>JAPKLW010001357.1:15037-56873 GCA_026898455.1 Plectranthus barbatus | reverse complement strand
GTACAAAACACTTAATCATATATGCTTTCAGTATACAATCCCAACAAGTATAGACAACCCTAATACTGACTTCTCATAAGTCAGTATGGTAAACTTTATACTGAGTACCCAAACTCAGTATAGGCTTTGACTATACTAAGTGAAACCAAGTTTTACGCACGAATGCTTCTTCAAGTCTCGGGTATCTCCTTTGCTCGGTCTTTATCATCTAAGTTCTATTACAACATGAATAATCCTATACATGGATTACAATTTAGAACTCTAAAGACTTAGTGTTAAAGTAAGTTTTAACATATCAAAACATCAAATTAAGGAGGGAACTAAAACTTAGTTCCTAAAAACTATATTTTTAATCAACCAATCTATGAAACATGCTCTAAATCTTCTGGCTTATATAATGCATATTTACTGGCTTATATAATGCAGCTTACATCAGTAAAATATACAACTATGTTGTAAAAATCTCAATCATTCCTTGAAGGATAATGCAATTGCACATGCATATATAATGCATATTTACATACTTATATAATAGAACTTACATCTGAAAAATAAACAACTATGTTTTTAACCAACCACAACATATTGCAACTTTGCAGACTTATATAATACATATTTACAGGCTTATATAATGCATATATAGAGGCTTATATAATGCAACTTACATCAGAACAATACACAACTATATTCTAAAAACCTTAATAATTCCATGAAGGATAAAACAAATGTACAGGTGTATATAATGCATCTTTACAGGCTAATATAATGCAATTTACTTCTGAAAAATAAACAATAAAAGTCCCTCATAAACAATTAAATTGTTTATGCAAAAATTAACAAACACTTACTGGGAAAAAAATAAAATCTATCAACTAGAACTCCATCAACTCACTCTCGATCTAAAGAAAATTAACCAGACGCATTCTTGAAGAAGGGCACACTCAAGTCCATCCCATTAGCATTATTATCAACAACTACAACCATCTATTAATCCATCTCGCCAAGAAACAACAAAACAAGTTCATCTTTCATCTACATTGCAAACCTTTCTAGTGTCAATCCACGTAATCGCTGCAACATACCCTCCAAGAAGGTTGGAGAACGACACTGCTGTTGGTATCAACGACAAGTCGGCTGAGGCGGGTTGGGATGGTGATGGTGTCGCCAGTGGAAGGGAGAGAGGAAATACATTGGTGGATGTTGGGGGAACAACGACGACCAGAGAAAAAAGATGGCATGTCATTTGAAGGGAGAGAGGAGACGTCGCAAGAAAATATGTAAATGAATATTTCAAAATAATTTATGCATTTAATTATGGTTACAAATCATGCATGAAAGATTTAAGGAAACAGTTATGGAAAGAATATAATATGTATTTATTAATTTCCAATACACCCTTATTGTAATTAAATAATAATAAAATAAAATTCAAATATAAACTATACCATAGAATGAGAGCCATAAATTATGTAAAATCAATAGCCCAGATTTATTCTCATCTCCCATCTAAATCTCACTTGTGATAGGAATATATATATATATATATATATATATATATATATATATATTACATATACGTAGATAACCATGTAAGAGCTGACCCCAGATTAAACAAAAACTGTTATATTGGGTTGAGTTTTAAAATAAATATAGATATATATAACATAAAGAAGATGGGCCATATTAATTAAATACAATATAAAAAATGTCAATTTTTAATTGAAAAACATAAATACCCAAGCCCAACCCCTTACTTAAAATATATAAGTGTAGCCCAAAATGTCAAAGTTCTGCGGAGGAATATTCTTTGTTTACAGTATTTAGTTAAGCAAAATGTTGGAGAATATTTTGGCTCGTCTGGATGAAGATGAAACACTGCAGGACAATGACTTTGTTCCCAACCTAAACATCCAAACAATGAAGAGAATGAAACGAGACAACCCATCCAATAGCAAGTAATCTATGATGAATTGTTCTATCTAGTTCATTTTGTCCTGGATATCTGGTTTAGAAATCAATATAATATACTATCATGAAATAGATCATTTTTTTGTTTTGCGTCAATGTTGTTGCTTGCACTAAGAACTGAGAGAGAAAGAGTTGATGATTGTCTAGTAAATCATTCTAAATGGAACCCTTAGTATTCAATCAATTATCAATAATCTTGTTACTATAGATTTTGTCAGAATGATACTTCACGCGACCTATATGAATGGTATCAAGTTGTATCAAAAGAGTATTCTCTTAGAGACTAAGTTTAGACAGTTAGTCTTCTCAGTTGAGAAGTGTTCCTTAGAAGAACTTCTCAAGAGGCATAACCGACACGAGTATAATTTAATTGTTTTGCTCAAGAGATAGTTGAACTGATCAAAATTTTGTGATATCACTTGAAACTTTTGTTGGGTATTTAAAAAGTGAAATGAGTCTTGAGTCTTTATTACAGACAAGTCGAAACAGAACTCGAAAGACTCAATCTCTTCACACGAAACATATGTCATTTGATTAAAATCCATCCATAGATTTAAAATTTCTCAGGTATTGCACATGTACGACCGTAGACTTTTTCGGACTATGAAACTGAACCATTAGAATATCTATAAAAAATCTCGATCATAACAAGAAACAATTACTTGCTTATTTATATCGATGAGAAGCTTGATAACTCATTAGTTCGAGGATGAACTATTCCTTAATAAGATATATCATGTTTCCTCTTATGAAATACAACAAAAAATATTCTCCACCTCCCAACATAAAACAACCAGCTACTAGTATTGAAGCTGAATAAATATTGCCCTTCCCTGTTTTCCTTTAAAACAATGCATACAAAGTGACGCACACGACTCATTAAGTTGAATTACTTCACATTTTAAGTTTAAGTTACAACTTACTTTCCTTTCAACACCAACAATCGTAGAAAGCAAATGTTCTCTTCTCTGACAGTGGAGGAGGGAATGGTATACATTTCTAAACACCATATACATTGCATCTCTGGTAAAGGCGAAAGAGACTCCTGTGTGAGCTGTAGGTTGCGATGCTTCAGACAAGCACTACAAAAAAATTGCGAATTTGCGACCGATTAGCGACAAAAAAAAACGGGTCGCGATTTTGCGACCGACTAACAACGAAATTGCGACCGGATATTCGGTCGCAGAATTTTTGCGACCGATTTGCGACCGATTTTTCCGTTTCTAAATTTTGCGACCGAAAATTCGGTCGCAAATCGGTCGCAAAATTCCTTTTTTTTAAAATATGTATATTTTTTAGTACATATAAAGAATGAGATTATTGTTTGGTTCAGTGGTAACGCGCGCGGCACGCGTGCGGGAGGTGCCGAGTTCGAACCCTCTTGGACACAAGCCACCAGATTTGATGGTTGGACCGGCCGGTTCAAGATGGTTGGACAGGCCGATTCAAAACTGGTTCAAAAAAATTTAAAAAAAATTTTTTTGAAGGAATTTTATTTGCGACGGATTCAATTTTCGGTCGCAATTTTTTTTGCGACCAATGTTTTTGCGACGGACGAAATCGGTCGCAAATCGGTCGCAAAACAGCAGTTTGCAACCGATTTGCAACCGATTTTTCGGTCGCAAAAACGCGAATTTCCGGTAGTGAAGCTGCCTAATGCGCTCTAAATTTTCAATCAACAAAAGCTTATTAAACCTCTAGTGCGAATGCAAGAATAATTTTATCAATTCGATTTCTTCTCAATTCGCTTGCTAAAGTACAAGCTAATGATGTGTTGCAATCATATCCAAGTTTGATTAGTCGTTTAGTTTTGTAATTACTCTAGGCAATGAAATAAAACTATCTATCTAATTAGGAAAACAATAACTAAGACATGAAACATAACATCAATCATTATCATCATATTACAATCACCTCCACACTCAATTCAACAATAGCTAGAACAAAGCACAAATCAAAGTAGCTCAACAAGTGATGGAAAACAAGATATTGGTATGAAATCCACAATGAACCAACTAAGATAGAATAGATTGCTTCATACAAACATTTAATTCACCTAACAATGGTCAATCTACTCTAGACTTCCTAATCCCCTTAGTACCGGTGAATTAGGAGTTGATGAGATTAAATGCTCAAACCGTTACGTTATTGAATCTAACCACACTCCAAATGGATCGTAGGTTTTTGACCTGTAGACTATCCCCAGAAATGGATTGGTTCAAAACCTATATGCTAACACAGTATTCACGACTCCTAGATACGCGTATTGGCTGCAAATGCATGTTTTCTTTCCTTTCTTTTTTTCTCTTTCCTTTTTTTTCTTTTCACCAATCTTTTCCCTTTTTTCGTTGGTGCTTATTTTTCTTGACTTGCCTTTTCTTTTCAACTCTTTCTTTTCTTTCTTTGCCTCAACAAATGGGATTCCATTTCACCAAATAACCGATTCCCATACCCACACTCATAACATCTGTATTCACCCTCATACACACATCCCCCAAACTTATTCCTAATTATATCTTAAAGGAATTTCCATTAAAGCTCAATCACGGGGAACAACGGTATGAAAGGAAAATAATGATCACATATAACACCTTATACCCCCAATGTGCAAGGTAGGACTAGGATTCGATGGTCTAATATCATTTTCTAGTCAAAAGCTCATGCTAATAGATAGAGAACGAATGCAAATTCTAGATTCCTCACTCTCATTCTCGCCTCTCACAATCAACAAAATATGACAATATCAAAGCTCAATTCTCACGGCTTTTGTCAAGTCTCAAGCATTAACACACACAAAGCTCGACAATTCAATATTTCAGCCTAAGCATTCTTCAATATCAATGATTCTGCCCTATCATAGGTTTAAGTTGAAATCAAACTTCACTAGTTCATCAAGAGTATATCTCAAGTCTAGTTCGGGTTCAACACACAACACACAATCATGCAAACAACCTAAAACAACAACTACACAATCAACAATCATAACCTAAATGGCAAGAGAAATGATAGAATGCGTTACCCATCGGCATCCACAATCAAACCGCTTTCCATCGGCCTTATTGTACCTACTAAACACAAATACAAATACACCACCATTTGATCATAAATCATTTCAACATAAGTCCATATCCACCCATTCAAAATCTCACTACAAAACAACTTCCAAAATCAATCCTCAACAAAATATGAGCATTCAATCAAACAATTATCTCCATCCAAACATCTTTCCATCAAATATTCCATCCCTAAATCAAAATAAAACAATGTTCCTCTAGCTCCACCGAACATTCCACATACCATTCATCAACACCCATCAATCTAAAATGTAGAAAGAATAAGCAAATGAAAACACAAATCAATCACCAATCTATAAAAGATAAAAACCATACAAACATCCGACATTTCCAAATCCATAAATATAGAATATAGTACAACCATATCGATTCCATCAAATGTAACAATATCCAAATCCAAACATGCGGGAAACCACTCTAATCCAAACACAAGGTAGATAAAGGAAAGATAGAGAGAGGAGAAGAGTAAACCGAAGCACCGACAGCCGGCACATCCTCAAAACTTAGTCAAGTGAGACTAAGTTTGTAAAATAGGCGGATGGTTACCAGTCACTCCTCTCGGTCCTATGGGGAACGATCACGGCAGCGACAATATGGGATGGGTAGATGGCGCTGCCAGTCAGGAATGCATCAAAGTCCCCCGACATCGCAGTCATCCGCACATCAAGGCCCTGCATAGAAATAGACAAGGACTAAACATTGTCAGAGGTCCTCTGCATCGTCGTAAACATCTGTCGTTGCCACTCCTCCATGGGCGGTGCCTGAGAACTAGATCCTGCTCCCTCACCTCGGGACTGCTGCTGAGCTAAATTACTCATGGAAGAAAAGAACCCATCACTAGACAAGATGCCTATAAAATCCCGATGATCCTCGAAATGCCTCAACTAGTTAGATTTTCATTCAAATAACGCACAGAAGTTAATCCCGAATGAAGCATCTTAATCGCTCTATCTACAAATTTGTAATAAAGACCCCCACGGCGAGCAGAAACCAAAAATATAGCAGCAACAAGTGAGGTAATATCCTAAGGCACTCCCAGAGCAAATGGACCAGTCAAGGGAATATCAAAATACTGAAAAACAGTGTTAAGCATTCCCCCACCACAAATTTAGGGGGTTTTCAAACCTACTACCCTACTCCAGGCATCCATAACAACTCCCCCATTGAAAACTTAACACCATGCAACATTGACTACAACATATACATCTCAGAAAAAAGCACATTCCCATATTCATGTCGCCCACAAATAGAATCACCTACCTCCTTATGAATGTACCTAATTATGGGATTCTTAATCAACGATGCTTTTGCAAATTCAATATGAAACACGCCAACAGTTTTAACCCCAGAAATAGACTCCCTAAATGTAGCAACATTCACTTCATCAGGCATAAATGTAGAATCTTCATCACAACCATAAATCTCATCTAGTTCTTGCCTACGTAAAATGTACTCACGACCTCTAACCTTAAATGCCGCAGAAAGAGGAGTGCTTTCGGAGCCCTTCATCACTATCATGGAGGCCATGAACTCCTTGGAGTGGTCCATGTATATCGGCCAAATCCCCGTCAAGTAAATCTTCCAACCAAGGCCCTTAAAAAAATTACAGACATCCTCCTTCAACTCCAAGGCTTCCAATGTATCTCCACACGGATATCCTGTGCCCACCATATTTTTCTCCACAACAATTTTGTACCTTGCATACTCCTCATCGTTGCAATTGGTGGGGCGATGGATTTGTGTGGTTGATTGGCTCCTACGTGCTCTCTTGCTTGACATAATTAAAAATCAGATGTGAGTCTTGCCCGAAATTAATGGCTAAAACAAGAATTTGAAATTGGGAAGTAAAAATTTTGCTAGAAATCAAGTAGGGGCAAAATGAGCCCTAAACCCTTTTTAAAATTGTGCCAGATCCCGACCGGGATTTGCTGAGCTCGACCGAAATTTTGGTCTATCTTCTAATTTTTGCATAAAATCGACCAATCTTGACCGAACCAAGACAACACAAATCCAGGTTTGGTCGGGATTTAGCTCGGTCCCCCAACAATTTGAAATGCTCGACCAAACCCAAGGTAGCTCTTGGCTAGGCTCGATCGATACTTTACTCCTTCCCTCAGCAATTTTGAACTCCCGATCGAGCTTGACCGAACCCAAAGCTGAACATGGTTGGGTTCAGTATGCATTTCCAAGTCTTTGGCAAAATTTTTGGTTCGAGCCAAGATTTCTCTCTATTTTCTGGCTCCCCTGCTTTTTTCATCGACATTCTCAGCCACAAGGTGAATTTACATCCCCCAAACTCAATTTCTCAACACCAAAACACAAAATACCTGAAAAAACATCAAGAGATCATTCATCCCCTATTGAAACTTCATTTATACCTTAATCAACACAACCATACAAACTAAACGTTTATTCCATATTGAAAACAGCTAAAAGCAAATAAAATTGAGTTGCCTCCCAATAAGCGTTTGTTTTAAGTCATTATCTTGACTTCCTTACCTTGTTGCCTTCAATCATTATCAAATGGAGAGTAACCGGAACTCATACCTTGATCCATTGCCCAAGGCTCATCTAGAAAAATCAACTTTCTTCTTGCGCTTCGAGGTGCTTCATCTTCCACTCTTGCTTTCTTGGCTCTCAACTCGCGTTGATCGAAGAAATCCCCCGGATCATCATCATCATCATCCTTTGCTTCTTCCAAGCCAACCAACTTTGGATCCATACTTTTTTTCAGCCGCTTTGTTCCAGCTCCCCTTTCAAACAACTCTCTTTTCTTTTTCAAAGGCTCACCATCCTTGCCGTCTTCAATACCTTTAACACCCTTTGGGGGAAAAGAAAACATCATTCATTTCCCTTCACATTGAAGAGTAAGCTCCCCATTCTTCATGTGAAACAATGCATCAGCTGTATGCAAGAATGGTCGCCCAAAGATTAAGTGGATTCCCCTGCGGTTTTTCATGTCAACCACTAAAAAGTCACCCGGGAAGGTGAAATCCAGCACTTCAATATTTACATCCTCCACGACACCTCTTGGACAAAATAGAGCGTGGTTAGACATTTGTGGGACATGATTTGATGGCTTCAACTCCCCAACATTCAACTCTTTGAACAATGTCCACAACATAATGTTTACACTAGCTCCGGAGTCACAAAGTGCTTTGTCCACAATGGTATCCCTAATCTTACAAACAATCACAAAGCTTCCCGGGTCATCTTTCTTACTTGTTATCTTCCTTGCACCTCTTGCTTCAACATCTTCACTAGGATAGTCTTCCTTAAGCTCATCCTCATTCAAACCACTCAGTGGTTTTGACTCTTCTTCAATTAATTTATCCAACAAAGGAACTCGTTGGAAGTTCTCCGGAAGAGACATCTTAATATCTACCTTTTTCACATTGTCAAAGAATTTCACTTCCTCTTCTTGCCTCACATTCTCATTCACTTCCTCACCTTTATCATGTGATTCTTCATCCAGAACCTTTTGATCTTCACCAATTTCCACTTTCTCCACCTTAGGAGTCATTACTAAGATACAATCCTCATCCACAACGTTGCAACTTTTCTTTTGGGTAGTCTCCGTATCACTGGAAAATCTACCCACTTGGTGCTTTCCGCTCAATTTCTTAGCTGTCAAAGAGATTAGGATTTGGGATCTCGGCTAGCATACCATTATATTTCTCAAACCTCTTATCAATCTCCTCATTCGGATTCCTCCATACCTCGTGGTTCTCATGCCGACTACCACTTCCTCCCATGTCTCCTCCTTGTGAACTACCCCCAACATTTTCCAATTGCATAGGAGGATTCAAAGCGTTGTTTGGGTTAGGATAAGAGAAATTGGGATTGAAACGGTTGGAAGGGTGATAGTACATATTACCCGGTGGATTTTAGGGGCCACGATTATTATTGTACCCCACTTATTATTTCACAAAGCTCACATTCTCCGGGTATATCTCTTTCCTCTTTACCATCATCAGCTCATCCTTCCTTCCACTTGAGGTAGTTAGCAAATCCAATTTCATCATAGCTATTTGTTCCTTCAATTCATCACTCTCCTTTACATCACCCACCGCCTTCACCGTGTGGTAATCTTTCCTTTCTTTCGGCCATTGATAGCTGTTTTCAGCCATCTTCTCAATTGTTCTCCATGCTTCATCCTCCTCTTGGTCAAGGAAGGAACCCCCCCAAAGATGCGTCCATCATAACTTTGGTCGCATAGTTAAGACCCCCGTAGAATTGGCAAATTTGTTGGCTCCTCGACAAGCCATGCCTTGGACACCTTCTGATCAAGTCCGGGAAACGATCGATCCCAAGCTTTGTAAAGTGGCTCTTCGTATCTTTGACAAAATGAAGTTATATCCGCCCTTCGCTTCAAAGTAAGGCTCGGTCGGAAAAACTTGAAGAGAAACTTTTCTTGCAGCTCCTCCCAAGAGGTAATACTCTCCTTATCGAACCCTTCAAACCAATGCCTCGCTCCGTCTTGAAGAGAGAATGAGAAAAATTTCATCCTTATGTGATCTTGCGGCACTTGGATTATCTTGATTGTGTCGATTCTCTCCAAAAATTGGGAGATACGAGCGTTGGGGTCTTCCATTGGATGACCACCGTATTGATTGTTTTGAATCATAGCACGAGTTGGGGCTTGATCTCAAATTACGTCGCTTTGACCCCCAACCTAAATCCTCCCATGGCATGGTCTCTTTGTGGTCTAAACAAGTTTTGTAGAGGCCTCCTTGGCTCATTTCTTCCATTGAAAGTTGCCCTCATCTCTTCTAGTTGTCATTGAAGTTCATCCATTCTTTCCGTTTCCCACGATTTTCCATTTTGATCTCAATTCCTTCAACTAATTGTCTCTTTTGTTCTTCCTCCAACAAAACGAGCCTTGGATCTCGTGATCATAAACCACCTACAAGAATCCAAAAGCTCCAATCACCAAACAAACAAACTCAAATTAAACAAACAAATTAACAAACACTTGAAATACAAGCAACACACTTTCACCAATATCTAGCAACGTATTCAATAAAGTCCCCGACAACGGCGCCAAAACTTGATGCGCACTAAATTTTCAATCAACAAAAGCCAATTAAACCTCTAGTGCGAACGCAAGAATAATTTGATCAAACCGGTCTCTTCTTAGTTCGCCTGCCAAAGTACTAGTTAATGATGTGTAGCAATTATTTCCAAGTTTGATTAGTCGTTTAGTTTTGTAATTACTCTAGGCAATGAAATAAATCTATCTATCAAACTAGGAAAATAATAACTATGACATTAAACATAACATCAATCATCATCATCTTACTACAATCACCTCGACACTCAATTCAACAATTGCTAGAACAAAACACAAATCAAAGTAGCTCAACAAGTGATGGAAAATAGGATATTGGTATGAAATCCACAATGAAACAACTAAGATAGAATAGAATGCTGCAAACAAACTTTTAATTCACCTAACAATGGTCAATCCACCCTAGACTTCCTAATCCCCTTAGTACCAATGAATTAGGAGTTGATGAGGTTAAATGCTCAAACCATTACGTCATTGAATCTAACCACACTCCAAATGGATCATAGATTTTCAACCTATAAGCTATCCCTGCACATGGATTGGTTCAAAACCTATATGCTACACACTATTCATGACTCCTAGATCCGTGTATTGGCTGCAATTTTGGAGCCTAACACACAAAGTGTTTCTTAATGCCTACACTATGTGATTAGGGTAAAAGCTCTAGTGTGTGATCAATAAAGTGAAAGTAAACAAGCAATTCCAATCAATCAAATAATCCATAGTTTCATTCAACCAATTTCGAAATGAATTTTGCTACACATACCTTCTATTGAGTTCAATTGATAACAAAAACTACACAAATCCATTACAATATAAGAATATGATAGAAATCTCCCCCAATGTTGTAGGAATTGGCCTTGATCTACTCCTTGATATTCAAATCTTCAACAATTGGATGTAATTTGGCTTGGATCCTCCTTCATTGTTATTTGGACATAGAGGGAAATGATTTTCAAGTGAATAACCATCTAAATTTTGCAAAAAATTCTTCCCAAACTCGAATTTCCACCTTTTACATTAAGTGAGCAGACGCAGATCTTGCCCGACCCGATCTATCTCGCCCGGGATCCTTCAAAACTCAAAAATTGCCAAAAGAACTCGTAGGATCTCACTCGGGACCGAATCAGCTCGACTGAGATTTACCTCTATAGAGCAGATCTCAGCCGAGCTCTGCAGGGTTTAGTCAAGTTTGCCTTACAGAGGCAAATCTCGACCAAACCCAGGCAAGTCTAGGTGAGGATTTGGCTTTGTTTCTTCCCTGCTACACCTATGCTCCACTCGGGTCGAGATTTCCTTAGCTTGTGCAAGATATGGGTCAAAAATTCATCCAAACTTGGCAAAACTTGGTGATTTATGCTCATTTACTTCTCTACACAACATCAACATGACAAAACACGAAAACACAATGAAAACAAACAAAAACCTATGATATATGGGTGAAATTAACATATACAAGCACTCAAATGCATCGATAAATTGGTCATTTCACACACATATCACCGCCTCCCTCCGAAGATAAGAACCTTAGACGGATATGAGATTTTGAGCATAAATACTTAGTGCTCTTCTTCAGCAAGCTCAAATATGGACAAAGCTCCTTGATAAGGATAACGAGAATTGTAGTCTCGTAGGAGCTCTCCAGCTGAGTAGGCTCAGCTGAGGCCTAAGGGGTAAGCTATCAGGCTCCGGGTGACTAAGGGTCGTCAATTATTTTCTATGTTGGTATACAGAGAATAAAATATAGAGATGATAATCCATACATTGAAGTAAGAGTCAACTGAGAAAGTCTAGTTAGAGTACGAACCAATTGAGAAGTATAGCTATCCATACTTGCATATTTTGGACTGCAGAGAAGCTGAAGATTACAAAGTTCAGTGCAACCTTCAAGGACAAAGTTAGGGACTCAGCTGAAGAAGTAACTGAGACAAAGATTGGTTCTACACTCAATGCAATCTTCAAGGATAAATCTAGGGACTCAGCTATAGAAGCAATTGAGAAAAAGACCTATTCTAGCAAGAGGTTAAGTAATTGATGAGCCTTGAGACAGTTCAACAATTCTAGTCGCAAAGCTAGTCTACATCTTATATAGGACTGATCTCACTCTTTATGACAATCTCTCTTCTTAAAGATCAATATGTTTATTGTATAATAAACTGTGATTGCTAGTTGAACTTAAACAAATTTTCGGTTTCCTTATCTTATAAGAACATAGGTTTAAAGAAGGAGAACATGTTCAGGGAACTCCAGTTGCTCATTTCGGACAATTGTGATTTTAATTCCCACCAATTTATTGTTGAAGATTTCGCCATCATCAAAAAGAGGGTATTTGTAAGGTATTTTAGTGTTTAGATGAAATGGTAAAATTCATCCAGTCAGTAGTAAATGTGTATAAAATTGACTGAGGATGAAATGATCTTCGAATATATTCTTTTAGTTCAAATATTGTAATAGTTTAAGCTCGTCCAGTAGAAGACATGAAGATATAGATTATCTAAGTAGAAGATCAAGCTTAACTGAACACTATAATTATTGAAAAATATGTTTTAGTTTACCCTTTATTTGATGATTTGGTGTGTCAAAACTAGTCTTAAGTGTCAAAACTAGGCTTTAAGTTTCTAGTATGTTTCTACGTGTAATCCTCGAATAGGATAAATTGAGTTGTAATAGAAACTAAAAACTAGAAGCTGAGCATCGAGAAGAAAGAAACTTAGTTTCTGAAGGAAGACAATAATCAAGTTTTAGAACGTGAAACTTGTAAAGAGCTCGAGATGCTAAAGTCACGATTCAGAACTTACTGTGAATATGCTAAGAAACTTGAAATGATGAAAGTAAAGTTTTGAAACTTGAAACTCTAGAAAGTTATTTTCTGGAAATCTACTTTTCTTTGAAGGAATTCAGAAACTTAAAACTTGAAATCAACTTAAAGAGAGCACGTGAAAAGCAAAGATAAAAGGAATCCGAGTGGAACTCAAGACATGATTCAAGATTCCTTAAAGGGTCAAGAATGAATCATGTACGAGGAATCTCAGTTTTCCAGTTCCTTGTACTGAAACTTGGACTAAGTCTCGCTCTGACAAGAGCAGGTGAAAAGTACACTGCTACCGTCAAAGCAGTTCATAGAAGAGAGCAGAGAGCATGCTGCTGTATTTGAAAAGAATGGGCTATGATTGGACGACATTCTATTTGTCTCTAACGGCTGGATCTTGTGTCTAACAAAAATATCATTCAAATCATCGATCAGTCGCCTATAAATAGCAGTCAACCACTTTAGAGGACAACACCCAGAACTCACATGAAACTAAGCCAAAACTCTATAAGAAAACTCTTAAAAAATTCTATATCTGAACACGAGGCTTAGCAATTTTGCTTAAGCTTAATATTCTGAGTATCTGTCTAAGTACACGAGGCTTAAGCTTTGCAAGCTTAATCTACCTACTTGGTGCTTAATATTTTTCGAGTAATAAACACTAGTTAGGTTTCTAGTCCAGAATACTGATTCTGACAGACGATTGACAACCAACTTCATTCTAAGAATAACAACAAACATCCATAGTCCAGTTTGAAGGCTGCGAGGTGTATCCTCACTTTAAGACAGAAGAAGGAAGCAGACAACAAGGTGTTTCTCGGTGAGTGCACTAGCAGGCCGAAGGACTTAGGCATCTGACAGGCTAGTTATAGATCGTGAGAAGGCTTATAATCTGATCTTTAGTGAATTCCTGATTATGTTTCGGAGAGTGGACGTAGAACTTCAGTCTCTGAACCACTATAAAATATCGTGTGTCTTTTTGCTGCTTTATTTAAGTTTCTTCAAGTTAAGTTTGCATAGTTATTTGAAACCTTCAATACTTTCTAAGTATAGAAGTGTATACTTGAAACTAAAACCTAAAACTATTCGATTTTAAGTTCGAGCTAAACTGAGTTTTCAAAAACTGAAAATGGACCTTAATTATTCAAAGTGCAAGATCATTTTAAAACTTCCGTTGTATACAAAACTACTCTGATCTAGTGGGACCAACAAGTGGTATCAGCATCGGTCAGTCCTTAAAGGCTGGTCGTAGTTGAGTCACTTAGGACCGAATCTTTTCCTTGCCCTTGTTTGTTTCTGTGTTTAGCTTAGGTACAACAAAATTGATGAATATCACAAAGCTTCCCATGTACTCAGCTGAGAAGTACAACACATGGAAGAAGAGGTCGCTGATTATGCTGGAGAATATTCACCCAGAGATGGCCGAGGTTATAGCCCATGGACCTCTGAAGATCAAGAAGGTCAATGTCCAACTAGGAGGAACCAACGACCTAGAGATCATTGACAAGTTGTACGCTGAATGGACAACAGAAGACAAAATCAGTGCTCACCTAGACCAAATGACCCACGAGTTGATCTTGGCATCCTTACCAGAAGCTCTGGTTGAAGAAGCTGTTGAATATGACAATGCCAAGCAGTTATGGGATTTTCTTAGCAATCTTTGCCAAGAGACGGATCAAATGAAACGCAATAAGATGCAAATCTACATTGATAAATATGAATCCTTCCAAATGCTTCCCGGTGAAAACATCAAATCTATGGAAGTTTGATTCAACGCTATTGTTTGCGAACTAAAATTCCTTGGGAGAGAGTACACAGTCGCCGATCTCAATGCAAAGATCCTATTGAAGATGCCCAAGTAGAACTGGTTTGTCAAGACCACCAGCCTCAAGGAGAAGGATTTATCAAATATGACAACCAAGGATGTCTTTGCCCAACTGCAAGCACAAGAATGGAACATCTAGCTGGTCAACAAGAATGAAGCAGTTCACACAGCTAATTCAGCAACTTCTAATGTTGAGGATGTGGCCTTCTTCGTGAAGAGGGACTTTCAGATAAGACCCAATAAGCCGTACCAATCTGAGAGACTGAGTGGCCAATAATTTGCAACAAAGGATGCTCCTACGACATCATACTCCTAGAACAAGGAAGAAGAGACCTTAGTTGCTGAACTTGAGGAGCAAATGCGGAAACTGGCCAAGTTGATCGAGAAAGCTAAGGCTAAAACTGAAAATTCTCAGGGAGGTGATCGGAAGTTCATCGAAAGAGTATGAAAATTATCTTGCATCAAGTTTGAAATTTGCTCGGATTGGTAGTTCATCAAAAGAGTTTGAAAAAATTCATGCATCAAGTTTGAAATTTCATGCATTAGAAGATCATCGAAAGATTTTGAAAATTTACATGCATTGAGTTTGAAATTTTCATGCATTTATTTCCTCGGATTCAGATGATGTTTCCCTCTAATATCTTTTAAAAGAGTTTGAAAAATTTCATGCATTGAAAGATATTTTAGTCAGTGAAAACTCTGCATTGAAACTTCAAGTTTCTAATTTGACCGATTAGATTGAAAATCTCGGTCACTTAGTGAGGAACTAACCAAACTGAAAGAAGAACATTCCCTCTTACTTAAGAATTTTCAAAATATTTCTTAGGAATGTGTTAAAATCAAAGTTCCTAGTGATCAAATACTTATTTGCTCACTTTACTTGAGCAATAGCAAAACTGAAGATGCTTTAAAAGCTCAAAGAGATCCCTTTGATAAATCAGGGATTGGTTTTACTGAAAATATTTTGAGCAATCATGCATCTACTTTTGAAACTGGAGAATTTAATGATCATCATTTCAGAGAAAACTCTAGTTTCAAAGTAAAGTTGTTAGGTAAAGGAGTAGCTCAAAACTCCAATTCGGCCGATCAGGTTAAAAGGAAAAAGTCAGTTCCAAAACTGAAAAACTCAATTCCCAAACTGAAAAAGAATTCAGTTTTTAAACTTAATAAACCTAAAAGGAAGCGAAACATGCCCAAGAAATTGGTGAAACAATATATTCCTATTGCGAGGAAACCAGTTTCAACAACTAAAATAGAATTTGTGAAAAAGTCAGTTTCACATTCAGATTTCAGAAATTCGAGGTCCTTAAATCATAACTTCTATGAGAAAAGGATTCTTCCAAGTAGGGGGAACACCTACTTGAGGTCTGAGCCCAATCAAAATTCTTTTTCAAGGGCTAGGAAGACTTCACACTCGGGACTTGGTTTTCGAGACTCTTTCGAAAACTCAGTTTCTAGAATAAGATCTCACACGCCCACCATTCCTTATACAATGCATCCAAATAGCATAGATGATTTTAGAAGGAAGAGAAGGTGGAGAAGCATTTAAGGTGAAGCAAGTTTGGATTCTCAAAAGTTGGATCCAAAAGACTAACACCGTAGAAGCTTGGATACCTAGAGGGTAACTTTCTTTGTGTTGCGGGTACATGGACATCAGAATCAACTCTAGAAGAAGAAGAGAGCTTGGATTCAAGATAGTGGATGTTCCGCCCACATGATGGGAGAAAGAGACTTACTCTCAAATCTGGAAATTGCGAGAGGACCCCAGTAGTATTTGGTGATGATTCACTGGCAAAGGATGCGTGGAATATAATGGAATCACCATCAAGAACATATCCTTGGTCACCAACCTCAACTATAATCTTATAAGTATCAACCAATTAATCCAAAGTGGCTATGAGGTGACCTTGCTGAAGCTGAGTGCTATATCAAAGATAAAGACTCGAAAAAGACCACACTCAAAGGAATCCAAAAAAGGAGGTATTTATGTTGTGGATTGGGAGAGTGGTCAAGCTGACACTTGCCTTGTTGCAACAAGCTCCCAGGAAGGCACCAATTGGTTTTGTCACAAGAGATTGAGCCATGTCAACTTCAACTCGATTCAACATCTTGCGAAGTTGATGAATTTCCCAAAACCAGACTCAAGAAAGACGGAGTTTGCAAGCATGCTAGATGGGAAAGCAAACCAAAGCTTCATTCAAGAACTGTCCTATCACAACGAGCACAGACCGAATACTGGAGTTGCTACACATGGATCTATTTGGACCTATCAAGCCACCCACGATCGGAGGAAAGAGATTCACTCTTGTAGTAGTTGATGACTACTCAAGGTACGCTTGGGTGACGTTACTGAAGACTAAAGACGAGATCAAACTCCAACTTTTAGAACTGATTATGAGAGTTTAAAATGACAAAGAAGTGACTGTGAAGAGAATAAGGTCCGACAATGGAACTGAGTTCTGCAATGGACCCTTGATGGACTTTTGCGCAGAAATTGGAATTGCTCACGGGAAGTCAGCTCCAAGACCTCTTCAACAGAATGGCCTTGTTGAGAGAAGGAATTGAACACTATATGAATCAGTAAGAATCATGCTCACTGAAGCCAGTTTAAGCGAAGTGTATTGGGGAGAAGCCTTGATGACAACATGCTATACTCGGAATAGAAGTGCCAATAATAGTCGTCATCACAAAACTCCCTACGAGGTCTACAATGGTCGTAAGCCTTCATTTACTCATCTACGTGCTTTTGGTTCTCCATGTTATGCCCAGAATAATGGAAAGGCAAAACTGAATACATTTAGTCCCAAAGCTGATGAAGGGGTATACCTTGGTTATGGACATCCTTCTCACAAGGGATATAGGGCGATCAACAAGACTACAAGTCTTGTGGAGATAACATGTAATGTTGAATTTGATGTGTTAGTTCTAGTGCGCAGGACTTTGAAAGAACTGGAGTTAGACAATCATGAGATCAAGGATTTCAATGAGAAACTGAGTTTTGAAAGTGATGATACTATTCTAGTTTCAGTTTCTCAGAATAGATCTATGAATAAAACGCAAAATTCTTCGGATGACTTGGCTGGATTGCTAACTGCAGAAGGGGCCCATGATGCTATTGTATTTGCTGAGGCCGTAGATTCCCCTAACCCTTAATGCAGGCACAAATGAAGGGGTAATCCAAAATGATGTTCAAAATGGAGCTCAAACTAAAATTGCTCAAACTAGAGTTGCTAAAAATGAAGGTGCCCAACCAGAAGTCATTCCAGAAGATGCAAAACTAGAAACTGAAGAAGACAAGACTAAAGTTGAAGGATCCAATAAAACTAACAATTTAGTTTCTGTGCAGGATCCAGTTTCAATTTTGGAAATTCAAACTTCGAGAGAGGAAGAACTGAGTTTTGATTCTTCCATAACCTCTGTTCTAGTGTCAGGAACTGACTTTCCAGGATCCTCTACTCAACCTGTTGAAGGTAGTCAACTCCAGAAGCCCAGATGGTTGAGATATTATCCTAAAGATGCTATGTTGGACAACATTGCAAACCCACTTTGCACAGGCCAAGGAAGTGCATTGCTGTCATATTTTATTTCTCAGCAATCAGAACCAACGAATATTGTAGATGCATTGAAGTCAACCGATCGGACAAATGCAATGACAGAAGAGTTAGCTGAATTCACTCACAACAATGTATGGTTCCAGGTGGACAGACCAACTCCCTAATCTGTTATTGGAAATAAGTGAGTTTTGAAGAACAAGCAAGATGAAACATACATAATCGCGAGGAACGAACGAGATTAGTTGCAAAAGGCTATGCACAGTGCGAGGGAATTGGTTTTGATGAAACTTTTGCTCTAATTGCCAAACATGAAGCCATCACATTGTTCTAGCATATGCCGCGCACATCACAATTTCACAATTTTTCAGTTGGATATGAAGAGTGCATTTCTGAATGGGAACTGAAAAAAGAAGTCTACGTTGAACAACACCCAGACTTCAAAGAAAGAAACCAAGTTTACAAATTGAGAAAGGCTCTTTATGGGTTGAAGCAAGCACCCAGATCTTAGTATGAGACTCTGTCTCAGTTTCTTCTCAAAGATGGTTTTTAGAATGGAAAAATCGACACAACTCTCTTCAGAATCAAGGATGGAACTGACACTCTGTTGGTTAAAATCTATATTGATGACATCATATTTGGTTGGAAAAACTTGGAGTTATGCGAGAAGTTTTCCCAATTCATGCAAAACAATTTCCAGATGAGCATGATGGGCAAGATGACCTATTTTCTCGGTCTTCAAGTTATTCAATCTAAAGGAGGAATCTTCTTCAACAAAAGGAAATATACCAAGGATCTGATAAATAAGTTTTGTACACAGAAAACTAATGCCTTGAGGATTCTGATGAGCCCCAGTGCTCAAATTAATCTTCATGAATAAGGAGAATCTGTCAACCCAATCAGCTATAGAGGAATTTTTGGTTCTTTATTATATCTGACCACGAGCAAGCCAGATATCTTCTATGTTGTTGGTGTTTGTGTGAGTTTTTAAGCAAAATCCTAAGAAATAGCACATTGAAACTGCAAATAGGATCATGAAATACCATAAATGAACTGACTTCTTAGGTATTTGGTATCCCAAAAATGACGAACTAGTCCTCAATGGATATTCAGATTTTAGAGGTTGTAGAATTGATCGGAAGAGAATAAGTGTAACATGTCAGTTCCAAGGCTACAAACTCATTAGTTGGTTTAGCAAGATGCAGTATTCCGTAGCTACTACTACCACTGAAGCTGAATACGTAGCAACTGCTACTTGCTGTGATCAAGTGCTTTGGATCAAGCAACAAGTATTGGATTATGATGTCAAGACGGTATGCATGTCAATCTATTGTGATAATATATCATTGTTATGTGTATCACTAAAAATCCAGTTCATCACTCAAGGATGAAGCACATCGATATCAGAATTCATTTTATTTGTGGAGAAGAAGGATATCTCTATTGAGTATATCAGAACTGAAGATCAATTAGCAGACATCTTCACCAAACCTCTTCCAAAAACTAGATTCAAGGAGTTATGGATTAAACATGGATTACTTGAGTTTGATGAAACCTCATTTAAAGAGGAGTAGATGCGGATTAAAACTGAATACGAGCTCTTAGTTTAAGTTTTTGAATCTCTTGAAATTTTAAGTGGTGTCATCGAAGGAATTTGAAGATTTGAAGAATTGAAATTTTCAATAAGATGGATTTCGAGTTCAGTTTTCAATTCATTGTTCTATACTTAGCCATTTTTATCATTAAGTTGTATTGGTGGAGAAACTGAAAAACTGAAGTCCGAAAACTTAAGTTTCTAAGTTTTCAATTTGGATTTCTTGAAGGTAGGTTGATGAATTAAACTGAGTCCATGCTCTCGGTTTAGAAATTAAAAAATGAAAATGAAAGTCAGTTTTCAGTACAAGAGGCGGGATTATTAAAATTCAAATGCTGATTTCTCGGACACGTCGCATTACATGGGAGGCCGACATGGACCATTTCAGGCACGCCACGTGTCAACCATCGCAGGGAGTTGAATGGGTGGTTCATCATATCTGTTGATCTTGTTTTATTCAACAAAATCCTTTTCCTACAAACTTAAATTCAAATTCCATGAAAAAGTCGAGTGATTCAAGCGGTTACACTTTCTAAACAATTTGCCATTTCTGCTTATATTCTAATCATCTCACATCGCAAAAACCCTAAGTGCATTCAATTTGTTTTCGACCAATATTCCTTCATTAACTCCCAATCATCAGCCATAAATATGCCGGAAAGAACCACCGTTGGAAATCCAGAACAAGAATTATCCACCACTGGTCGGACTAAATCTCAGTCTGTGGATCACTACATCTCATATGCTGAACTTCTGAAATCTGCTAAGGAAGATGCTGAGAAGCAAAGGCCCCAACAGAAGAGGGCTGCCCAGGTCCATAAAAAAATATTCTACTGCTGGAGGAAGCCCTGAAGGTGTGCCTAGATCCTCGTCTGGAGGAAAAACTTAGAAGTGAAGAGTTGATCTTCTTCTTGACTGTCTATCCGAAGAGATTTAATCCCTTCATGGTGGCCGAGATCTATGCCAATGCCATTGTGGCATCTAATAAGAGGTCTTTTGGTACCTCTGTGGCTGGCGTACAGATCAAAATCCATCCCGGACTGCTGAGCCAGATATTCCATCTGAGGAACAATGGTGTTCAAGTTGCTTTTACAGACAAGGAGGACATACCAATTGAAAGGAGATATAGAGGCACCGGATGGACTGGAAGAAAGTATCGGTCCTAACTCCCTGGAAGGTGAGCCACAAAACCCTTAAACTTGACAGTTTCTTATGTTCTTGGGATAAATAGCCATTAGAATGCTACAATGTGAGGTAGGTTAACACTCAGAACTCAACAAGAAGAAAAAACTCTGTTCTGATGGCTCTTGATGATGAGGTTCAATTAAGGGCAGAGTTTATATTTGAAAGGTTATTGGATAATGTGGGAAGGACATCCACTATTGCTCAAGGCACTTTTGCCACAGGAGTTGGGTTCGGACTGAAGATCAGTTTTCAGATTGAAAAGTTGGTAAAGATAGTGGATGATGGGGAAGTGTTGGTGCCCACCGATTTTATTCCACCCAACTTCGACATCCAGGAGATGCTCAGTACCGGTGAGGAAGGAACTAAAACTGAAAAGGCTGATTATAGCCTTAGGCAGACAATGGAGGATTTGTCCACTCTCACCAATCTTGGTGAAGTTACAAGCAAAGGCAGGGGAGATGTTTTTGCTGGTACTATTATCCCGATCATTGTGAGGAAGAAAAGATCAACTCCCAACAGGCCTAAGAAGAAACTTCTGTAAGAAGGTTAAAAGGAAGTTACTGAGAAGGGAAGTAAAAAAGCTAGGAAGGAGGAAGAAAAGAGAAAGGAGGCTAAGCTGAAGCCCAAACAACAAAGAAAGGAAAGGCTCATGTTGTGGAGAAGAAGAAAAAGAGGAAAGAGGAAGACTATGATCCCTACAAACTGATTCTTAGGAGGAAACTCCAGTTTAGGGAGCCCACTATTCCTACAATTCCTGAACTTGTTGCCACCTCCTTCGCAGAGAAGATGTCTGATGAGGTCTTCGCCGCTCTTTATAGAGAAGCTCACGGCTTTGATCATTGTGCTAGAAAGAGAAAAATTTTATATTTGGGCTATTCCTGAGATTGCTGAAACTAAACTGGAGGGGCGACTGACCCTGAACAACCGGTGAAGGAAGGTGAAGAGTAGTTTGTGGATACATAAGGGGGTTCCACCACTTCTGAAACTAAAGAAGGGGCGACCAGCCCTGCAAAACTGGTGAAGACATTAAAGATGCTGCAGACACCCGGGCGACCACCCCAATAAAATTGGCGAGTTCCTAAATTAGAACTGAGTTAACCTCCTTGAGCTCTAAAACTGAAACTAAGAATGGAGGGAAAACTCAAACTTAGAAACATCGTAAGGGAAGCAATTCTAGAGGATTTGATGATCAACCTTCCACATCTTCTGATGATTCAACTTCTGATTTAGACTAGGATGATCTCTCCCTAGATCAAATTTTCAATTTCTCCAAAGATAAGAAAGGGTAACGGAGGCACCACCCCTGGGATCAAAGAGAGAAGGACAGGCCGTACAAGATAAGTGCATTTGCAAACTACCGACTTCTTCTGAGCGGGTTACCTCATCTAGAATAATCAATAGAGAGTTTGAAGATTTTGTAACCACCAATCGGTGAGAAAGATGTAGGAGGCACCAAGCTTATCCCCTGGGCAGCTGAGATTTTCGAGAGGGTGGAATAAAAAATCACAGTCCTGAGTCTATGCTCTTTTATCCGACATCCTTGAGGATAAATCAATGCTTGAATTGACTTAAAAGCCTAATTCAGGAGGTGGAAGAGGTTCGGTTTGGTGTAACACAAGTTGGACAAGGAAGACAAGCCTATTATACAAGCCAGACTCAGGCTCACTATCTGGCGATATGAAGAAATATGGGTCAAGGAATGGAGTGGCCAGATAGAGATAACAGGGAGATGACAGCAGAGAAGGTGAGGCGGAGACTACTCTATATCCGAACTTTCAGGCAACAAACTCAATCTTCAAGTGATACAATCCTTATGTCTCGTGCTGACTTTACATATGAGGATGAAACTCCAGTTCCTAAACTCAAGTTTCACCCCCTCCCACTCAAACTAAGGAAGAAGTGCAACATGCAGAAACTCCAGTTCCAACTCGAGGAGATTATCAGAGTATAATTACTACTATGCTTGAAAAGATTAGATTTCTTGCAGCATAACAAAGGATCTTGGAAACTAAGTTGGAAAAATGCGATGTTAGAAATATCAGCTGCTGAATTAGAGAAGGAGGAGATGGAGCACGCAGTCTCTCTATCACATGAGCTTACTATTTTTTCTACTGCAGAGAGGACTACCCATGCTATTCAAGCTATTCAAGGGCAGGCCCGAGAACTTGGAGAAATTGCTTGAATCATCCATTGTAGCTTGTTCCTGAAGCAATTCAAGCTCCACATGACTGAATTGGAAAACAAGAAGAAAGCCGAGGAGGAGGCTCAAAGGCGAACACATGAGCTGTTTGATAAGGAGGAAGATGAGAGAAAGGTAATCAGTGGGATGGTGATATTTACCGCGGACACTTATGTCTCTCAAGACTAACCACTGATTGAACACCCTAAGGATGCCAGGGAAGCAACTTCAAGTTCTTCTCAATCTATCATTTTTGCTGAAGTAAGGCACTACGTTCAAACCTAGTTTGAGGCTATTCTTCAAGAAACTCAAGAAGTCAAATTGAAGCTGAAGGAAAAAGAGAAAAATGATGCTTAAACTGCAGAGGCTGTCTCTTTTATTAAACTAACTGTGGCAACACTGTTTGATGTTTTCAAAAAGGGGGAAGTGGACAGGAAAAAGGGGAAGGAGGAAAGAAGAAGGAAGAGTAGCTAAGGAAGGAGTAGGAGGAAGAGGTGAAGAAGAAGAGGAAGAGGGAAGCTGAGGAGGCCGAGAAATAGAAGAGTAGGGAAGGAGGGAAGCTCAATTTAAACCCCTAATGGAGTTGGCCCAAAAACTCTCTGATCCTAAGCCATCTTCATCTTCAGAGCAACCTCCTCTGTAAGCCTCTGAAACTTAGGGTATGTGAAACTTCAGTTTTTGCTTTCTTGTTTTCAATTTTTGATGTACTTTTAAATTCTCACAATCAATGCAAAAACTGAAAATTGGATTGAAGACAAACTCTCATTATCTCTCTCTCTCGTTCCTTTGCTTGTGTTTTTTTTAACCTGGCTGAATTCACATGTTCCAGTGTGATCAACAATCTATTTCACTCTAATTTGTTTAATCGAGCAATATCTCTCCAATTCAGGGGGAAGATCAAATAGAGTAGCCCGGTTAAAGGAATGGAGTTCTGTGTAGTGCCGTTGTAAACTCAGTTCATCAAGTGTCCTTTTTCCAGACTTAAGATAAGTGGTTTTGAAAACACCAAAAAGGGGGAAATTGTTAGAAATGGAGTGTTAATTTACCCTTTATTTGATGTTTTGGTGTGTCAGAACTAGTCTTAAATGTCAAAACTAGACTTTACGTTTCTAGTATGTTTATACATGTAATTCTTGTATAGGATAAATAAAGTTGTACTACAATATGTGTGTAAAATGACCTATATTTCGATGTGTGAGCGTGCATGTTTGTGGCCATTTTACCCTCATATTATATATTTTTATTGTTCTTTTGTCGTGTTTTCGTGTTTTTGTGTCTTGAATGTTGTAGGACGTGTTTTGAGCATAAATCAGCACTTTTGGTTGAGTTTTTGAGGTAAATCGCCCGAGCCGAAGGTTAAAAGGAAGTTGGACTAACCGAGCGGAGCGAAGGTAGGAAGAAACCTGATTTCAGAGTGATTTCTCGGTCGAGCCAGGGCAGGCTCGATCGAGCCATTGGAACAAAGGCTTGGCTCGACCGACCCTGCACTTCGGAGGGTTCACTCGGCTGAGCCAATGCGGGTTTTGCAGTTTCTGGCAGCTTTCCACTTAGCTCGGGTGAGCCATATTCAGCCCGGGCGATCTAAGGCCCTGGGAGCTCATCTATAAAAGGGGGATCTTCGAATCTTATAAGAACTTTTGGTCAGATTTCAAATAACCGTCACGAGAGTTCTCTCTAGATTCATCTCCAACTATTCCCCATCCACATTCAAGGAGATTCAAGCCAAATTCTTCCAACTTGGTGAAGATCTAGGAAGGAAGGAAGGTAGACTGGAGTCCAAGGAAGGCAATCAAGGAAGGTCACACTTTGACCTTGCAATTTTGTAATGGATTCTCTCATTTCTCTTATTGATTTTTACTCAATTCAATGTATGAAGAACTAAATTCATTTGTGAGTGTTGTAGAATGGATATTGTGATGAGTTGATATCAAATTTGCTTGTTTACTTTCCTTTGAGGGATTGAAATCGTCGTGAAAAGTGTATATTCTTACGATTTTAGTTCCGATCCCTGTGCAGGGCTAGGTCGTAGGGCGATAATTGACGGTCGATTGGGAGTGATCTAGGGGTTAATAATGTAGTTTTTTCCAATTCCTAGTGTCATCTACTGTTAGCTCGCCATAGAAAGGGGCTAACGAATGTAGGGTCGATTTCTCAACCTCCTAGGGACTAAACTTGGTTTACAACATAGTTTGATTCAACTTGAAACAAAAGAAATTCAATCAACACTCACTATCTTCTTATTGTTGAACTTGAGACTTTAATCTACCTAAACCAATTAGTCAATTGATTTGGCTTGAGAAGTTTAAATACACATGTTTGGTTATTGCTTTGTTACTTGTATGCTTGGTTTATATTCTATTTTGCCTAGTGAAACAATTACCAACGACTATTATTTGCCTATCTATTTGAACCTTCAAATGAGAAAGTGATCTTTACTAGAGCGAATTGAAATAAGACTCGGATTGATAAATTTAACGTGAAGATAGTGTTGCATTTCACCATCATCATACTAGAATCAAGAAACTGGAAGCTGAGCATCAAGAAGACAGAAACTTGGTTTCTAAAGGAAGACAACAATCAAGTTTCATAACATAAAACTTGAAAAGAGCTGAAGATGCTAAAGTCAAGTTTCAGAAATTAATGTGAAGATGCTAAGAAACTTGAAATGCTGAAAGTCAAGTTTCGCAACTTGAAACTCCAGAAAGTTAGTTTCTGGAAACTTACTTTTCACTGAAGGACTTGGAAAACTTTAGACTTGAAATCAGGAGGATTTCAGTTTTTTGTTTCACAACGCAAAGAGAGCACGTGAAAACAAAGACTAAAGGAATCCTAGTGAAACTCGAGACATGATTCAATATACCTTAAAGTGTCGAACATCAATCATGTACGAGGAATCGTAGTTTTCCAGTTCCTCGTACTAAAACTTGGACTTAGTTTCGCTCTGACAAGAGCAGGTGAAATGTACACTGCTACAGTCAAAGAAGTTTAGAGTAGAGCAGAGAGCATGTTTCTGTATCAAAAAAGAATGGGCTACGATTCGACGACATTCCATTTTTCTCTAACGAATATATCATTCAAATCGTCGATCAGTCGCCTATAAATTGAAGTCAACCACTTCAGAGGACAGCACTTGGAATTGGCCTAAGACTAAGCCAAAACTCTGTCATATAGTTCTTTCAAAAAGCTCGCTGAACATTCTGTGTCTGAACACGAGGCTTAGCACTTTTGCTTAAGCTGAATATTATGTGTATCTATCTAAGTACACAAGGCTCAAGCTTTTCACAGCTTAAGTAACCTACTTGGTGTTTATTACTTTTCAAGTAATAAACACAATAGTTAATTTTCTAACGGGCGATTGCCAACCAACTTCGCTCTTGGAAGAACAGTAAACATCAATCATCCATGTTGAAGGCTGCAAGGTGCGTTCTCACTTCAAGACGGAAGAAGGAAGTAAGCAACAATGAGTTTCTAGGAGAGTGCGCTTGTTGGCCGAAGGACTTAGGCATCCGAAAGGTTAGTCATGGAACGTGAGAAGACTTTTAATTTGATCCTTAGTGAATTCCGAATTAAGTTCCGGAGAGTGGACGTAGGACTTCAGGCTCCGAACCACTATAAAATATCTTGTCTCTTTTTACTGCTTTATTTAAATTTCTGAAAATTATGTTTTCATAGCTATTCAAAACCTTCAATACTTTCTAAGTATTGAAGTGTATACTTAAAACTAAATTTAAAGCTATTCGAGTTTAAGTTCGAGCTAAATTGAGTTTTCAGAAACTAAAATCTAAAAACTGACCTTCAGTTTTTAGAGTGCAAGATCATTTTAAAACTTCCATTGTATACAAAACTACTCTGATCTCGGAACCAACAATAATTGTTGATAGTTATGTGAGAGAAGGTTCTTCCACCACATGGTATTAGATCACACATGAAGACAACAAGTTCAAAAATATGGACAACTGATTATGGGTATTTTAATGTCAAACCGTACATGACATCAATCAGAACTTATGTCTGAAAAGACAGAAAGCTCCAGGGAGGTACATATTCATACACCAACTTTCACTTGCAAAAACAAGGAGTCATTTCCACGTTTACCAATGCGAGAAATTTAACTAACAAGGATTTAAATACATTTTCCGAAGATAAAAAGAGAACTCTTAAATTTACAACTTCACAAGGAGATGTGGGACGATAATTCTCTCTTTTTAAGTAATCTTGTGTGTCTTCTCGAGCTAACTTGTTCAGGGCTCCCATATGGCTTAGCACATGAGATTAGTTGGAATTACCTTTGAAGAATCTACTACAAAGTTCATAATCAAATTACTACCCATCTAATTGGAGGTTCTAAAAGAGAACTGAAATCTTCAAATAAATGTACATGTACTTGAGAAGTGTTAGAAACATTATGCGATCAAAAGAACAAAAGCTATCTCATGTATTCAATTACCAAGAATAGTTGAAGTTGATGGATTTATATACTGAAAGCATTATGATTGGTATATAATGTACATGGTTTCTTGTTAATATACTGGGAATCATTATTGTTGTATAATCATCTCTTGTCTGAAATAACAAACGTATATCGCACGTGACTCTACTCTCTTATCTCGTCGATAGGGAGTTAATACGTTGTGTTTTAGATCACGAAAGATCATTTGGATTGCTCGACCTAGCGAGATATAAAGGATATCACAGCTAAGATAGTGCTAGAATAAATTGTCGGTTAGGCTGCAGTACAATAAGTAATTAATGGCTTATCATGGTCACTAGATGTTCTGGTATATTTGGTACGTATTGATAGGACCTAACAGAGATCAATTCTTTTATCTGACATTAAAAAATCTTGATCTCGATGGCTTGATGAAATCTAAAGCCTTATGAAGGTTCAAGAGGTATACACAAGTTTGTGTATCACTTTGAGATACTATGGTGGATAGTCTTACATGTACTTGTATATCTGTATCTTGGGTGGTTGCAGCTTGTGTATGACTTCTAGTTCTTTGGTTAGGTAATCATATCCAGTATAGGATGATGACATTCCCCTAAGAAGTTCAAAATGGTTCAATATGCAGAAGTCTTGCAGGCTGATTAAATTTAAGTACAAGTGAAAAGGTATTGAGTGGAATTACTTAGGAATAAAAAATATTAATTAATTTGTAGGTTTATCATAGTCTAAATTAATTAATGAATATTTGTAACTTTAAATATGGGGATATACCGAGCCCGTGCAACCCCTTCCTCATAACATGGTAGCAAAAGGTACAACGTTATTGCTTCTCTGGTGGCATGAATCACTATTAATTAATTAATTGTATTCTGGATTGAATATGAGAATTAATTAATTGATAGGTGTTGGGAATTATTCACGAATTCCTCCCTTAGGATCATATTGTAAAAGTTTTGTTGAATCAAAGTCTAGCAGCTCTGTTGTAATGTCCTGTTTAGGAAAAATATCGAGTTGTAATAGATTAGAAAGTGCTTGAAAAGATTGCTGAAGGATTCAGAAAAATAAACGAAGAATATCAAGTCAAGCAACTTCGGAATGCTAGAAGAGTTCTCAGCAGATGGTAGCTGCTAGAGAAGCCAGCAGACGAGAATGACTGCTAGAGAGGTTAGCGGTCAAATGCTAAGAAGAATGATTGCAAAGGAGTTAGCAATCATATGCTGAAGGAAGAGACTGCTAGGAGCATTCGCTCAGCAGTCAGCAGTGATGATATAGCAGAATGCTAAAGGAGTTAGCATTCGCTACTAATAAAGAGATAGCAGAGTGCTGAAGGAGTTAGCATTCGCCAATAAGAAGAAGATTTGTAGAAGACATAACAATCAAGGAACAAGACTCAAGTGCTGAGTACGTATCTGCTGAGGGGTCAGTAGACTTAGCTACGAAGACAGATTGCTAGAATCACTTAGCAATCAGAAAGAGTCAAATTACCTAGCAGAGTACTCCCAGCATTCAGCATTTCCCGATAGAATGCTAAGCAAGGAGATACTCAACACACACTTGCTAAAAAATGCTCGTTCTGACAAAAAGTACAACAAAGGACAAAGGCTTTCCCGAAGTAGGTTGGAAAGTACTGTACGATGCTGGAAAGGATGAAAAAGCAAGTAACTCTCTTGGACAAAAGGACCGTTGTGTCTAACGGGTCTGGACCATCGTGTCTAACGGGTCTGGAGATTCAAAATAGGAATCTCCAAATATAAAAGTGAAGTCCAACAGAGAGAGACGACTACTACTTTTACAAACACTCGAATCAGATTTGCTAAGGCAATTATTGAGATTCCTTCGACAAAAGCGAAACTAGAAAAGTAGTCTGTTGAGAGCTCTCATTAAAGAGAATATTCAAAGCTCTCAACAACCGTAGTGTCCCCCCCATTGAAGATCTGACACTATATTGAAGAGATTCCTCGACTTTTCTCAAGAATCTTCAATCATTAGGATACCTTCCAATCATAGGAAGCATCCTGCTGTCATTTCTGAAAAGGATTGACTCCGACGGGCATATAGCAAAAACCAGACAAAGTTCAGAAGAGAACTTTAAAAGCTCCCCCAGTAGCGAAAGACATGTTTTACGAAGGTTCGCCCTTGACTTGGCCATAGTTGTAGTCGTCTAAGAAGAACGAAGTGATGGAGGATAGCTTTGTTGTGGCCGGCTCGAAAGCTCACCGCCTATAGCAAGTGTTCGGCAAATCCTTGTATTTCGTATACTTTCTTAGTGAAATTCTTAGCATTTTGGCTAAGGAGTGGATGTAGATCTATTTGATCAAACCACTATAAATATTATGTCCCCTTTACTGTTTTATTGATTTACTGTTTCTTGTGTTTGATCTTGGAACCTAGCAACCATGTTGTTAGAGTATACCTATAAGAAACCCTACGTACAAGCTGAGCTAAACAATCTTGATAAGGAACTTAAGTGTGCAAGTGAACGTTATTATTCCGCCGCATTTCGTGTATGTTTGTTGTATTCACCACGACGACTCTGATCTCGGAACCAAAAATAGGCCTTCTTTGCTATTTGCATACTGGTCCTTGGTTTGGCCCATGGAAAAGCTCAAGCGTAATAAGGTTCAGAATTTCTTATAAGTTTCCTTGTTCAAAGATCTCAATGCACCACAAGATCATAAGTTGAAAAGCAGGAAACCAAAGCTTTGGGAGATGTGATTGTCGATTGGATCTGAGAAGGAGGAAGGCACGAAATATGAAAAAGAATCTTCCTCAGATATCTGAATCGCAGCAAGGGATATAGATCAGAAGATGAGATCTGGAGGATCTGTTTTCTCTATCTTCCTTATTGTTTTCGATTTTATACATATAAAACCAGAGATTTAATTCTGATCTTTTCAGGATTGAATCTTATTGCACAAGAAAGATTAAAGATCAAATCCCTCGCAACTGTTCAGATATTAAATTAATCCAATTATTCCGCAATCTTTCTTATACATTAAATAGGGGCATGCTAGGTTTTGATCACAGGCATAACAATTAATTTATGATCTCCAATAATCGGTTTTGGCAAACAAGATTATGCAATTCGTTTTGCTAGTAAAAATCCCTTCAATTTGTATCAGAGCGAGGTTCCAATTATTGGCTCTGTCAATTAAATTAATTGTCTAGGATCATATGCATGATTATTATTATTTAATTGCTATGGGTGAATTTTATTTTTGTTCCTTGTGGCTTCTCTAGTTTAATCCACCACTTTACATGGATTCGTTTTTTATCTACGAGATATATTTGTGGTTAGATTTAAATTCCAAATGTAGTAGGACACATTTATTTTGTAATTTAATATGTAAAATTGAAGAAAAAGATCAAGAAGATACAAATTGCAGCATCACGATGGATTCAACGACAGCTGACTCACAGAGAGAGACAATGAGGGGCGGTCACACATAGTGGAACTCTCGCAGGATCGTGCATGCAACGAGCATCATATGTTGCGCCTAGATGCAAGATGGCAGCGGGCGGATCCATGACTGGAATAGAAGGCACAGCAGCAGGCGCAGCGGAACCCTCGAGGGTTTGATCCTGCAACACCGCAGGTAGCAACATGGTCGCGCTCCACTGTAGAAACCTTGCAAGGACGGAGGGGCACAATGGGCGGCAACAGCACCAACGGGTGCAGTAGCACCCTCACAGGTTCACGCCTGTGCCGCCGCATGTAGTAGTAGGTTGTGCGCACCCCGGCGAGTGCCTCTCTATCGTGCAGGGTCGACGGCAACGAGGAAGACAAGGCATGGAGGTGCTGGGGCAAGCAGCAGTGGCGACCATGCGGCGGTGTTCTCCGTTGGTGCATGCCACAGCGAGGCACCACATTATGGAATTGTATACTGAATGCATTTTGATTAGTATACTATGTACAAGGGATATAGGTTAATATATGGGAATCGTTAATGTTGTATGTTCATCTCCTATCTGAATAACAAATATGTGTCGAAAACGCAAGTATCCTCTTATCTCATCGATAGGGAGATCATACACTTTGTAATAGATCACAGAAGATCGTATGGATCGGTTAACCTAGCGAGATGGTAACAAAGCTGAGATAGTCCCAGGATAGACTGTTGCTATAAGCTGTAACATTTGGGGTCATAAGCAGCTTATCTTGGTTGCTTGGTGTGTCTGGTGCATACGGTACGTATTGATAGGACCTAAGGAAGATCGATTCTTTTATCTTACATTAAAAGAATCTTGATCTTGATGTTGATTGTAATTTTATGCCTAAATGAAGGTTCGAAAGTATACACTAATTTTTGTGTCACTTTGTGATACTATGTTGGAAAGTCCTTGTCGAACTGGTATATTTGTATCTTGGTGGTAGCAATATTGTATAATTGTTTGTTTACATGAACTAGGTAACCATATTAAGTATAGGATGGTTATATTCCCTGAATAGCTCAATAGGTTCGTTATGCTAAGCCCTACAGGCTGATTAAGTTCAAGCATAAGTGAAAATGGTTGAGTGGATTGATTTAGGAATTGAAGATGTTAATTAAGTTTGGAAGCTTGTCAAAGCTCAAATTAATTAATGAATGTTTGTTAGCCTTAAAGATGGGAATTTTCTGAACTAATGCACGCCCGTTTCCTCCTTGTGTTGCTGCAGTTGCTGACGAGCGGCAAACTTCATCGGAGTGGCGCGAAGACAATCGAAATGCGGCAGGGGCAGATGGCGGTGGCTAGGTTTCCGCCGCAAGTTTTTTACTACGCGCGGTCTTCTCTGTTCGATGCAGAAGATGACTGGTGCGTATTTCCAGACGCAGGCTTGGCGTGCACCGTGGGTTGCTTCTAGCGGCCGTGGACGGTGGTGGCTGCAGAGGCGTGGGGAACTTGAGCAAGCAGCAGGCCGCGCGCAGTGGTGACAATTGTTGTTGCTTCTTGTCGCGTGTTTTAGGTGGCTGCTAGTGGCACAGACAACGGCTGATGCTGCCACGACCGACGGCGCAGCTGTTGGAAGGTTGCGGTTGCTGCTGCTCAGCCGCAGGCGGCGGCTTGTCTAGTGGTGGCGGCTACTGCTGAAAAAGTAGGGTTTGTGGTTTTGCGGGCTGAGACACGGGTCTATCAGCCCAGAGGCAGCCCGCAGTCCTGGAAGTTATGGTTTGGTTGCTGTTTTGGGCCTGAAATCCGAATTTGAGGCCCAAATTGCTGATTTGCAGTCCGATTCAGATTTCAAGTCCAACGGTGGCCCAATTTGATGATGTATTAAAATTAAATCTTGTCATAGTTAGATTTAAATTATTTCCATGTAATCGCATCAGAGGGGCCACGAGAAATTTTTATTTATTTATTTAATTGTTTTCTCGTTATGATGTGATTTATTATGTGCGCACTAGTAAATAATAGGAAAGCATGCTTACTTACTTTATTTATTTATTGTTTAAGCACGGTATAATTATTTAATTATTGAGCATGATTTATGTGATTTATTTTATGATTTAAATTGTGTCTATAAATTTCGGGATCATATTAATTTAAGATGGAATTTTAGATGTGACATAATTTATGAGACATAAAATAATATGTGCGCATGAAACCTTTAGAAATTAAAATACTAAGCTGGTTGGTTATTTTCAAACTAAAATCGTTAGACCTCCACAAACACAGCCTCTCATTGAAAGTAAGACATTTCGAAGCGTAAACGTCAGTTGAAGCAGCTTGCGTTAGAAATAAATTACAAGTTCTAATGTGATAAGGTTTCTAAGTAAAACATTTAGTTTTAGATGAGAAGTGGGAGCCTCTAAGCAAACTGTTGCTGAAGCGGCGTGCATTGAGACAACTTTCACTGGTCTCTATGATTAATCTAAATAAGATAACGAAGGATGTAAAGGGCATGTGGTATGGGTCGAGTACGTATGCTAAATCGCCTTTTATCATCTGGAGTTAGGATTGTGGTTAATTTGCTTAGATGTTGCCTGGAGTATAACTCATGAATGATGTCCCTGCTCTGGATAGGTGAATGTGGTCTTAGTATCTCCAATATTAATTTCTTTTGCCGACGGATACCTGGCATGGAGAGAAATTAATGGACCTATTTTGGTCTGGTTGAGCGTTTGCCATAAATGTCTGCTGAAGCAACCTGCGGTAGATTTGAATCTAGCTTGGGCAATTGGAGGAAGCAAATTGCATTGTTTTATCTAAAGGTTCTATGCATATTTGTTTCAATCGTTCGTAGTATCTGTTTACTTTAATCCGCTTATTTATTTTTTTAGAAATGTCTATTATTGCCACGGTCTTTAATTCAATTGTACACAATTCCTTGACTGGTTCGAATTTTCCTGGATGGAAAAGTGACATTGTCAAACTTTTGGATTCATTTGGAAATTTGTTTCTTCTGCAAACTCCCTGTCCGAGTTTGTCGACGGATGCCTCTTCCGGTGAGAAGCATGCATAGTATCACATGTGGATGTGGTCAAATGGCATGGCCAGACAATATATCTGGGGTTCTTGTTATAGTGATGTATGCTATGCGCATGATATTATGCGACATCTTGACGTATGGCGGGCTCGATGGACATGTTAGATCCAGTCTTATCAAGCGCATTGTAAGATAGAAAATGGATCAGAGTTGTCCAGTGCGTGAACATGTGGAATCACTCATCCAGCTCATCGATGAGTACACATTAATGGGTGGTCAAATTGACAATGTTGTCAAAATTGACTTGATACTCAACACGCGGCCGAAGTCATTTGATGACTTCAAAATTTCTGTTGAGAAAAACAAGAATGAGTATAGTGTTCACAGTTTGCTCGAGGATCTTGTGTCAGCAGAAGCTTCTTCAGTCTTTTCTGTGAGTCGTTCTGATTTGCTTTCGAGTAAGAAGAGAGATGTTAAAGAAAAGAGGAATGAAAGAAGCAGTGGGAGCAGTCTTGCATTATCAAGTCTTTCCAAATCTCTTGCTAAGAGTTCTTCTAAGTTGCGTCGTAATGACGTGAAGCTGAAGAATGTTAAAGGAGAGAGGAACAAAGTAAAGAAAGGTAGCAAGAAAGACAAATGTTTCAAGTGTGGCAAGAATGGTCACCGGAAAGTAAATTGTCCAAGTTTGTTAAGCTAGGGACAAGGTACGTCATCTTTTTGCATTGGTTGTTTAAATATGTTTAGTATCGATTTTCTACTCCTTAGTGGGTAGTGGTAACTGAGGTCACTAATCATGTATGCTACACTTTGCAGGGATTCAAGCTGATGATAAGGCTTGAAGAAGACGGGATTACCATCTCCAAGATTGATGTTGAAAGTTGCTACTTCAGCTGATGGAGATTTTACTTTATGTTTATGATAAACAATGTTGGAGTTTTGAAGAGATATTTCCTATAAAGCTCCTTTCCATTTATGTTACTATTGATTATCAGTTATTTATGATAGATTTATTCGGTCATGATAAATAATAGTGTTTTCCATTATGTTTAAATGGATGTTTCTCTTCGGTACTTGTTTACATAAACTGACAGTGATCTAAGACATATTATAGAATCTTACTAGAGATGGTTACATCGGTCTTAGTAGTTTTAAGCAATTCATGGAATTATGGATTTTATCCAGGTATTCCTAAGAATGGTCCTTATGAAAACTACTCAGAGGTATAAGATGAGAACCAGGTCTTTTAATAGGCGATTGTATCTCTAGAAGTTATTTCGTGTTTGCTATGGGTTGAGTCTACTTCCGCAGTTGCCTTAAATAGGCATTGATACGGTAATCTCTTAAGATATGGATATGTTTATCTAATTCACTACAAGTGTAACTCTTGCTTTAATCAAGAGCGTTAAGACTAAAGGTAGAGAAAAAGTTAAACAACACCGTAAAAAGATTATGGTTCATTCATAATGGTGTGTATCTCAAGTGATGTGTTTTACAGTATCTAGCAGAGCAAAGGGATTGTATCCCGGTTGACTCATATGTTATCTCTCAAAAGGATGGTTTAGGAAGAACGAAATAAATAAGATTCTTTAAGGTTGATTTGCTATGCTAGCTTTGCCATTTTTTGTTTTGGGAAGTGCGCCAAAAATCAGTTCTAAATACCCTAGTGGATCTTGACTTTATCAAAAGGCAATGATGGGAAATTCGGATTTTAAGCTGATGAAGGAAACTGATTGGTTGGAAGAAAGGTTTAAGCTATTACTGCTTTGTGGGCTTTCCCAAGTAAACGAAAAAAGTGGTTTCTTTATGTATCATAAATACAAGCAATGTCGTGTTCATCGTTCTTCGTTTCTTCATTCTTTTGGATCTCAGATTTTATAGATTTGAAAAATAAAGAAAATACAAGATAGATGTAAAATCTATTACATGATTTTCCCTATCAAATCTAACCACGAATTTTCTCGTGGTGAAAAACAAATCCAAAAACGAGAAGGCCACAAGAACAAAAACAACCACGACAATTCAAATCCATCACAATAAATATAAACATACATATTTATTCAATCTTAATTCATTTAAGATAGAGCCAAAAAATACAAACCTGGCTCTGATACCAATTGTAGGATTTGAGTCTACAATAGACAACGTGAGTTGTCATTTATTTCTTTAACCGTTAGGATCGTTCTTAGGGTATCAAAAACAAATCAAATTGAATAAATCAGGCGAACCCTATGCATGCTCCAAATATTAATTGCAAAGGGTGGATCTAAGGAATACCAGAACTCCAACAACTGATCTACAGATCTAGATCGGAGACAATGACGAATGAGTAGATCTGGATGTGGGATCGATCAAAGCTATCGTGTTCCAACATATCTGATCTTCTGATCTATTCCCTCTTCTCAGAAATCTGGTGAGGATACGCTATCGAGTTCCACCAATCCTCAAAGAAGTTGATCACACTTCATTGAAATGGTGTAGTCGCCAATCACTCCACTACTACAAAATAAGATTTTCCCGACAACGTCAACTGTTATTGTAGAAAAGTTATGCTGACACATATCTCTATGCTGACACTACTATAACCTGTTGTCCAAAGAAGTGTCATAATAGGGTGGGGGGTCTAAACTAACAGCAACGTGTGTCATGACAAGGGTGTCACTATAATCCTACCTCTTCTCACATAACTACTTGTTGGCAATAACATTTAAGATAACAACTCTCACTGTAGGTAAAACCATTTTTATTTACACAATGTACTGTGAGTAAATGTATTTATATATGTTCATTATCATGTAAAAAAAAATCATTTTTCCTTGCACTATATAGTGTCATGAAAGACCATGTTTTTGTATAGCAATTTATGTATTTTATTCATGCTTGACACCATTAAACAAAATAGCTAATTCAACAAAATTATTTCCAAAAACAATGTATAGAACAATAAATATACTCATTACCAATAAAAATATAACATAATATCACTAAGTTGAATTATTCATTACAAACTGAAAGAGTGCCAAAAACTCCTAAAAATAATATAGGAGTTCTATCCATCTACACTAATTAATTAATGCTAATGCTAAAAAATATAATTTGTACTTTGAACAAATACTATAAAGATCAATGAGATTGAGCTATATCTTCATTATCTTCGTGGTTCCGGTTGACCAACTAAATGTTCTTCAGCTTCATATTTTCATGAACAAACCTGATTGAATAAGAAAATTTGTTTCAAATTAGTCTTAAATTCAAGTAATGAAAGAAACTTGACCTTAACAAAGCTAAAATCAAGATTTGATCATTGTATGAACAGGTACTTTCATTGTAATTAATAGTTGCTATGCCCGTCATATATGAGTGTGTGTGTGTGAATTCAACGTGAACGGTCTAGTAATAAAATCTTATGTAATCTAAAAATAAATAGAAACCCAAATGAGAGGTACACCAAACCATTTTACAAGTTGTGATTTCATAGGACGAACTACAAAATATTGAAGAACAAGTGAAAATGCTAATAAAAAATATTTATAAAATAACCTGAAAAAGTCTTCTGAACATCTCTTCCTATATCACCAGCTAAATATGTCTTGTGCTTCAACACTTGCTGGTGCAGATACTTAGAATAGAATTTGGCAACCATCTTACCTGCAATATCAAATGAATGACAATAAAGTCAATAGCTAATTAAAAGTACTCATTTGTCTACAAAAAATGTTAGTAGAGAGAGAGATGATAATTGTGCATAAAATCTTTGATGGGCAGACAGTGCCAGATTGTCCCTAAAATCTAAGTCTTCATGGCTAGTTAACAAAGTAGCTTTTGCTTAGTCGGAAAAAAAATATATAAAAATTAAAGCTTTAGAATATAATAACTATTCATTAACTCCTCCAAATGTATAAGTTGGAACGTAAAAGAAAATGACATGCAGATGTTATTCCTTAGTCTAAATGTTGTGCTTTAGTTGTACCTTCCTTTTCCAGAGAAAAGGAAGAACTTTTAGACTTAATTAAGAAATTTTTCATGTTAGTCTAAAGTACAGATATTGGCAATTCCAAAATATATTTTAAGAAAATACTTATAACTTAACTTACTGGGAGAGTCTCTCAAATTGCCTCATCACTTATATTTTCTTCATCTCCAGGCATAAGGGCCCTACGCATCCTGAGCAGGGGAATAACACAAAGAAAGAATTGAACATATTCAAATATTAAGCTTCATGCAAATTGAAATCCATGACTGATATCTCAAAATCCTTATTAGGATTTATATACTTCATCATCCATACTGGGACTGGAAGTATTACCTAATGTTATCAATTATCGCAATATAGAAACTGGATAAGTTCATGAAAAACTTGTGAAAGTTTTCAGAGGAGCATGAAGGTAGGCATTTGTGTAAAGAAATGGAAAATGATGAAAATAATTTTTTGATTCTAGAGCTTATAGTAATAAAGCATAACAGAGAGAAGGAAGCATACCATATCTTCTCTCAAGATGTACACAAAGGAGAAGTTCAAAAGCAATCAGCAATGGAGTAGCTACAATGGCGTGAAAAGGGGCCCACTGTCAATCAAAGTGTTCAAGTAATAATAAAGAGGCATTAATCAAGTTAGAAGAAAAGAACAATGAAGACATTAAACCAGTAAAGTATATTCATCATACATTGCGACCATGAGGCATAGATGGGGCAGGAAGTGAGAATCTGCCTCTTGCCACAACCGCATGAAATAAACAGAGAGGAGAAAATATAAGCCTACAAGAATCCCAAAGAAAAAAAAAAGATTCAACTAAAAATATAAGAGCAGAAGGTACATGCACTAAGACGGAGAAAACTTGATTGCTACCATACAAAGAAGCTGCAAATGGAAAAAAAAAAAAGCTTTGACACATTTTATACAGTCAAAGTATAAAAAGGGAGTATAGCAGAAAACAAACAGGGGATCATGATTTGAGCAACATGGAACTATGGCTTTAGTTGGACATGGAAAAAAAAGGTTTGCTAGTTCTATTTATTAAGGCATTAGACTAGAGCACTACGTAAGGAAATGGGATCACCAAAGAAATGTTACATTGTCCAAAGTTATGAACTAGATATCACTTATTAATCGAGTATATCATAATTTTTACCAACTGGTCTTATTCTCAAGTAAATTGGGTAGTTAAATTAACGCATTTTCTCATTGGGAAGCATCATAACTAGTTCTCCTTCATAAATGGACAAATACCGTTTGCATAGAAATTGTTCGATACTACGCAAGAGGTAAAAGAAAGTTTAGGAGAATTTTAATGTAGTGTGATTGAAATACCTCTACTTCCGTCAGATGGCCATCGTCGCCAGGCTGGAAACATCCGCTGCCGCAGCGGCAGCGTGGGCGGCGGGTCGACGGAAGAAATTAGTGGGTAAGGGTGAAACTGCGTTGGCAGTGGCGACTTGGCGATGTGGCGACGATGCCGTTCTCCCTGCCTGAGGAATTGAATCTCTCCATTGCGCAAAAACTTGAGAGAGGAGAAAAATTATAACCTAGGGCAGTCATATTTTTTTTTGGGGGGAAGGGCATTCGTAGATTAAAATTCAACATTTTAACAAAATAATGCTTAAATTTATTTATTTTTAACTATTTTTCCTCACAACATGGGTAAATATAGGAGGGAAAATATTCATATAAAAAAAAGTTTCCCTCTTCTTTTTTATTTAGATTGATACTTTTCCTCACACTCTTTATTTACTGTTGGGAAAAATATTTAAAAATTTTAATATTAATTTTTTTAATTAAAAACAAATATTCATCAAGTGTTCAACACCTACTTTTCCTAACAGCTGTGAGGATATAGATAGTATTATAACAAATTTTTATATATGTGAGGAAAAGGGTGTCAGCAAATGAGAATTTTGTAGTAGTGCTCCCTCACTTGTGTTGTGTGTAATCTGATTAGATCTAAAGAGAGAAAGGCTTATATAGTGCTAGAGTTTTACAAAACCCTAACCCTAATGGGCTCTGAGCAGATTGTGGGTCAGACTAGGGACCAAATCCAAATAATAAAATGGGTCCTCTTTATTAATTAATTCCATGTCGAACCCAAAACATAATTAATCAATAAAAGATTGTTTTAACGTTCACCACGGTAACAATGCTGACTCACCCCTTTATTACTACGTAATTTGAAACGGGTTGCCTTAATCTTGAATGATCCACATATTTAAGGTTCTGGACATTCATTAATTAATTTGGCTTTTGACAATTAGCCATAATTAATTAATCTCTTATTTCTTGAGTAGTACCACTCAGTCCTTTTCACTTATGCTTGAATTAAATAATTCAACCTGCAGGGTTTAGAATAATGAACCTTGCGAGCTCCTCAGGGAATGTCCCCATCCTAAAGCGGATATGATGACCAACATATCCAGCCTATGCAGGCCACACACTAACCGCCAAACCCAAGATGCAAGTATAAGAGTACATGAAAGACTCGCCATCCTAGCAAGTCAAATTGTGGTCAACTTATGTATGCCCCTTAGCCTTCCATTAGGTTTAAGATCATAACAAGTATCTAGAGATCTGGCTCATTCATATGTCAATTAGAATGGCACATCTCACTGTTGATCCCATCAATACTTAAGGATGTACCGACACATCAAGTAGTTAGGATAAGCTCACTTATAAACTGATGTGTCGCAGCTTAAAATGACAGCCTATCCAGATACTGTCTCAGCCGTGATACTGTTTATACCTTGCTAGGTCAAACGATTCATATGATCCTCTGTGATCTCCTACACACCAAACGATCATCCCTATATGCGAGATAATATGATATTATAGTTTGTATCATATGTTTGTTATATCAGATAGCGACTATGTTGATGTAACACATTTATGAAGACCAGTGTATCAATCAAACACACTTAATCATAAATGCTTTTAGTATACTACTGGGCCCTCAATGCCGCCATGTGCAAGAATCATTTTCCTCTCCCATTCATTGATCAAATGTAGGATAGATTATCTCGTTAACCTTTCTATTGTTTTCTTGATGGCTATTCAGGGTATAACCAGATTGTTGTGGCACCGGAGGACCAGCACAAGACCACATTCACCTGTCCATACAGAGTGTTCGCGTACCGACGGATGCCATTTGGACTGTGCAACACACCGGCGACTTTCCAGAGATGCATGAAGGAAATCTTCCACGACTTGATCGAAGATGTCATGGAGGTATTCATGGATAATTTCTCAATTTTCGGTAGCTCATTCGATGTTTGTTTGCAGAATTTGGCTACTGTACTGGAGAGATGCACCGAGACGAACCTATGCTTTAATTAGGAAAAGTATCACTTCATGGTACGAGAAGGAATTGTGCTAGGCCATCGAGTATCAGCTGAAGGACTGGAGGTGGACCGAGCCAAAGTGACAGTTATTGAGAAGATGCCACCGCCAGCCAATATCAAAGCACTTCGGAGCTTTCTAGGCCACGCCGGATTTTATAGGAGGTTCATCAAAGACTTCTCGAAGATATCTCGGCCATTGTGCAACCTGTTGGAGAAGGATGATTCCTTCATCTTTGATGACGAGTGCTTGAAGGCCTTCGAGAGACTGAGAGAGGCACTTGTGACTGCGCCGGTCTTGATTTCGCCAGATTGGGGTGAGCCATTCACATTGATGTGTGATCACTGTAATTTCTACAGATTAATTATAGAAATAGTGGCAAATAAATTTGTAAACCCTAAGGTTA
>JAPKLW010001357.1:0-15027 GCA_026898455.1 Plectranthus barbatus | reverse complement strand
TTTCTCATCCGAACTCCGATTGACCCGATTCCAGTTGCGTTGGAAAGATAATTCAAAGCTATATCCATTGTTATGCGCCAATAGCCCGAATTCCTCTTGTGGAAAAACTATTCACTGCTACTCTTACACGTCACTGCTTTCGGAATGGTTTTCTCGTGAGTTTAGGCCTAAAAACCTGCATAAACATCAAAACACACCTAAAACCACCTAATATTGACATCATGCATAATATATATATATAAACTCACTAAAACTACATAAATTAGTATAAAAATAATATAGATAAGTGAGTGAAATAACGAGCTTATCAATGTGCGACGCCAGTGACTACGCTGTTGGGCCAGTCTTGGGGCAACTGAAACGAAGGCTCTTCCACGGAGAAGGAAATGCTCGCGGTAGTGTATGCATTTGACAAGTTTTGGTCCTATATGATAGGTTCAAAGATAATTGTCTATACCGACCATGCTGCTATCAGATATCTATTCGCAAAGCAAGATGCCAAGCCCAGACTGATGAGGTGGATACTGTTGCTACAAGATTTTGACTTGGAGATCAAGGACAAAAAATGAAGCAAGAATGTGATCGCATACCACTTATCACGACTCGAGCCACGAGTTGAAGGGGATGATTAGCAGATGAGGATCCGAGAGATGTTTCCCGACGAACAGATCTATGCTCTTAGGGATTTGAAAGAAACATACGAGTCCAAAACACGTTGGTATGCGGACTTCGCCAATTACTTGGTAGCCGGCGTACTTCCACCGAACTCTTCTCCATATGCAAAAAAGAAGTTTATGCACGACCTCAAATTCTACTATTGGGAGAATCCCTACCTTTGGCATAGATGTGCTGACGGCGTCATTTGCCGTTGTGTGCCTCAGTCCGAGTGGCATCAAAACTATGAAGCCTGCCATTCATCTCTTAGTGGCGGTCATCATTCAGCCAACCGGACGGCATTCTAAATTCTTGCGAGCAGATTCTATTGGCCATCCAGCTACGAGGTCTTTCTTGGATAGATTACGAGTTGTGATCATTGCCAGAGGATCGACAACATCTCACGGAAGGATGAGATGCCACAGACCCCTGTAATTGAAGTGGAAATCTTTGATGTGTGGGGAATTGACTTCATGGGCCCTTTTCCGCCATCCCATGGGTTCTTATATATTCTTCTTGCGGTCGATTATGTGTCACAATGGGTTGAAGTAATTCCAACAGCATCCAACGACTCCATAGTCATCATCAACTTCCTGCAAAAGCTCATGACAAGATTTGGGACGCCAAGAGCCTTGGTAAGTGATGGGGGATCCTATTTTTGTAACAAATGGCTTGCTTCTCTTCTTGCTAGGTACGAAGTAAAGCATCCTGTTACTACCCCATATCACCCTCAAGGGAACGGGCTGACAGAGCTGTGCAATCGCGAAATCAAGCAAATCTTGGAGAAGACGGTGAAGCAAAGGAAAGATTAGGCTGCGAAGCTCGACGATGCATTATGGGCATACAACACCGCCTACAAAACACCCATTGGGACGTCTCCATTTCAGCTGATTTTAAGGAAATCCTATCATCTCCCCGTGGAGATGGAGCACGAGGCTTCGAGAGCAGTCAAAGAGCTAAATCTAGATTGGAGGACGGCTGCATCAGATCGAGCTATGGCACTGAATGAGTTGGAAGACTTCAGGGATGAAGCTTACGAGAACAACATCATATATAAGATGCGCGCTAAGAGGTTCCACGACAAGGGGATCCGCACTCATGTTTTCAATTCAGGTGACAAAGTTCTCCTCTTCAAATCTCGTATTCGCTTCATGCCCAAAAAATTGCAATCAAAATGGGCTGGACTATACACCGTAGTCTGCCAATTTCTGAATGGCGTAGTTGAACTGGCTGGTCAAGATGGCAAGAATTTCAAAGTCAATGGGCAGAACCTTTAAACCTACTACACCCCACTTCAAATTTGTGCGGTGGAGAAGTACTACTTGAATCGCCCATAAAAACACAGGTATTGTCGAGCTAGCGACAATAAACCAAGCATTCGTTGGGAGGTAACCCAACAATTTACTGTTTTTCTTACTTCTGTCATTTTAATTCAGTTGAGTCGAGTCAATAGGGATTATATTATTTTCAATAATTTTCAAGTCCTGGGTTCTGTCCAGGTCTGCGTCGATCGACGCCAGACTCACATCGATCGATGCAAGTTTCTGGTCCACATCGATCGACGTGGAACCTGCATCAATCGATGCGAGTTTCTGGTCAACGTCAATCGATGCGGAACCTGCGTCGATCTATGTGGGGTGTTCAGAGGCGCGACATACGGGTTTAAAACCCAGTTTTCCTCATTTTTTCAACACAGCACACACACGCACGTCGCCTCTCTCTAACCCCAACACCCTAACTCGGAAAATTTCCCCCATAACTCGCCGCTACAATCCAAGGTACGTATCTTAGACTCTTCCCCTTCGATTATTTCGTGAGTTTTGATGAAGATGAGCATGATTTTGATGAATTTGGGCCATGAAGCCCTAGTTTCAATTTCTGCTATTTTTGACAATTTCTTTGTAACTCTTGTTCGATTGTTCGATATGGGTCATAACTCTAGTCTATATACTTGCTATTTGCGAATGTGTAGCATTGGAATTGGTTGAATTCGATTCTAGCTTGTTTGGGGATAATCATGCTTTGCTTTAAATTCTTCTTTGATTTTCTTGGGATGAAATTGTTTCGAATGAGGATGCATTATGCTAGATATGGGTGTTAATTGAGCTATGGTTGAGTCAATTTCGCATGGGTAGAGACACATTGTAGTTAATTGCAAAAAAATTTATATTGTTGCTTGGAAAACTAGTGGAGCCACCTGAAGCTATTCTAATATTTTTCCGACTACCTTTGCAGTTAATTATGGCCTTCCGACCAACCTTCGCCAACCGGGCAGCAGAGAAGCGATACAGAAAATTATGTGGTTCAGAATTCACAATCTGACAAACTCTATACCCATGCAAAGAGATGATGAACCTGCTAGGAACTAGAGCTGATGTGGAGGCCCTGTTGGAGAGCGCCGGATGGGGCGCTTGGATGACAGAGCGGTGGCCGACATATCCATCGCTTGTGCTGGAATTTTTGGCATCACTCCATGTCTATGAAATACAACCGGAGCCAGAGCCGACCACCATCTCTTTCCAACTTCTGAACAAACACTATGAGCTGCCGAGGGATGAGCTGGAAGACATTTGGGGTGTCCCAAAATCTGGCCTTGGCTTTCTTCCCCCGGATTTTGACATTGCCCGATCTTGGAGCCATATTGCAGCGGAGGCGAAGGAGGATGTGCGTGAGTTCGACACGGGAAACATGAAAGCATCCTCCATCGACAACCCCATGTTTCGTTATCTTCAGTGGTGCATGGGGGTGTCTATCACCGGCCGTCATGAAAGCGCCAAGGTGAGATTGGGCGAGCTCTACGCCATCTACTGCATGCTGACGAGAGAGGAATTCAGCTTAGCGGCGTTGATCATGGACCACTGGAGGTACCAAGTCAAGACCACAAAGGGCAACATTTGGAGCGGGGGATTGATAACCCCGATTGCGGAGCACGTAGGGATTGACTTGGCCGATGTTGAGATGCTTGAGGACAGCCAAGTACTCAGCACCGTGCATCTAGTACGGATGTTGATGCTCTCACCCCGGGAGGGTGGCTGGTCTTTGAGGATGTCCAATGGGGACAAGTTTCCACTTCCGCAGATGGAGCTCACGCACGTCGCAAATTATCACTTCTGTGATAACTTGTTGATGAGCACACCCGCCCAAATGCGGTTGATGGTTAGATCTCGTAGAGGAGCTTGCACTTCCAGACTCCTTCACAGACCGTAGACACAGCCAGACCAGATACAGCTGAGGTCCCCCCAGCAGATGACATGAGGCATGAGGAGCGCGAGGAAGGAGAAGAGGAGTTTCCAGGCAAGACCGGGGGAGCCTCATCTAGCCACTTTGTGGGAGGGTCTTCCTCTTCCGGGATGGATCTGGCAACGATCTACCAGTTCATGCAGCAGCAGGCTGCTTTGCATGCGGCAGAGCACACCCGGCAGGCGGAGTTTTGCTAGCATGTGACCACGAGGCTCAACACCATCGACAGTCAGATGCAGCGCCTCCTTCTGAACACCCAGCCTGACTCCGTCTAACTCCGCCGCCAGTGTGAGCGCCAGTACCGCCATCGGAGACTTCCCGTTTGGCCATCCACCGATGTGGTTATCGAGGATCCTCCGGAGGAGGAATGAGGTACCGTTTCTCTTTTCCTATCTAACTTTCAAACTTTTCCACTCCTTCGAGTGAAACAAGTTTGGGGGATGATGATCGGAAAAGGGAAACATTTTTATTTTTATTTTATTTTACTGTTTTTATTTGTTTTTACGTTTGTTTAATTTGGGATTTGTGTTTTTTAGTTTTTAGTTTCTTAGGTTTTGCACCATCACCATCCTTGTTTTTTTTGCTTCAATGTGAACAATTGCTCTCTGCAAGGCTTTTCACTCAAATTAGTATTTTGAATTCTTGATTTGTGGTACTAGTTCTGAATTGTAGAGTCTTGAGAATTGTTTTAGGAGCTTTTAAACATAGGGCAGCCGGAACTATTTTGATTATGTTGGTGTTGGAAAATATGACTTGTCTTCCCTAGTATGAGAATTGTTGATTGATAATTGAGATATTTGTTGATTGAGAATGAGAATCTGTGTGATAGAGTAGCCGATGATAGTAGCTATTTCGCTTGAGGAGTTGATCTTTAAAATATAAGTTCTTGCTTGATAACTATTCAAATTGGGTAATTGTTAAGGAGTAACAAAAATTTTAACCCTGTGTGAAAATTTGAGCCACTTTTTCGTTTGATGAGTGACAAGGTTTTTAGACATACTTCCTAGAATTTGACAAATTTCTCTCTTGAGGTTGCATTAAGTGTGGTAATAGGGTGAAAATGATTTTAGGCATGTTCTTTCGTAGCCCATCTCCGATACACTAACCTTTAATTTCCACTAGTAGCCCCTTTGAGCCTTGAATAAATTTTCTTCGATTAGAAGGGTTGATGAATAAGAGGATTATGATTTATTGGAAGGTGTGAATTGTGGGATTGTGATGTAAGTCCATGTGCAAAAATAAGGGTTCCCATGGGTAAATTAAGAAAAAAAGTGAACATGAGTGGAAAAAGAAAGAAAAAAATCCATATGCTTGTAAGTTCACGAAAGTTTATTATAAGTTCTAAGGGGCCCTGAAAATTATAAGGAAAAGAGAAGGAAGAAGATTGTGCATAAGAGAAAAATTATGTGGTTATGTTATTCTTGGGTCTTTGGCTTTTAATTGAAATATTTTGAGTCACCTAGCCAAATGTATCCCACCTTTTAGGTAAGCCACATTACAACCAAAATAAGACCTTTCTGATACCCTGAAAAGCCACACTAACAAGCAGTGGAGATATGAGAAATTTGTCAAACTTATGGTGAGGTAAACAAAAAGCTTGAGTGAGTGAAACACAAACCCTTTACTTTTTGAGCGATGAGTGCAAACATTGCCCGGTGAGGTTCCTCCTCAATAATTTAACAATGAGAATTTGTTATGATTGCATGATTTATGTGAATAAGTGATACTCGGATAATAAAAGAAGCTTGTGAGGCATTGCACACTTGTATCTGTATGAGATGTGATTTCTTATCTGTAAATTGATCGAGGACGATCAATGGTTTAAGTTTGGGGGAGTTGATAAGTAAGTATTTTTACCAACTTATCTATTGGTGTCGGGTTTTTCCATGAACCGAATCACCAAAACAAAACTGAACCGGATCGATTTATGGATATTGCTCATAATTCAAATTCTCAAAACCCTAGCATGCTCCTATGAATTTAATACAAAGATTTGTGGATTTAGGGTTTATCGTAACTCCGTCGAGTCTAAAACGATCTTTCGCGTTTGAATTCCAAATCTCAATTCAACCATGCGATCCGATTTAATCTGCGGAAACAGAAATTAGAGATCTAATTTCTAGATTAAAATCGAAACAGAAAGAGAACGAAGAAAGAAAATCTGTTCTCCAGATTAGATCTTCAGGGCTGTGTCCCAATGCAGTTCAGATATACTACCGGTGAGGACTCCGTAGATCTGTAATTTGAGCAGGACCAGAATCGAAATTCTCCTCCTACCTCAAAAACGGCGCCTCCCTCTCTCTCTAGGGTTTAGTGTGTTTCAACTGTGTTACAACTTATGAGAGAGAGCTGTCTATTTATAGACCTAGGGTTGTAAACCCTAATGGGCCATTTTGGGCTCAATTCAGCATATTTAATTGGGCCAGTCCTCGGACCTAATGCAAATAATAAAGTGGGCCTATAAATTAATTAATTCTCATGTCCACAACCCAGGACACAATTAATTAATTAATATTAATTCTTTTTCACCACAGAATTAATACTGACCTACCCCTTTATTACCACGTTATGAGAACGGGCTGCATTAATTGAGAATCCCCATATTTAAGGTTACCGGACATCCATTAATTAATCGGAGCCTCTGACAAGCTCTAACTACAATTAATTAATATCTAATAATTCCTAAGTAGTACCACTCAAACCTTATCACTCGTGCCTGAACTTAATCAGCCTGCAGGACTTTGGCACGATGAATGTTATTGAGCTCCTCAGGGAATGTCCCCATCCTATTACTCGGATATGGTTACCTAAGTTCAGTCTCAGGCGGTACTACACGAACTGTTGTTACCCAAGATGCGGATATACGAGCACGTAACTTAGGCTCTCCACCATGGCAAGTCAAAGCAACAGTCAACCCGTGCAAACCCCTGAACCTTCGTTAGGGTTTGGACTCAATCAATATAACGAGATCTTGTATTCGCTGATGTCAGACAGATGAATACATCTCACTGCGGTCCATCAATACGCCACCTCTGCGTACCAGCATGTCAAGTAACCAACACAGACTACTTATTCTTACAATGTTGCAGCCATCCGGACGGACGTATCCCCATACGATGTCTCGGCTGTGATCAGGTTTATGTATCACTAGGTCAAGTGATCATACTGTCTTCAGCGATCTACAACACGCCGTATGATCGTCCCTATCCGTGAGACAAGAGGATACCATTGTTCATACATGTAAGATTGTTAACAGATAGGAGAAATAAACCGTTGTATACTCATTGTAATAAATGCTTTCAGTATACAAAATTCATCAATCTCCCACTTATACTCAAAGCATAACTAAGCTATTACAGAGTATACAGTCCGTCTATCTAGTCTGCTGTCACTTTAACCACTATTAGTGGTCTGCATCCACCTCAGACCCAGCTCACGAATATGTCTTTCGTAAACTTTCTGCGGCAAGCTCTTTGTAAACGGATCAGCAAGATTGTCAGTAGTGTCAATCTTCTTAATCAGCACATCGCCCCTCGATACGATTTCTCGTATGATATGGTACTTTCTCTCTATGTGTTTGCTTGCCCTGTGAGACTGCGGTTCCTTTGAGTTTGCCACTGCACCAGAGTTGTCAAAATAAATTGTGATACTCCTCGTCAAACTCAGAATCATGCCCAACTCTAAAAGGTAGTTCCGGAGCCACACCCCCTCTTTTGAGGCGTCGGAGGCGGCGACATATTCCGCCTCCATGGTGGAGTCAGCAATGCATTTCTGCTTTGAGCTCCTCCAAGATACAGCTCCACCTCCCAGGGTAAACACATATCCTGAGGTCGATTTCTTCTCATCCTGGTCCCCTTGGAAATTCGAGTCCGTATAACCCACAGGGCACAAATCCTCACTTTGATAAACTAGGCAGAAATTCCTAGTTCTTTTCAAATACTTGAGGATGTGCTTTACAGCAGTCCAGTGCGCCTGTCCAGGGTTAGACTGATATCTTGCTACCATGCCAACGGCATAACAGATATCTGGCCTGGTATACAACATTGCATACATGAGACTACCTACAGCCGAAGCGTATGGTACAAAACTCATCTCGTCTTTCTCCCGCTGTGTCTGAGGACACTGCCTACCAGAAAGACAAACGCCATGTCTGAAAGGTAGCAAACCTTTCTTGGCGAGTTGCATGCTGATCCGGGCTATCACAGTATCCACATAGGATGCCTGGGATAAGCTCAACATTCTTCTCTTATGATCTCGTAAGACCTTAATCCCAAGAATCTAGCCAGCTTCTCCCAGATCCTTCATTTGGAACTGTTTGGATAACCAAACCTTGATTTCGGACATCACTCCCTCGTTGTTTCCAAATAGGAGTATGTCATCAACGTATAGTGCAAGGAAGACCACGCTCCCACTGACACATAGTCGGTAAACACAACTTTCGTTTTCCAACTGTGCAAATCCATAGGATTTAATCACATCATTGAAACGTAAGTTCCACGACCTTGAAGCCTTCTTAAGTCCATACAAGGACTTCCTAAGCTTCCAGATAAGATGTTCTTTGCCCTTGCTTAAGTAACCCTCGGGTTGCTGCATATAGATGTCTCTACCTTCTTCAAGGTAACCATTTAGAAAAGCGGTTTTGACATCCATCTGCCAGATCTCGAGGTCCATATGCGCAGCTATGGCAAGGAGTATCCGGATGGATTTGAGATTGGCTACGGGTGAAAAGGTTTTGTCATAGTCAATGCCCTCTTTCTGACTATAACCCTTTGCCACCAGCCTGGCTTTAAAAGCCGTGATCTTTCCATCCGCCCTGTTGGTCCCGGTTTTTCAGAGTATATACGTTACGATACGCAGCGGAAATAAAGTTAATTGTTTCTTGCACGCTACTTACACTCAGCTGACAACTGACAACTGGTCAGCTGGTGCTGGTTACTAAGTACGCAGCTGACAACTGGTCAGCTGGTGAATGAATACTTAGAATATTTAGCCAAATTTGCACAATTATATCAGTTTCAGAACATACACCAGCACTTGAGTGCTGGGTTTAAAATATGAATGAAATGCAGAAAGTTGATAAATAACAAAAGATTTTATAGTGGTTCGATCAATCGATCTACGTCCACTCTCCAGTCGAAGCACTGGAAATTTCACTATGAGCAATCGGTTACAGGTTGCCTACGATCTATCTCTAGCTGGTGAATGCCTTGTCCACCAGTTCACTAGATCAACCGCTCCCGGTCCTGGTCTCCTCTTCAGCTCTCTTCTGCTGATGGAGTGCGAGCACGTCACTTCAACCTCCACAGCGATTTGGGTGTTTAGTTCTCCCAAGAACGTAAATCCTTTTGCGGCAAGGTTCGCCCGTAATAACTCAAGTGCTAGAATGCACAGGAGCTGCTGTGAACTTCCTCGAAGAGAAAGAACACCAAATGAGATCTTTAACTTACAAGCTTTAAGCCTGAAGTCTCGTGTTTGATAAATCAACACACGGAAAGCCTTAGGAAAGGCCTCGAAAGTACTTTATGCGCTCTTTGCAATAACTTCAGTTCTTTCGGTGGTTGAGCAGAGATATCTGAATATTCAATGTGTCAACCGAGCAACCGAGAGTTTGAATGTTGGTGGTTGCGACGTATTTATAGCCGCAGGAACCGATTCAATTTTTCTAGCCGTTTGGACGCATCCGGAAAGATGTCAGACCTCGGATGTCCTTCTGACGGCGGCAGGTATGTTTTTCCGGAAGGAACCATACCTTTGACCGCTTTATCTGACACAGATCTCTTTGTGTCAGAACGGCTCTTTAAGTCAGTCCGAGGAATAAGACTGGCGTCTTGTGACTGATAGACTTTAAGTTATCCTTCCTTAAAGTCATCCTTTGTCAGTCGATTCCTCAGAGCATCTTCTTTTTGTCTCTACTATGCTGGGAGAGAGAATCTGGGATTCAGCTGGTAACATCTGACTGGTAGATCATACTGGTGATCTTGTGCTGGCAGTCTCTGCTGGTGACTTGCCCTGGCATCATCAAAGTCTACCAAAACTCTGGATGTTAATTCTTCTCGAAATCTCCCATGACTGGTGAAATCACCGCTGGTGAATAGTGTAAGTAGGAACACGTATTCTCCTGGTAAGGTTTGTCAGCCGCCTGCTGATGAACCCCTTCCCAACTGGTGAACAGTAGCCAGTCATAAGCGCTTCTCACCGCTGGTGAACAGTGTCAGCGTGAGTCTTTGTCAGCCGCCTGCTGATGAAACTTTTCCCAATTGGTGAACAGTAGCCAGTGGTAAGCGTTACTCATGCTGGTGAACAGTGTCAGCATGAGTCTTGATCAGCTGCGACTTACAACTCAATAGACCTAAACAGGACTTTACATTTAAGACCAGATCTATGTAGAGACAACTGACGCTGGTAGGACTTAGGATTTGATCCACCAAAACTAAAATCTAAACAAGTAAGCTACTGGGAAGGGAAACCTTAGACAGATTTCCCAACAATTTCCCCCTTTTTGGTGCGATCAAAGCCTAACCAGCGAGCACTCAGCTGATGAGGAAAGTTACAAATGATTTCAGGGTTTTTACAAGTGAAGCCTATCAGATCTAAACCCATGAAATTACTTCCTCAACATCAGCTCTAACTAAAAGAAATCTTCCCCCTCAACCAAGGAAAGATATTGCTCGTTTAAAAATATGGAAATTAAAATCAGAGCAAATAAGCATGTAAATAAATTTAACATGCAAGATGAGTGCTGGTGCTGATTACACTGGATGTGTAAATTCAGCTGGTAAGTAAAAACTTAGACAATTGTTGGACAATAAGAAATTGTCATCAACTTGTCAGTTAATCATTCCATTAGAGATATAGCAATTACATGTACAATGAATGATAACTGACTAGTCTAACAGATTTACTTACAAAAGCATAAAGAGACAAGACTATGGCTTGGAAGATGATCCTGGTGACTGAGTTCGAGCACTTGTGATAGACCACAGGATCGCAGTAAGTTCGGCCATGTCTTCCTCTCTCTTCAGCCTCCATTCTGCAACAATTCTTCTCTCTTCGGCTGCGAGGCGTCTCTCTTCCTCAGCAATTTTGGCCCTCTCCTCTTTAGCCCGTGCTCGCGCACTTTCCCCCTCTTGGATCCGCGCCAAAAAGGTGGTGACACCGGCGGTGACGGACTCCATTTGTTGCGTTACATCAGCTTGGAAAGTGGCGAAGCGCTGATCCATCCTGGCATCAATGTATGCAAGAAGTTGCGCAGGAGGATGAATTTCAGAGATTGGCTGCGCTGATACTTCCATGGAAGAGGAAGGCACATCAGTTGCGGAAGGAGCCATTGCTGGTTCAGATGCAGCTGGTACCACCACTGGCGCTGGCTCCTCCGCTGGTACCTCGGCTGCTGCTGGCTCCTCCGCGAGCACGTCTGCTGGTGCTGGCGGGCCTTGTACAAAAATAGGTTGGGCTGTGAAAACCTCCAGCTGCCAGTCCTCATGATAAGGGACTAGATCGCCCAAGACCATAGGAACAGATGGGACGGCAGTGGTCAGCCACCAACCTCTGGAGGGATCCTCCTCCACAATGTGGTCTACCAGCAGAGCGCTGGCAGCCATATAAAAAAGAATAGCATAATAGGGAGGGATCCGGGGGAGAGCGGTGAGGACCTTCAAGCGGCGGAGTGCGTAGATCAGCTGGTATCCACGGCTGGTGGGCTGGAACTGGAGGAATGGTAGCTTAACCATTTTTGGCCTAGGGAGGCCGGAAGTCCCAGTCAGCTGTCTGAATTCTGCAATTTTCCTCAAACGGCGCTTGATTCGCCTGGTAGACAGCTGCTGGTGACTTTCAGGATCAGAATCCATGAATGCATTCGCCCATGCCTCCTCTGATCTCCAGTAACCAAGCCCTAGCCTGGCATACAGAACAGCGCGCTTCTCTACTGTTAGCTTGCGCTGGCATAGGTCAAAGATCCTCCACCTCCGGAACTCCAGAAATAGTTCCGGATTCACCCTCCACAGTCCACGGTAGCTGGTTATCATCTCGTCATTAACGGCATTCTCCACCTCCACCGTGATATTTTCAGCATACTCATAGAGAGTGGAATTGAAGTACTCCATCGGCTGCAGGGGCAGACACCAGTCATAGATCCTCGAAGCGTATACCGACTGGTGGGGGAGTCCGCTGATGGGGATGATATTGAATGCTGATGGCTCAGGCACTCGTGAAGTTTGAAACGCCATCGCCCCGCGGTGCTCCCACCGATGTACCCCTGTCGCCCTCGAGCGGAAGATGTCTTCATCGATCAGCTGATGCTCTTGGATACAGAGCAAGTATGGCCTTCTTTCTGCGCGCACATGACGTGCTGGTGCTGGCGAGGATGCTGCTGGTCGCCCAGAAGATGTTGATGCTTCTGACGATTGTGGGCGACTGGCAGGACGACGAGCCTCATCTTCAAGGTCTGGGAACAGATCCCTTGGCTCCATCCTCTGAATCCTCGAGTGTTGGACTATTGGTGGCGGCTCGTCATCAGCAATGATGATAACCGGAGAGGTTTTGTCAACAGCCTCTCCACCAGTAACCTCCATCTCAGCGGTCTCCTCCTCAGCAGCCGCTTGCTCCGGCTCCTCCTCCGAATCGGAGCTCATGTCCGAAAAATGCGCCAGTTTTTCCGGGGTGGTTGCCCGCTCCTCAACTCCTCCACTGGCACCCCCGTGCGCGGCCAGTGGGACTTCAGCAGTCTCCTCCTCATCCTGGTACTTATCCACAAGGGATAGTACGTCTTCATCAGCACCCATGACCATCAGGCGCGTAAATGATTCTTCTGATAGGATCTGGCCTGGAGCTGGTGCTGGTGGCCTTGCACTTGTAGTTGGGGCAACTTCCCATTTTCCTTTGGCCACCTGGTGCACCTGCTCCGCCAGTTGCGCCTGACGTCGAGAATCTTGCTCGGCCTTTACTCTAGCAAAGGCTTCATCGCGGGCTGCCAGCTCAGCCTCCCTTTTCCGCTGGTCGGCCAAGGCCTTCAGCCTTGCCTGAGCTTGCTTCTTCCTCACAATAGAAGCTTGTTGCTCCTTCTTGGCTTGCTCCACCAGCTTCTGAGCCCTCGTCTGGACCCTCTTCCTCTTTCGGGTCATCCTCTCGATGGTCTCCTCCTCAGTCAGTCCCAAGACGGACTTCTTGACTGGAATTGAGACCTTCCCTGACTCAGGGTCATAGGCAGCAGCTGGCTGGGGCTGCTGGCGCTGGTGGGTCTTGGGCTTCTTGCTTGAAGGGGGCCTGGGGGCTGGCACTTGTGTTAATGCTCGAGGATGTATGCCAGTTGCCTTCTCCACTGCTTCTTCCATAGAGGTGAATAAGGATTCAACCTCTAGCTTCCTTTTCAGCTCATCCTTGGCCTCAGCTGGCATTGGGAGAGCCACAGCTGGCACTTCCTCCCATGTCTGTTCTGCATCCTCTTCAGAAACAGACTCATCGGGGTCCACAGCCGTCTTCCCCTTCAGCCGGCGTGGCTTCTTGTAGTCGGGGACAGCCAGTTTCACCCTTGTGACTGGGATGAAATCTGATCCAACCAGTTGCTCCCCCTGGTCGACGTCATCCCCCATCTCTACTTCCAGTATGTGGCTGATCCTCAGCCCGAATGACACCGCGTGAAGAAATTTCCCGTCAGTCTTCACGGTGACATTCCTCTCAACATTCTCCAGCAGTCGGCCGAAGAAAAATTCGGCCCAGTTGCCCAGTATGCCGTCTGCCAGGGCGCACATGACAGAGAACTTTCTCAAGCTCAGTTCGGCGTACGAGCCGACCTCGCATTGTAGCATGCGCACTACAATGTCACACACCATCTGCCAGAAATCTTCCATTTCTGACTTCTTCATCCCCGTTTTAAAAACGGTCACCTCCTCCCTTTTCCACTCCTCCCACCTCCGCTGGAACTCGACCGTATCATCCCTATGATACGTCGCCACTTCCTCTCCTTCATTCCTCATCCCAAAGATGTTGGCGAGGTACTCGGCGTCGACAGTGATAAGGTGTCCGAACACCGATGTGGTAAATGATTTCCGGTCGTCAGCGATGACTGCGCGAGCGTAGAACTCGGCAACCAAATGTGGATGGAACGTCCTGGGAGTCGCCGTCAAATACGGGCGGAGCTGCTCACGATCTATCATCTCCATCAGCTCCGGGCCGTGGTGCTTCTCCGCCAGCTTGTCGTTCAGAATCTTCTCCTTCTGAACTTGGGCTGTGCGAATCTGTGCGTGAGAGAGGCGATGTCTGGTGGCTGCTTTATTCAGCGAAACAAGCTTGCTGAAAGGATAGGTATAGTCAATATCTTCTTCCTTCACGATGCCTGTAGAAGTAGGCATGTGGGCTTCGGCTACTGGTAAATCTATTGGATCGGAAGATGAAGAAGATGGGTTATCAGCAGGGTTGGAAGAGGATGCCATTGAATGCAGGGAATTTTTGGAAGATGGTCAAGAAAAGTGTTCGGATTGTAAAGGAAACGTAAAGGTTTATCCGAGAAGAATGTCGGATATAAATATAAAGGCCATGCAGGATTCAACGACCGAGATGAATTCTCAGAAAGTGAGAATCAATGGTCATCAGTAGGGCCCGGTTCCCTGTGGCGATGTGGGCGGTCGTGCTGACGTGGGCTACGCCGTGTAGCTGACATGGCGCTCTCTGATTGGTCACAAATGTGCTTTTGACCGCGCAGTCACTGTGCGCATTAAATGTGGCATTAAATGCCGCATTAAATTCTGAGATATGCACACGCAAGAGGATTTGAACATTCCCGCCATTTTTGCGACAGCTGGCACGACTCTTGGACTTCAAGAGATCGTCAGTTGAGAGCTGGGACTCAACTGGTCATCAGTAATATACGCCAGTCGCATACTTCCCCCTGCCAGTATGGTCTTCTTACCAGTTGACAACTGATACTCACAACTGGTTCCCGTGTACTTTGGCAAATTGAGAGCTAGGACTCAATTTTCACCAGTCGTTGATATATCACCAGTTGTCTGCTGACAACTTGAAAGATTGAAAGAATTGAGAGCTTGGACTCAATTCATTCCGCATAATCTTCTCTTCACTTCTTCATCATTGCTTGGAATTGGGAGCTGGGACCCAATTTTACTTCGACTGATGGTGCAT
>JAPKLW010001356.1:147563-214333 GCA_026898455.1 Plectranthus barbatus | reverse complement strand
CATTGGAGAAAGCCGACTGATAAGTCCGGGTTGGGATTTATAAAGGATTTGAGCATAAACCAACCCGAACTCACAGCTCATAAGGGTAAGGGCAAACTGGTAAATACATCAGCACCAGCTGGTAATACCAGTCAGTCTCGTATGGCTGATCAGCACAGGAATAATAAGACCAGATACATAGGTGAGTCATCACGACAAAATCCTCAACTGGCAAAATCCTCTGCTGACAGGACGCCAGCACACCCTAAGACGCAGACTAAGCCTAATAATTCTAAGGCAATGAAGTCAGCGTCAGCTACCAGTGGAATCCGACAGCCAGCACCAGCTGTCAAGAGAATCCACGCACAACCTCGTAAGTATGCCAGTCACCAGCATACTTACAAGGGATCCCAATCTCAGAGAAATTCTGAGAGAAGGACAATAACTGATAGGAGGAATACCTATCGGAGGCCTGAGCCCAATCACAAGTTTTCTCAAAGGGCTGTGAAGGCTAGCCATGGTGGTCCACGCTCTCAGAGACCACCAAGGCAACACAATGTACCGGAAAAACATTTCCGAAGCTCTCAGCGGAAGCGTACTTCCAAAGGAGATACACACACAGCCACACCTTCCCAAACCAATCTCATGCATTATTTCAAAAGGAAGGGAAAGGCTACTGATGATATCAGCAAGGGTAAAACCAAGCTGAAAATCACTAAAGTCTGGATTCCGAAAGGAATTATCCAGCGATCTAACCCTGCAGGACCCGCAGATGATCGGGGACCTAAATGAATTCCATTTCTTTCTTGCAGGTACAGGATCACGCAACACAGCTTCAGAGGTCGAGAGAGTGGATCTTAGATAGTGGGTGTTCAGCTCACATGACTGGTGAAGAGGATCTGTTTGCAGATCTCATCAAGGTCAAAGGACCTCCAGTTATTTTCGGTGATAACTCCAAGGGCAGAGTTATCAGCAAGGGCTGCATCGAGAAGGACGATGTCAGAATTTTAAATGTATCCCTTGTTACCTCTCTCAAGCACAACCTCCTGAGTATCAGTCAACTGTGCGATAGTGGTTACACAGTTCACTTTGGGAAATCAGAGTGCCATATCAAGGACGAGAAGACTGGCGAGATCAAGCTAAGAGGTATTCGGAACGGAGGACTGTATACCGTTGACTGGCAAAGCGGGAAGACAGATTCATGCTTCGTGGCCACCAGTTCTATGGAAACTAACTGGCTGTGGCACAAAAGGTTGAGTCATCTGAATTTCAGAACCATCAACTACCTGGCCAAGCATGATCTTGTGGAAGGACTTCCCAAGGGAGGATTCAAGAAGGAAGGGGTTTGCAAAGCATGCCAGCAGGGCAAGCAAACTAAGAAGTCCTTCAAGAACCAGTCGCCAGTCTGCCCCAGTACCAGTCGGGTACTCGAGTTGCTACATATGGACCTCTTTGGACCAGTAGCACCTCAAACCATTGGAGGAAGACGTTATTCGCTGGTGGTAGTCGATGACTACTCGCGCTATACCTGGGTAAAGCTTCTCAGATCCAAGGATGAAGTGAAAGTCATTCTTCCAGATTTGATTGTCAAAGCACAGAAACAGAGAGAAGCTATGGTAAAGCGGATACGATCAGACAATGGGACGGAATTCTGCAACAGTCTGCTGATGGATTTTTGCGTGGAAGCCGACATTAAGCATGAAAGATCTGCACCAAGGCAACCGCAGCAGAATGGACTGGCAGAACGTAGGAACAGGACGCTGAAAGAAGCGGTCCGGTCCATGCTGGCAGAATCCGGCTTAGGACAGAGTTTTTGGGGAGAAGCGTTGGTGACGGCTTGCTATACTCAGAATAGAAGCGGGATCAACGACAGACTCCAGAAAACTCCCTACGAAGTTTACTTTGGTCGTAAGCCTTCTATAGCTCATCTCCGTGCTTTCGGTTCACCATGTTATATCCATAATAATGGTAAGTCGAAGTTAAATGCTTTTTCGCCTAAGGCTGATGAGGGTGTCCTTGTTGGATATGGACATCCCTCTCACAAGGGCTATAGAGTATTTAACAAGACCACCAAGCTTGTGGAAATAACATGCAATGTTGTTTTTGATGAAGCTACTTTAGTGCGCAGGACATTACGACAACTGGCTGAAGATGTTCCTGAGGTCAATGATGTCATTGATCAGCTGGGCAGGAATCCTTCCAATGCTCAACCAACTGGTTTGACTAGACCTATGACTGGATCATCTTCACAACCAGTATCCTCGGTTGCCCATCAGCAATCCGAGAGGGTCGGTGATGCAATTGACCCTGCTAAGACCTTACACTCAATCTTCTTGAGTGGAACTGACAATAATCCAGGGGGAACTCCGTCTGGAATTTTCGAACCAGAAATAGCCGATGAACCAGCTGGAGTGGATGGACCAGCTGATGATGTAATTATCGCCGAAGGATCAGGAGATCAGTCAGAGAGTGATGCTGACAAAGAGACTGTTCCAACTGGTGAAGGTCAACCACCAGTTGCAATTGCTGCTCCGACTGGTGAAATTCAGGAAGCACCAGTCATCAGGACAGAAGAACCAACGCCAGCAGATTCTCATCTTCCCAAATGGCTGAGAAATCACCCACCCGATGCTATTCTTGGTGATCCGGAAGTTTCTGTTCAGACTCGACACGGCAGTGCGCTCCTGACTTGTTTTATTTCTCAAGAGGAACCTACTTCCATAGGAGTTGCGCTAGAATCAGCTGATTGGATTAATGCCATGCAAGAAGAGCTTGCGGAATTCACTCGCAACAATGTTTGGGACTTGGTAGAGAGACCATCACATCAGTCAGTGATTGGCACCAAGTGGGTTTTCAAGAACAAGCGAGATGAGAATGGCATTGTAATCAGAAACAAAGCTCGTTTAGTCGCCAAAGGTTACAAGCAATGTGAAGGCATCGACTTCGATGAGACCTTCGCACCAGTTGCAAGAATGGAGGCGATACGGCTGTTCCTTGCGTATGCAGCGTATCATGGTTTCACGGTATTCCAAATGGACGTGAAGAGCGCCTTCTTGAATGGCGAGCTAAAGGAGGAGGTATATGTCGAACAACCTCCAGGCTTTGAAATAGGCACCAAAGTGTACAAGCTGAGAAAGGCTCTGTATGGATTGAAACAGGCGCCCAGGGCTTGGTACGAGACACTGTCACAGTTCCTAATCAGTAATGGATTTAGGAAAGGGAAGATCGACAGGACTCTCTTCATCATCAAGGATGCTGATGATATGCTAATGGTGCAGATATATGTCGATGACATTATATTCGGGTCAAAGAATATGTCTCTCTGTGAGAAGTTTTCTCAACTGATGCAGAACTCATTCCAGATGAGTATGATGGGCAAATTAACATACTTCCTAGGACTCCAGGTCCAGAAGTCAGCTGATGGGATTTTCATTAATCAGCGGAAGTATGCCAAGGACCTAATTCAGAAATATTGCCCAGAGAAGACTAAGGCTCTCAGAATACCAATGAGCACCAGTTGCCAGATCTTTCTTGATGAAGAAGGAGAATCGGTGGATCCTTCCAGCTACAGAGGTATTATTGGATCACTTCTCTATCTGACAGCCAGCAGACCCGACATTTCATACTCAGTCGGAGTGTGTGCCAGATATCAAGCCAATCCAAAGAAGTCACACATGGAAGCTGCTAGGAGAATAGTGAAATACCTCAAAGGAACTGAATCACTTGGCTTATGGTACCCCAGGAATGATGAGCTTACACTCATTGGGTATTCAGATTCAGATTTTGCTGGATGCCGTATAGATAGAAAAAGCACCAGTGGTACGTGTCAGTTTCTAGGACACAAGCTAATCAGCTGGTTTAGCAAGAAGCAACACTCAGTTGCTACATCTACTACTGAGGCTGAATATGTTGCCGCTGCCAGTTGCTGTGCTCAAATACTATGGATCAAGCAACAACTGGAAGACTATGAAGTGGACACTGGTTGTGTACCCATCTATTGCGACAACAGCAGCGCTATGTGCATAACGAAGAATCCGGTTCATCACTCTAGGACCAAGCACATAGATATCCGACATCACTTCATACGTGATCATGTCGAGAAGAAGGATATCAGCGTAGAGTACATCAGAACCGATGATCAACTGGCTGATATTTTCACCAAACCCTTGCCAGAAGCAAGATTCAAGGAGTTGTGCATCAAACTCGGTCTTATGGAGAGTGATGCGAGCTCTAATGTTGAGGAAGAATGAGTCCCAGCTCTCATTTCGTTCTTGTTTTTCTGAAGGATGCTGATTAAGACTAAGTCCAAGCTCTTAGTCTTCCTGCTCTCTTCAGTGGAGTTTCAGAACCGCAGGTGGTATCTACTGGCAGAACTTATTCCATAAACAACGAAGGAAATGAGTCCCAGCTCTCATTTCGAATTTGCCAGTAGTCATGCACCATCAGTCGAAGTCAAATTGGGTCCCTGCTCCCAATTCCAAGCAATGATGAAGAAGTGAAGTGAAGATTATGCGGAATGAATTGAGTCCAAGCTCTCAATTCTTTCAATCTTTCAAGTTGTCAGCAGACAACTGGTGATATATCAACGACTGGTGAAAATTGAGTCCCAGCTCTAAATTTATCCAAGTACTCGGGTGCCAGTCGTAAGTACCAGTTGTCAACTGGTAAGGAGGCCATGCTGACAGGGGGAAGTGTTCAACTAGCATATCCTGCTGATGACCAGTTATATTACTGATGACCAGTTGAGTCCCAGCTCTCAACTGACGTTCTCTTGAAGTCCAAGAGTCGTGCCAACTGTCGCAGAAATGGCGGGAATGTTCAAATCCTCTTGCGTGTGCGTATATCAGAATTTAATGCGGCATTTAATGCCACATTTAATGCGCACAGTGACTGCGCGGTCAAAAGCACATTTGCGACCAATCAGAGAGCGCCATGTCAGCTACACGGCGTAGCCCACGTCAGCACGACTGCCCACGTCGCCACAGGGAACCGGGCCCCGCTGATGACCATTGATTCTCACTTTCTGAGAATTCATCTCGGTCGTTTAATCCTGCATGGCCTTAGTATTTATATCCGACATTCTCCTCGGATAAACCTTTACGTTTCCTTTACAATCCGAACACTTTTCTTGTCCATCTTCCAAAAATTCCCTGCATTCAATGGCATCCTCTTCCAACCCTGCTGATAACCCATCTTCTTCATCTTCCGATCCAATAGATTTACCAGTAGCCGAAGCCCACATGCCTACTTTTACAGGCATTGTGAAAGAAGAAGATATTGACTATACCTATCCATTCAGCAAGCTTGTTTCGCTGAATAAAGCAGCCACCCGTCATCGCCTCTCTCACGCACAGATTCGCACAGCCCAAGTTCAGAAAGAGAAGATTCTGAATGACAAACTGGCAGAGAAGCATTTCGGCGAGGAGCTGATGGAGATGATCGACCATGAGCAGCTCCGACCGTACTTGACGGCAACCCCCAGGAACTTCCACCCACATCTGGTCGCCGAGTTCTATGCTCGCGCGGTGATTGCCGACGATAGGAAATCCTTCACCACGTCGGTGTTCGGACACCTAATCACTATAGACGTAGAGTACCTAGCCAATCTCTTTGGGCTGAGGAGTACTGGTGAGGAGGTGGCGACGTACTTCAAGGACGATACGGTGGAGTTCAGGAGGAGGTGGACTGAATGGAAGAAGCAAGGGGTGACTGTCTTCAAAACGGGGATGAAGAAGTCAGAAATGCAAGATTACTGGCAGATGGTATGCGACATTGTTGTGCGCATGCTCCAGTGTGAGGTCGGCTCCTATGCCGAACTAAGCCTGAAGAAATTCTCCATTATGTGCGCGCTGGAGGACGGCATATATGGCAACTGGGCCGAGTTCATCTTCGGCCGGTTGCTGGAGAATGTAGAGAAGAACAGTACGGTGAAGGCTGAAGGCAAGTTTCTCCACGCAGTGTCTTTTGGCCTGCGCATCAGCCACATTCTGGAAGTGGAGATGGGAGACCAGATCGACCGAGGGGAGCAACTGGTCGGGTCCGATTTTATCCCAGTCACCAAGGTAAAACTTCCTGGCCCCGACTACAAGAAGCCACGCCGGCTGAAGGGGAAGACGGCTGTGGACCCCGATGAGTCTGTTTCTGAAGAAGATGCAGAACAGACATGGGAGGAAGTACCAGCGGTGGCTCTCCCAATGCCAGCTGCGGCCAAGGATGAGCTGAAAAGGAAGCTAGAGGTTGAATCCTTATTCACCTCTATGGAAGAAGCAGTGGAGAAGGCAACCGGCATACATCCTCGGGCATCAGCACAAGTGCCAGCCCCCAGGCCCCCTTCAAGCAAGAAACCCAAGACCCACCAGCGCCAGCAGCCCCAGCCAGCTGTTGCCCATGACCCTGCGTCAGGGAAGATCTCAATTCCAGTCAAGAAGTCCGTCTTGGGACTGACTGAGAAGGAGACCATCGAGAAGATGACCCGAAAGAGGAAGAGGGTCCAGACGAGAGCTCAGAAGCTGGTGGAGCAAGCCAAGAAGGAGCAACAAGCTTCCATTGTGAGGAAGAAGCAGGCTCAGGCAAGGCTCAAGGCCTTGGCCGACCAGCGGAAAAGGGAGGCTGAGCTGGCAGCCCGCGATGAAGCCTTTGCTAAGATAAAGGCTGATCAAGATTCTCGACGTCAGGCGCAACTGGCGGAGCAAGTGCATCAGGTGGCGAAGGGAAAATGGGGAGTTGCCCAAACTTCAAGTGACATGCCACCAGCACCAGCTCCAGGCCAGATCCTCTCTGAAGAATCTTTCACGCGCCTGATGGTCATGGGAGCTGAGGAGGACGTACTATCTCTAGTAGATATGTACCAGCCTGAGGAGGATGTGCCTCAAGTCCCTCCACCCGCGCAAGGGGGTGGTGGAGGTGAATCTGAAGACCCACTGGCCGCGCAAGGGGGTGCCAGTGGAGGAATTGTTGAGCGGGCGACCACCCCGGAAAAACTGGCGAGTTTCTCAGATGATGCAGAGAAGCCAAGGGCCGAGGAACCAGCTGCTCCAGCTGAGGAGGTGATACATCACTCCATGGTGCAGAGGATGGAGCCCAGGGATCTATTCCCTAATTTTGAAGACGTGGCTCGTCATCCTGCCAGTCGTCCACAAATTGCAGAAGCTTCTACATCTTCTGGACGACCAGCAGCATCCTCCCAAGCGCCAGCACGACATGTGCGACATGAAAGGAGGCCATACTTGCTCTGTATCCAAGAGCATCAGCTGATCGATGAAGACATCTTCCGCTCGAGGGCGACAGGGGTACATCGGTGGGAGCACCGCGGGGCGATGGCATTTCAAAATTCACGAGTGCCTGAGCCATCAGCATTCAATATCATCCCCATCAGCGGACTCCCCCACCAGTCGGTATACACTTCGAGGATCTATGACTGGTGTCTGCCCCTGCAGCCGATGGAGTACTTCAATTCCACTCTCTATGAGTATGCTGAAAACATCACGGCGGAGGTGGAGAATGCCGTTGATGATGAGATGGTAACCAGCTACCGAGGACTGTGGAGGGTGAATCCGGAACTATTTCTGGAGTTCCGGAGGTGGAGGATCTTCAACCTGTGCCAGCGCCAGCTGACAGTAGAGAAGCGCGCTGTTTTGTATGCCAGACTAGGGCTTGGATACTGGAGATCTGAGGAGGCTTGGGCAAATACATTCATGGATTCTGATCCTGAAAGCCACCAGCAGTTGTCGAACAGGCGAATCAGGCGCCGATTGAGGAAGATTGCAGAATACCGACAGCTGACTGGAACCTCCGGCCTCCATAGGCCCAAAATGGTTAAGTTGCCATTCCTCCAGTTCCAGTGCACCAGCCGAGGGTACCAGTTGATTTACGCGCTCAAACGCTTGAAGGTGCTCGTTGCTCTCCCCAGGATCCCTCCATATTTTGGTATTCTTTTTGACATGGCTGCCAGCGCTCTGCTGGTAGACCACATAGTGGAGGAGGATCCCTCCAGAGGTTGGTGGCTGACCATTGCCGTCCCTTCTGTTCCTATGGTTTTGGGCGACCTTGTCCCTTATCATGAGGACTGGCAGCTGGAGGTTTTCACAGCCCCACCTGCTTTTGATCAAGGCCCGCCAGCACCAGCCGAGGTGCTCGCGGAGGAGCCAGCAGCAGCCAAGGTGCCAGCGGAGGAGCCAGCCCCAATGGAGGTACCAGCTGCATCTGAACCAGCAATGACTCCTACCGCACCTGATGTGCCTTCCTCTTCCATGGAAGTATCAGCGCAGCCACTCTCAGAAATTCATCCTCCTGCGCAACTTCTTGCTTACATCGACGCCAGGATGGATCAACGCTTCGCCACTTTCCAAGCCGATGTAGCGCAGCAAATGGAGTCCGTCACCGCCGGTGTTGCCACCTTTTTGGCGCGGATCCAAGAGGGGGAAAGTGCGCGAGCACTGGCTGAAGAGAACAGGGCCAGAATCGTTGAGGAGGAGAGACGCCTAGCAGCTGAAGAAAGGCGAATTGCTGCTGAAGAAAGGCGGAAGAGAGATCAAGAAATGGCCGAACTTACTGCGATCCTGAGGTCCATCACCAATGCTCGGACTCAGACACCAGGATCATCTTCCAAGCCATAGTCTACTTTCTTCATGTTTTTGTAAGTAAATCTGTTAGACTAGTCAGTTATCATTCATTGTACATGTAATTGCTAAATCTCTAATGGAATGTTAACTGACAAGTTGATGACAATCTCTTATTGTCCAACAATTGTCTAAGTTTTTACTTACCAGCTGAATTTACACTTCCAGTGTAATCAGCACCAGCACTCATCTTGCATGTTAAATTTATTTACATGCTTATTTGCTCTGATCTTAATTTTCATATTTTTAAACGAGCAATATCTTTCCTTGGTTGAGGGGGAAGATTTCTCTTAGTTAGAGCTGATGTTGAGGAAGTAATTTCATGGGTTTAGATCTGATAGGTTCCACTTGTAAAACCCTGAAATCCTTTGTAACTTTCCTCATCAGCTGAGTGCTCGCTGGTTAGGCTTTGATCGCACCAAAAAAGGGGGAAATTATTGGGAAATCTGTCTAAGGTTTCCTTTCCCAGTAGCTTACTTGTTTAGATTATAGTTTTGGTGGATCAAATCCTAAGTCCTACCAGCGTCAGTTGTCTCTACATAGATCTGGTCTTAAATGTAAAGTCCTGTTTAGGTCTATTGAGTTTAAGTCGCAGCTGATCAAGACTCATGCTGACACTGTTCACCAGCATGAGTAACGCTTACCACTGGCTACTGTTCACCAGTTGGGAAAAGTTCCATTAGCAGGCGGCTGACAAAGACTCATGCTGACACTGTTCACCAGCATGAGAAGCGCTTATGACTGGCTACTGTTCACCAGTTGGGAAGGGTTTCATCAGCAGGCGGCTGACAAACCTCACCAGGAGAATACGTGTTCTTACACTATTCACCAGCAGTGATTTCACCAGTCATGGGAGATTCCGAGAAGAATTAACATCCAGACTTTTGGTAGACTTTGATGATGCCAGGGCAAGTCACCAGCAGAGACTGCCAGCACAAGATCTCCAGTATGATCTACCAGTCAGATGTTACCAGCAGAATTCCAGATTCTCTCTCCCAGCGCCGTAGAGACAAAAAGAAGATTCTCTGAGGAATCGACTGACATAATATGACTTTAAGGAAGGATAACTTAAAGTTTATCAGTCACAAGACGCCAGTCTTATTCCTCGGACTGACTTAAAGAGCCGTTCTGACACAAAGAGATCTGCGTCAGATAAAGCGGTCAAAGGTATGGTTCCTTCCGGAAAAACATACCTGCCGCCGTCAGAAGGACATCCGAGGTCTGACAACTTTCCGGATGCATCCAAACGGCTAGAAAGTTTGAATCGGTTCCTGCGGCTATAAATACGTCGCAACCACCAACATTCAAACATTAGAATCCTCGGTTGACACATTGAATGATTCTACTCATCTGCTCAACTACCGAAAGAACTGAAGTTATCGCAAGAGCGCATAAAGTACTTTCGAGGCCTTTCCTAAGGCTTTCCGTGTGTTGATTTATCAAACACGAGACTTCAAGCTTTCAGCTTGTAAGTTAAAGATCTCATTTGGTGTTTTTTCTCCTTCGAGAGAGTTCACAGCAGCTCCTGTGCTCACCAGCACTCGAGTTATTACGGGCATTCTGCCGTAGAGATTATTACGTTCTTGGGAGAACTAAAACACCCAGCTAGCTGTGGAGGTTGAAGTGACGTGCTCGCACTCCATCAGCTGTGAAGAGTTGAAGAAGGATCCAGGACCGGGAGCGGTTGATCTAGTGAACTGGTGGACGAGGCATTCACCAGCTAGAGATAGATCGTAGGATACCTGTACCTGATTACTCTTAGTGGAATTTCCAGTGCTTCGACTGGAGAGTGGACGTAGATCGATTGATCGAACCACTATAAAATCCTTTGTTATTTATCAGCTTTCTGCATTTCATTCATATTTTAAACCCAGCACTCAAGTGCTGGAGTATATTCTGAAACTGATATAATTGTGCAAACAAGGCTAAAATATTCCAAGTATTGAATCACCAGCTGACCAGTTGTCAGCTGCGTACTGAGTAACCAGCACCAGCTGACCAGTTGCCAGTTGTCAGCTGTGTGTAAGTAGCGTGCAAGAAAATAATTAACTATTATTTCCGCTGCGTATCGTAACGTATTATACTCTGAAAAACCGGGACCAACACCCACAATCCTCCTTTCAAACTTACGGACCACATATTTGTGAAATTTTTTGAGGATATAGTAGTAACCTACTATCAGGTGTGACCTACTCTCGAGCGGTCCTAACACATCGATATCTATAGAGGGTCTTCTCACATACACACTAAAGTCCACCACAAATCGATAGTTTAATCATAATCTACGATAAATTCAATCTCCAAATACACCTGAATCTAGGCGAGTGTTTGACTATTTGAGTGATGTTGGAAATTTAGGTTCGAAAATCTGTCAACTTGTTATGTTGTGATGTGTCCGACATGTATAGAAACAACCCTTAGGAAGTGTCTCTAGATTCTCTTAGTCTGTACAAACTTGTAATATCCACTTAGGATCTTTATCGAGTTTTAAAGAAGCTGATCAAGACAAACTGGGCTTGCGATCGAAGCCACCTATTTGGTCATCATGAAGAGAAAAACAAACTAAGATTCAGGCGTCAAACTGGCAAACTAACGACTACTCTAGCCTAAAGCTTACCACTCAGATAAACCGGTAGATATCACCTTTCTAGGACATCTCCAGGTTATTAGGTCTAGTTTCATCTCACGAGTAGAGACAAAGAAGACAAGCTAGAGGAATAGGAAAGAGTAACACTTAATAAAAAAGAGATTCCTTGAACTCTGAAATTCAAACATTTAGTTTAAGATTCCTCCAACTGGCGAGCCATTCTGACACACTTCAGGATGTCGACACCCTGTGTTAGGAAAGGACGGTGTTGGTGTGGCAGAGCAGGAAAAATCACCTATCTGCATGAGATTAGAGACCCAACGGTTAGTTCAAAATCTGGATTGTCTCTAAACGCATATTTTGTCAAACCTTTCTATTAGGAAATTTTATAGAAATATCCTTCCTTTTATGGTATGTTTTGGAGGGTCAAAGAATGTAAAAGCCATCTTAGTTAATTTTAAGCTTATAGATGAAAATTTTAAAGTCCTGTATAGGTTCTTTATCGAGTTGTAAGCTAATACTAATCTGGAAACTTGACTACTCAAGAGTCTAGTACACGCGAAAGACTCAAAAGTACGCAGTACACCTTTCTAGCCTAGAAAAAAAAGAGTCTAGCGGAGTATGGATTATGTCTAGTACGAATCCAGTATAGCATGGTACAATCATTCAAACCATACTGAGCAGCAAGGGACAAAGTATACTGAAGAGATAACATCATCAGTATGGAGTTGCAAGTATGATTGCATCAGCATAGACTTACTAAGCCTAGGTCCCAGCAATTGAAGATAAGAGGAACATAATGAAGAAGAATAGATTTTAAGGATTAGAGAAGCCTTAAAGTCTGCAAGCACAAAACTTCATGTTTTGCTACCTAGGACAACCAGTTCGGTATTCCTCATACTGGCAGAAATACTGTCGTTCTGACAAAAGATGAAGTGTCGCTGTAAAAGTCATAAAAAGCAAAAAAAGTGATAACCCTCTGCAAAAAGCACACCTACCCGCCGAATACTGCATCAAATAGAGATATCTGATTGGACAACTTCAATTTTGTCTCTTACGGGTCTTAAATTAAAACCTTCAACATCTGGGATACAAATACCAGGTGTTGGGAATAATGATGAAATTGTTATAAATAAACCCCTTTAGATCTTACTATGTATTTGTAATAGGTTTTGGTGCATCAAAGCTACCATATCTAGTCTCTAGCATCTTAGAATTGTGTTGAAAATGTAAAAGACCTGTATAGGATGATTATATTCGAGATGTAATAAAGTTTGAAATGATCGCTGAAGTTTGCTGAAAGATTCAGCAAAGTTCGAAGAAGGCTAGAAGACTCGAGCAAAGTACGAAGGATTGCTGAAGGATTCAACAAACACAAAGATTGCTAAGGTTGCTAGCAAACTATAAAATATCGGAAAGCTAGCAAACCTACGGAGACTGCTAAAGGAACTCGGCGAACAAATCAAATTGGCTGAAAGAATGGAGTGAACAGATTGATGAATCTCAGCAAAGTTGTTGAGGTCTCAGCAGATGAATAGCGACTCAGCAAAATGTTCAATAGCAACCAGCAATTGTCTAAAGCCGTGAAATTGAAGGAACTTTTATTTCCAAAGTTTAAAGAATCTCCTGGAATTGAAAAGCTGAATTATCAAGAGACAAAAAGGATATTTCAAGACTTATCTAAAAGTTCCGTTCTGACAAGCCGGCAAAATGAAAAAAGAGCCAATCAGACAAAGAAGAGATCTGAAGAGACTTTGTGCTTTTCGGAAAAAGAAAGAAGAAAATTGGTGGGCAGACAAATAATATCTAACAGACAAAAAGATTCAAACAAATATGTTTTAATCTTCTTCTATAAATAGAAGGATTCGTAGAGAGATAAAAAGTTTGGCCAATTTAAAAGTTCAATAATTTACGCGCAAATACTCTGCATAATTCATCACCCGATCAAGTAAATGATCGAGGCTTAGAAAAATCTACCATGTTCATCACGAGACAAAGAAGCTCACTTTTAAGATTATTCTTGGAGCTCTTTATTTCTAAGAAAGAACTTAGCAGTCACCTTGATCTACAAGGTTGATTATTACGGGCTACTGCCGCAAAGGAGATAATTTCCAGGAAGAACTCTAAAATCCCTTATCCGGCAACCAAGGAGAAGGGAGGTGTGTCCTCTCTCTAAGTGTTTCTAGAGAATATTGAGATCAAGAAGTCTTGAAGGTGCGTTGTGACCAGACAAAGGAGTTGTTTGCAGTTAGAGATCAAGTATTGCCTTGTACAATCAATCTTAGTGAATTTCCAGTTGGCAGACTGAAGAGTAGACGTAGAACATTTGTTCGAACCACTATAACCTTGCGTTATTTACTGCTTATTGTTTGATTGTTTCTGTTGAGTTAAAACACAACACCTCAAGTGTTGTTGTATAACTTGAAATAAACTTAAACATTTATCGAGCTTAAACACATATTTTATAAAGACTTGTTGAGTCGAGATCCCAACAAGAATAAGTGCAAGACATTTGACATTCCGCTGCATTTAAGATAACTCTGATCAGGGACCAACAAGTGGTATCAGAGCGGTTGGTCTTTACAAACTAGTTGCTTTTGAGTCGCTTAGGATCAGATCCATTTTCCTTGCATTTTTTTTATATTTTGTGTTAAGCTCAGGTTAAGAGAAATGGCGAACAACATAAAGCTGAATAAGTACTCTCCAGAAATGTATAACATCTGGAAAATGAGATCGCTCTAAAGAATATTCACCCAGAAATGGTGTACGTAATTGAAGAAGGACCTATCAAAATCCAGAAGGTGAATGCTCGACTTGGTGATAATGAAAATGAACCAGAAATGGTGGATAAGTCGTACGTTGAGTGGACCAGCGAAGATCCAGTACACTCACAACTAGATTCTTTTGCTCTGGATTTGATCCTTAATGCCCTACCTCAGCCTCTAATGATTGAAGCCTTAGAATATACCAACGGCAAACAAATTTGGGACTTACTTGGCACTTTATGTCAAGAAATAGATTAGATGAAGTGGATTAAGCTTCAACAATGTGTGGACAAATATGAATCGCTCCAGATGGCTCCCGGCAAAAAAATAAAGCAAATGGAAGCTAGATTTAACTCTATCATATGTGAGTTAAAAGATTTGGGAAGGAAGTATGAACTCGCTGACATGAACGTGAAGGTACTCTCGAAAATGTGCAAAGATGATTGGTTTGTCAAGGTGACAAGCCTCAAAGAAAAGGACCTTTCAAATATGACTATGATAGAATTATTCCCTCAGCTTTAGGCCCATGAATGGGACATTATGCAGAAAAACAAGAATGAAGTTGTGAGGGCCGTAACATCTACTGAGAATCACGTCGAGGGCACAACATATTTCATAAAGAGAGATGTCCAAAAGTGGAAGACCAAGAAACCATTCCACTCAGACCGCCCAACTCAGTCAAGCCCATCAAAGGAGACCACCTCAGCAAGTGGGTCTCAACTTAAAGAGGTTGAATGTACCATCAGTGAGCTGGAGGAATAAATGAAAAGGTTGCAGAAGTTAGTGCTGAAGGCCAAATGTAAGAAACAGGAATCTCAGTAAACTCAGCCAATAGAGAACCGGACCACAAAGAAGACCCCAAGAACCTGCTATGAATATAACTGCCCTGATCATTTAAAGTTTGAATGCCCTCAAGTAGAAAAAGAAGAAAGGGAGAGATTGAAAAAGATCTTCGAAAAGTGCGCATCAAAGGCGGTCACTAAAGCTCTGCAAACCAGAACCAAAATACTAGGTATTCCAGACTATGATGATGAAAGCCATTTCTCCGAAGAAGATGAGGAAGATACTGTGATAGTGCTCATGGACAGAATAAATGATGATGAAGATGCGGACGAAGAACAAGTGGCAGAATCAACCCTAGCAGTCATGAACAATCAAGTAGTAAATCCTACTATGTCGGCTACTTCTAGTCCAGCAAACTTGCATGATACTATTGAGTCATGTTTCTCTGACTCGGGAGATGTAACCATGGATCTTCTTTTAGAAGAATTTTCAAAATTTCATGCTTTAAAAGATGCATTAGCAAATGAAAATTCCTCACTGAAATCTTAGCTTTCTATTCTGACCGAAGAGATTGAAAGATCTAGGTCAGCAGACGAGGAACTTTTAAAACTTAAAACTGAATTCTCCACACTTACTGAAAATTTCAAAAATTTGAAAGAGAAGAATGAAGTTTTAAAGAGCAAAAACTCCGTGCAAATACCTTGTCAATGTACGTTTTCAAAAAGCACAATAGATCTAGATGAGATTTTGCATGCTCAAAGAAATCAAAATGATTTTGCTGGAATTGGATTTAAGGAAAGTAATTCTAGAAATTCTGACTCCCAACAATCAAATAAAATAATCTTCGTTCCAGCAACTGGGAATGTTCATCAGAATGCTGGGGTGAAAGGGATCAATGTTAAATCTTCGAAGGTAGTTCAACAGAAATGCTGGCAGGTGAAAAATCCCCTGTTGACCGATCAAAAAAGGTTGAAAAGAATGCATCTTGAAAGGAAGTCACCAAAGTCAGTGAATGTAACCCAGCAGACTGTTCCATCTGCTAGGAAGGTTCGTTCACAACCCAGTAAGGCTAAGCAATCTGCTGAGATTGTAAGGAAGCCAGCAAACACTCCAAGTAAGAGGAACACTTACTTGAGGCCAGAGCGTAATCCAACTCGTTTTCAAAAGACAATGAAGGCTCAGCACACAACCACACCCTCCTATTCTAATTCATTGCATTACTTCAAGAGGAAGGGAAAGGTAGTGAAGTGTGATGACAAGAAGACTGTCAAGATCACGAAAGTCTGGATTCCTAAGGGATTAATCCAGAGAACTAATCCAGCAGGACCCTTTATTGATCGGGTACCTAAGAATTAATCATTTATTTTGCAGGAACAAGGTCCAAAAAGAAAAACCTCGAATAAATTAAAAGAATGGATCCTGGAAGTGGCTACTGATCACTGATATTTTAACCAGATTAATTTCAATACAGTGGCCAAATATATTTATAAGTTTTCCCTAAGGTAGTCGAACCCACAGAGACTGTATAACAAAACCACTCCATGTACTAGCAATAGTTTTTAAACCACAATTGTTTGAGTAATTTGAAATTAGGGTTTTGGTTTTGGAATTGAAAGATAACAGTGCAGAAAAGTAAAAGGTTTTGAAAAAAAATAATAATTAAAGATACAGATTCCAGGGCAGATAATCAATTCACCAACATGTAAAAATCATCAACTCAACAATGTGGAATAATTAGATTCAAAAGGAGTAAATTCTGTGTTTGGCAATTTAAACCTAGATTACTAATGTGTGACTATCTCCTCTCGATCTCAAGAACACGATATTAATCAATCCTAATAGTTATCTAATTTAAACCTACAATTTGATTCTTCATTTTGAGAGAGAAAACAATTGCAATTAATTTCCTCTTCCTATCACCAATTTTCACATCTCGGTCGTTCAATTAATAACTACAAACCTAGATTCAAATTCATCTCTCGATCATTCTTTAAATCAAGATTCAATTAAGTAAAAACTAAGAATTAAACCATGCTTTAAGAGTTGAATCAATTAAACATGCATCAGAAAAGATTATCACAACCCTAGAACCTATTAGGGTTTCTAGCCACTAAACATGACTTGAAATAAAGAAAACATATTATTAGAATTCATAAAATTCGTTACAAGGAAATAGGAACCTTGAAAATCTCTAAAAACTCTAATTATAAATAATTTCTAAGTAATGAAAGGGATAATTTTCGAGCCGTAGATGAGTTGTATTTATAGAGGAGTGAATACATCTAAAAAAGGTATTGGGCTAAAATATCAAAATCTTCCAATTTAAGAAAAAATCTCCATTTCTGGCCTCGGTGTAGATCGACACAGTGAGTGTCGATTGACATGGATGCAAGTCAAAATTCGCACCATGGCCTTCATGTCGATCACCTCTTCAACCTTAGTGTCGATTGACACAGTGAGTGTCGAGTGTCAATCGACATGCACTGTAAGTTTCAAGCTTCTTCTTCGAGCACTGCTTCAATCGACATCCAACCTCTGTGTCAGTCGACAAGCTCCCTATCGGACAACACAGAGGTCATGCTTCGGGTTTTTGGCTTGTCTTCCTGGTCGATTGATTTCCCGTGTACCAATCAAAGCAACAACTTTGTCATCTCGGCTCTTTTCACCATTTGACCTCTTTTTAGCCTCAAAACCTACAAAATCTCACCATTACAAGCATAACATCATCTATAACACACTCATGAACGAAAATAACTTAATATTAATCCTAATTTCACTAAAACAAATGAGAAAAACATGGATAAGTGAGTGTAAATATGAGCTTATCAAACCCCCTAAACTTGAATGCTTGATTGTCCTCAATCAAAAGAAAAGAAAGAAAGGAAATCTCATGCAGTTTAAAGTGCAATGCCTCACAAGATTCATCACATTCAAGAATAAAAAATCCACATCACACAAGCAATTTGAAAGAGATAAGATATTCATCAACTACAGAAGACTCACAAGAAAGTGTTTCGCTCATTCACACAAGTGTTTAGGTTTTCAATGAAAGCGCTCACAACATGTATGAAGAAATTTCTACCATAGGCTTGCAAAATTTCTAGAATCTCCACTGGTCAAATGTGCACACAATTCAAGAATCAGAAAGGACTTTCCATTTGGTTGTGATGTAGGCTTTTATGAAAGGTAGGGAAATATGACCAAGTGACTAAAAAGAAAATATTGAGTTCATGACTCTCAACTAAAGGGATTTGTGAATTGAATCATTTAATCCATTATCACAGATCGTTAATTGGGATATGAAAAATAAATTGCTATGCCTATGATTAATCCTAACATGCTCCTATTGATTAATCATAAGAGAGTTTATGCGGAATACCTGGATTGTAGATCCTGAAGAACGTAGTGTCCAGAGATCTAATCCTTGATCCTCTTTCTTGCGCACCAACTCCAATCCGAATATCTGGTGAAGATTCCCTTTGGATTCCTTGCCGATTGAGAAGAAAAATTTCCTCCTCATTTTCTCAGATCTAGTCAAACACACACAGCTCCCAAATATTGGTTTGCTTGTGATACAAATTATGATCTTGTGGCGTGTTGTGATCTGAGAAACTGAAGCCTATTTATAGGAAATTCTGGACTCCTATTGGGCCCGAGTTTTCATGGGCCAGATCAGGGACCAGAATGCAAATAGAAAATAAGGCCTATCAATTAATTAATTCTCATATTCAACCCTGAATATAATTAATTAATTAACATTAATTCATTACATCAGAGAATCAATATTGTCCTACCTATTTGTTACGCGTTTTGAGGGACGAGTTGCATAGGCTCGGTATATCCCCACATTTAAGGTAACGGACATTCGTTAATTAATTTAGGCTTTCATAAGCCATTTAATTAATTGACATCTTATATTCATGAGTCAATCCACTCAACCATTTTCACTTATGCTTAAACTTAATCAGCATGCAGGACTTTAGCATAGCGAACCTTTTTGAGCTGCTCAGAGAATGTCACCATCCTATGCTGGATTTGGTTACCTAGTTCCGGTACCAGACAGTCATACACAAACTACTATCACCCAAGAAACAGATATGCAAGCACAACTAAAGCCTTTCACTTCAACTCAAAATGATACACAGTTTGTATATACTTTCGTACCTTCATTTAGGTTTAGGATCTCATCAAGCCATCAAGATCCAGATTCCTTTAATGTCTGATAAAGGAATCGATCTTAACTTAAGTCCTTATCAATGCGTACCCCCGCACCAGCATACTTATTAATGCGTATGCTGCAGCCTACACCGACAGTATATCCTGGGACTGTCTCAGCTGTGATAACCATTTATATTTCGTGAGGTCAGATGACCCATACGATCTTCCGTGATCTACTACACACCGTACAATCTCCCTATCGATGAGATAAGACGATAAGAATGTTTTCAACACATGTTTGTTAATTCAGATAGGAGATGATCATACAACATTTATGATTCCCAGTATGTTAACCAATCGACCTTGTACATAATATACCAATCATAATGCTTTCAGTATATAAATCCATCAATCTTCCACTTATACTCAAAGCATTATACAAGTGCTTTCCAGAGTATAACGCGTCTAAACTAATCTAGCTATTACATCAATCATTCTACATGGCTGATTGTGCCCTCAGCCCAAGGCTACGTACATGCATCTCATAGACCTTCTGAGGCAGAGCATTTGTGAATGGATCCGCTAGATTATTCGTTGTATCAATATTTTCTATTAGCACATCACCCCTTGCTACGATTTCTCGTATAATATGGTACTTCCTCTCAATGTGTTTTGTTTCTCTGTGAGTTCGTGGTTCCTTTGAATTAGCTCTTGCTCCCGAATTATCACAATACACCGTGATAGTCTTGGGTAGCTTAGGAATCATGTCCAACTCCAAAAGGAAGTTTCGAAACCATACTACTTCTTTCAAAGCTTCCGAAGCTGCCATATATTTTGCTTCCATGGTGGAGTCAGCAATGCACTTCTATTTTGCACTCCTCCATGATATGGCCCCACCTCCCAATGTAAACACATAGCCAGAGGTGGACTTCTTTTCATCTCAGTCTGCCTAAAAATCTGAATTTGTGTAACCCACAGGGCACAACTCCTCACACTCATAGACAAGATAATCGTCTCTAGTTCTTTTCAAGTATTTGAGTATGTGTTTTACCGCGGTCCAATGCGCCTGTCCAGGGTTAGACTGATATCTTGCTACCAGGCCTACAGTGATGCAGATATCTGGCCTCGTACATAGCATCACATGTATTAGACTCCCTATGACCGATGCATGCGGCACGTTGCTCATCTCATCTTTCTCCTTTTGTGTCGCCAGACACAAAAGGAGAAAGATGTATGCCATATCTAAAGGGTAACAAACATTTCTTGGCAGTTTGCATGCTGAAACGGGCAATCACAGTATCCACATATGAAGCTTGAGACAAGGCCACCATCCTTTTCTTGCGCTCTCGCAATACTTTTACCCCTAGGATATCCACCCCTTTATGCCCGAAAATAATTTCACATTGTAGCCTATTAGGAGAATATCATCTATATAAAGTGCAAGGAACACCATGCTTCTGCTAACACATAGACGGTATACGCAACTCTCGTTTCAACATTGTGAAAATCCATAGGATTTAATCACTACATCATAATGTAGATTCCATGATCGTGAAGCTTGTTTGAGTCCATACAGTGACTTCTTGAGCTTCCAGACCAAATGTTCTTCGCCCTTCTGCACATAACCTTCTGGCTGTTGCATATAGATGTCCCGACCTTCTTAAAGGTACCCGTTTAGAAATGCAGTTTTGACATCCATTTGCCAGATCTCTAGGTCCATATGTGATGCTATGGCTAGGAGTGTACGAATGGACTTAAGCATGGCTACCGGTGAGAAGGTCTCGGCATAGTCTATTTCTTTATTAGATACTGCCTCGTCATACGTCCATGGGTTGGTATCATCTAGTTTGCTTTTCGGGATCAAGTCGGAAGACTCTCCCATGAACAAGTACCTTTCTGGTTGCCGAACAACCCTCCCACTGCGACGAGGCATCTAAGCCGTATTAGTAGTTGGCACAGTACTCGTTGGTCCCATACCTTGCATTGATGGCAATGTTGGTATTCCCTCACCTATTACAGGTGGATTTACCATGACACTGGGCTTTCCTGATGCAATCGCTTCATTATCTCCAAGTTCGTGGAGAATAATTTTACTCTTGGATCTATGTTTTCTTACATATTTGTCCTCCAAGAATCTTGCGTTGATACTGACAACCATTTTCTAATTCTCAGGACAATAAAAATAACCACCTTTCATTTGCCTAGAATATCCTACAAATAACATCAGCTTACACCTACTTTTTAACTTATCAGGTTCTTTTGTCAGCACATACGCTAGACAACCCCAAACCCTCATTCTGGTTAAACTTGGCTTTCGCCCATACTAGAGTTCCAGAGGTGTTTTAGAACTTGATGTAGAAGGTTCCAGGTTAAGCAAATAGGCTGTTGTCTCCAAGTCATATCCCCAAAACGAAATTGGCAAGCTTGCATAACTCATCATGGACCTAACCATTTCCAAAAGAGTCATATTTCTTCTTTTCGCTACACCATTTTGTTGAGGGGTTCCTGGTGCAGTCCATTGGGACGTAATCCTTTTATCTAACAGGTACTGCAAGAACTCGTTACTGAGGTGTTCCCCACCAAGATCCGATCGTAGTGTCTTGATAGTCTTCTTCTCTACCTCAGTCCTGAACTCTTTGAATTTCTCAAAATAATCAGACTTGTAGTGAAGCAAATAGACATATACAAACCTTGAGTAATCATCAATGAACGTGACGAAGTACTCATAACCTCCATGAGCTTGCGTGGACATCGGTCCACATAAGTTAGAGTGGATCAACTCTAACACATCATCTGCTCGTGACTGACTTGCCTTAAAAGGTCTGGTCATCATTTCTCCCTCTATAAAGGATTCACAGACTTGATGTGACACCACTTGGAAAGATTCCAAAAGCCCATCATTCGCTAGTCTCTTGATCCTCTTTAGATTGATGTGACTTAGTCTCAAGTGCTAGAGATATGTTTGATCCTCATCAGAAGAAAACTTTCTCTTTAAAGGATTATTATTATTGGATGAGTTCGCAACATTCACGGAAGATTTATGCATACAAATAATGATATAGAGAGAGTCAATCAGTTTGCCATGACAGATAACACCCTTATTCCCAATGATAGAAACTCCACTATAAAAAATAACTGAAAATCCATCATTGAATAATTTGGAAACTGAAATTAAGTTCCGCCAAAACACCGGCACATATATAACATCTCTCAAAATCAAAATATTGTTTTCAAAGCATAAAGTAAAATCTCCAATGGCTACTGCTGAGACTCTCTCTTCGCTGCCCATTGAGATGGTAATCTCGTCATGCTTCACCTGCCTTATCGGCCTGAAACCCTGCCATGCATAACAAACATGATCAATAGCTTCAGTATCCACTACCCATGAATACGTAGAAATAGATGCTAAACGTGTTTTTGTTATAAATGCACATGAGCACCTTGTCCAGTCTTTTTGACTTGACAATCTTTCTTCCAATGACTAGCCTTGCGCATCTGAAACACTTGTCCTTTTTTGCAGGCACGCCCGGTGTCCTTTTTAAGTTCTTCACAGAAGTTGTATCTTTGGCTTTCTTCTTAAACATTCTTATGCGCTTCTTATCACCCAGCGCAACAGAACAATTTCCAGAAGTGGCCAAAGCAACCTTTTCTGGAAGCATCACTAATTCCCTCATGAGATTGAATCTGATTACTGGTCTAACTCACCATAGGTCACTGTGAGGTTGTCCATAATGTCACAAATATTATCATACGAATGATTTTGTTGTGCAAGTACCTTGGACATTGTAGTCATCATATAGCATTTCACTATATTGTTGACTTGAGCCACTTGTTATAGTAGCTCTTTTTCTCATCAGTCGATGCATCAGTGGGAGTTGTCAGACGAGGCTTATCAAGGACAAACTTGTGTTCCTCTGCAACAATGATTTAATCCAAATTGCGTTTCCATTCTTGAAAATTAGGACCGGTTAACTGGTTTTGTGCTAATATATTGATTACATTATGTAAAGACATGTCTGAAAACAATAAATTAAAGCTGAAATTAAAACATAATTGCAAATAGTTAAAACAAATAAATGTTGAAACTTTATGATAAAACAATATTCATGTTTCCTCCAATTTTCCCAAGTTTTACTATTGCAAGCCACACATGTGGACGTTTACAACAAAACACTTAACCAGAATACATCTTTAACTTCCAGTCCTTTAATTCCAATCCATCTGAGGGTTCCTTAAACAAATGGAATTAATAATTGGAGACCAACTAAGACCATATTATCCTACTGAGCAGGAACATCACAAATAAGTTATACTCTGGACAATATCTAAGCCAACATACCACCAAAGCCAACCATCCCATATAAAGATCTACTAGGACACACCCTGATCTTTCATAATAAGGTTGTCTCATTTAATTAAATCCCTGGAGTACTTATGAAAACTCCAAACGCAAGCTACACATGCCGACGCTTACACATGAGCTCCCACTTCTCACATGAACTAATTGTTTGTCTTTAAGAAATCCCATCCATTAGCCACACATGGGATCTTCATTCATCAGAAGAAATACACGAAGGATCTCATCAGGAAGTACTGACTAGAGAAGACAAAGACTCCGCCGATTCCCATGAGCACAGCATGCCAAATTTTTTGAATGAAAAAGGAAAATTTGTAAATCCAATAGCATATCGAGGTATAATTGGTTCATTATTATACTTAACGGCCAGCAGGCCAGATATTTTGTATGTTGTAGGCGTGTGTGCTAGGTATCAAGCAAATCCAAAGAAGTCACACATGGAGTCAGCAAGACGAATTATCAAGTACTTGAAAGGGACAGAGTCACTCGGAATTTGGTATCCCATAGTAGATAATCTCACAGTCGTTGGATTTTCAGACTCGGACTTCGAAGGATGTAAAATTGATCGCAAGAGTACGAGTGGGACTTGCCAATTCCTTGGACACAAGATGATCAGCTAGTTAAGCAAAAAACAACACTCGGTAGCAACATCCACAATGGAAGCTGAATATGTGGCCGCTGCGAGTTGTTGTACCCAGGTGATGTTGATCAAACAACAGCTTTAAGATTATGAAGTCAGCACCGGATGTGTCCCGGTCTACTACGATAACAACAGCGCGATGTGCATCACGAAGAACCCAAAGCACATTGATATCAGACATCACTTCATCTGAGACTGCGTGGAGAAGAAGGACATTTCAGCAGAGTATATTCGGACAGAAGACCAGCTTGCTGATATATTCACCAAACCTCTAGCAGAGAGCAGATTCAAAGAGTTTTACCTTAAGCTCGGATTGCTGGAGTTGGATGAGGTTTTGGAAGAATGAGTCCAAGCTCTCATTCTGTTCCTGATCTTCTTGGATTTCTTAAGTAGATGCAGATTAAAGTGTGTCCGAGCTCACCAAATATTCGCTAGGAATAATATTAGTCGGTTTGCTGAAGTCCAAGATCTCAGCAGACTATTTGGTGGTTGCTGAAGTTTAAATTTGCAGCAGACTCTTTGGTGATTGCTGAGTCCAAGCTCTCAGCAAAAGCTCAAAATTTGTTGAATTAACCATTAGCAGACACCACCAAAAAAATGTGATTCAATTTCGTAAAAGGCGAGATCTCTCAACCGCTTAAACGGTTTAAGCCACATTAATTGTGAGAATTAATATGTGCTTGGTCAAATCTGATATCATTCGAGAAAAACCCACGCAGGGCTCGAGATGTTACAGGCCTAGATGTGGAGTAATGGAAGGCCACGTGGAAAATATTCCCGAAACCATCGGTTCCCAAGATTGAAGATGTGATTGGTCGAGGATTCATCAAGAAGAACTTGCCTATTTAAAGGAGGACTTCGATTTCCAAATGAACATACTACCCTCTGAAGAAATATTCTATCTATTTTAGATTTAATTCCTTTATCTTAGGATTAAATCTTGTTACGTTTTCTTTTTCAAACTCACCAAAGTTCCGTCAAAATGGGTTTGAACAACGAGAATTTGAAGTCTCTCAATTGGGAGAAAGGATTGTAATCTTCATCAGAACCTTATCAAAGAAGATTCTCTCAATTCTAAGTTTTCCACTCGCGATGAGTTTTATCATAATAGAACCGAAGGGAGATAGGAAGTTCATCACGTCAGGCCATGACAACTTTATCTTTGATTATATGAAAGTTTGCCAGGTGGGTCTGGGGATGGATTTTCCTTAGTCACAAGGTTTGGTTAACTCCTCTGGGCGCCCACATTGGTGTGTCCATTAGATACCCAAATTACTTCTTCCTCATTTCTTCTTCCCGGGTTCGTGAGAAGAGATGGAGGAAAGGCTTGCAAATGGTGCAAATGCTACTCATGAGCATCTACATGGCATCTTGAGCTAAAGAAACATGCAGGCGCGAGCACCAATCTGAGCAGGTGGTGAGACTTGCAAGACTGGATTTCATATCAAATCAGCTCAATTGTCCGCAGGAAACAAGACTGTTGCCGAAGAGATGTCTACATAGCCCGGCAAGGGGATTTAGAAGATGAACTTGCAAACAGATATCGTCCAGCCTTGGAAGCGCTACTGAGCAAGTGGGGAGATTTGCAACCAGAAGACCAACAAAGAGGGCTCTGCTATGAAGAATCAGAAGAAGATCTGACCCAGCAAAGACTCAAGTTGGAGAACTTTTTGCTTAATGTGATCATTGTAATTTGTATTTTACTGCTTTTCAAAATGTAAATCAATGATATCAATAAGAGACCTTGCCCGTTTTGAAGACAATACCCTATTGTCTCAAAATTTTACTCGCCCTCTATACTGTTGGTCTAGTACACTCCTTCTGTCACGCCCCAGTCTCCACGAAAGGAGCCGGTCCACTGAGACGAGACTAATGAAATAATAAATAATTATCAAATGAATCAACAACATAGAAAATAGGTTAATATCGTATAAAGTCTGGTATCGATTAGAACCATATCAATAAGAAAATGCATGTACCAGACGATGATGAACAACATAGAACATGGATTAGTATCAAACAAAGCCTGGTATCAACTAGAATCAGATCAACGAGAAAGAATAACATATACCAGACTAAACTATATAAACAAAACCATACACAATACTCCTGTCATAATTTACAACATGTACATAGAGATCGGTAACAGAGTGCGCAAAAGGATCATAACAGAGAACATATATGAAGATATGTAATCTGGATTATATTACATTATTTACAAACAAAGGTTTAGCTCAGCTCAGCTGCCTCCATCTTCGCTCTACTCAACCTGCACGTTTAAAAATACACACAGGGCTGAGTACATTGTACCCAGTGAACACATTACCAAATCAAACATATATAAGACTGACATGCCAACTCACACAGCAACAGATGAGCTTTTACTTTAAAATGAACTCATGTGTTACAAAACATTTAATCATAACTGCGCAGTTTAACTCAACACATACATTCACTATCTGTTTAAAGGGTGTGATCAGGAAGCAGGCCTACTTCCATGACCACGGTGTCCAGCCTATTTGGTAAGACCTTTCTCTCACCAGGTCTGGCACCAAGTGCACTAATCTCGGCTCTCATAGAGTCATCGAGATCCGATCGTTCCTATTACATTAACATTTGAAATGTTTAAGGATCTGGCCGTATTCCCTGTCTCAGATTTCTACATACTCTCTAACCGCCTTCCCGGTTCAGAGGACAGATAGGAAATGCAAAAATATTTTGGCATGCTCAATCATTTGAAAACAAAACACATTTTCATTTCATAAACAATTTGAAAACACATTTTTATTTGTAGTAAGAAAGCCTACCTTTGTTTTGTAGCTGAATAAGTGATTACTACTTCTCTTTTTACAAAATATGATGCATCCTCGGGATGATCTTCAATGGATAGTGAAGCTCTTACAGCTTCACTCTTGTTGATATGCATGATGTCCCATTCATGTGTCTGAACATAGGCGAATACATCTTTTATGCTCATAGTTGATAGATCTTTCTCCTTGAGGCTCGTCACTTTGACAAACAGTCTTCTTTTGGAATCTTTGATAGAATCTTTGAATTCATGTCGAGAAGTCTGTACGTTCTTCCCAACTTATTCAATTCTGCTACAATGGAGTTAAATCTGACTTCCATTTCTTTGATTGTTTCTCCTGGAAGCATCTAGAACGACATGTATCTGTCTACACACTGTTGCAGCTTGTTCATCTTCATTTGAGCAGTCTCTTTGCTGAGAGTGCTAAGAAAATCCAACATTTCTTTGGCATTCTTGAACTCCAGGGCTTCGGTCATCAGAGGTTCTGATAGAGTATTTAAGATCAAATCCATGACCACATAGTCCAGTTGAGCACAAACTCGATCTTCCGGAGTCCACTCCTCGTACGACTTGTCCACTATTTCTTCTGGTCCTTGAATGTCTTCGCCGATTCGAGTGTTCACCTTTTGAATCTTGATTGGTCCTTGCTCGATCACCTGCCTCATCTCTAGATGAATATTCTTTAGCGTGATCAGCGACCTCCTTTTCAGGGTGGTGTAGGTTTCAGGAGAGAACCTTCCTAAATTCGCGTTGTTCGCCATTGTCTTTATCCTGAGCTTAACACTAAAACACAAGAAATATGCAAGGAAAAATGGATTTGGTCCTAAGCGACTCAGAAGCAGCTAGTCTGTAAAGACAAGCCGCTCTGATACAACTTGTTGGTCCCCGATCAAAGTATCTACAGTTGCAGTGGAATGTTTAATAATATCTTGCTGAGGTCATGACTTAGTAAGTGTTTATCAAATGTGTTTAAGCTCGAGTATTCGTTAGGTTTATTTCAAGTTTTACTTCAACACTTGATGTGTTGAGTTTCAATATCAACAATATGTAGTGAAATAAGAACACGGGATTTATAGTGGTTCGAACTACTGTTCTACATCCACTCTTCAGTCCTCTTAACTGAAAATTCATTATGATTGATTACAAAGTCAGGCTTGATCTCTAATGTTGGGCAGCTCCTCCGTCTGATCAGCGCGCACCTTCAAGCACCTCGGTCTTCAATCTTCACTTTGACACTCCTTAGAGTGAGGACAAACCTCCCTTCTCCTCGGACATCGACCTTGGGAGTTTTATAGTTCTTCCTAGAACCTTTCCTTTTTCGGCAATAGCCCGTGATAATCACGCTTGCAGAGCAAGGTGAATGCTAGATTCTTTCTAGGATAGAAAGAATCCCAAAGGTAACCTTAGATGAAACTTCAAAGGTCTCGAGCTTTAAATTCGAAAGCTTATGCAAAGCCTCTCGGATGTGAGCTCGTGTAAGTTTGAGAGTATTTTGATCTTTCTAACTTCTCTGTTGTAGATTTTGCAAACCTCTCTAGCTCTTTGTGATATCACCTATTTATAAGTGTAGATTCAAACGATTGTTTGAATCTTATCCGTTAGACACTAAGTGTTTGCTCACCAATATTCGCTTTTCCTTTTCCTGTGGGGTACAGAGACTCTTCATGTCTTCTTTGTCTCTGATTGGCATTCTCCTGATTTTAGTCGTCTTTGTCAGAACGGATCTTTGAGTTTGATTCTAGAAACCTTATTTTTGTCTGTTGATTATCCTTCTCTCTGATTCGTCGGGTTTCCTTGTGATTTGGATCCTTCTATTTCACGACTTCATATGTATGTTGATTGTTGTCATATGTTTGCTGGCAGTTGGTAGTCTATTGATATCTCAGCAGTCCTGCTGAAATTCAGCAACGTGCTTGCTTCACTCCGTCAGCATTCCTTTGAGTGCTTCCAGCAATCTTCAAGTGTTTGATAGTCTTTCAACGTTTGCTAGCGTCTTTAGCAATCTTCTTACTTATTGACTCCTTCAGCATTCTTCGATCCTTTATTCTAGTTCTATTACAGCTCAAATAAATATATCCTATACAAGATTTTTTACAATTTGACTCGATTCTAAGTTGCTAGAAATTCGATTGATTGAGCTTTGATGCACCAAAACCAAAATACATACAATTGAGATCGAGAGAAAAAAAGGAGATTTCCAGACTTAAATAAAAGTTCCATTCTGACAAGCCGGCTAAATGAGGAAAGAGTCAATTAGACAAGGAAGAGATCTGAAGAGTCTCTGTACTTTTCAGAAAAAAAAAGAACGAGGAGTGACAAAAAGTTTGGCTAATTCGAAAGTTCAACACTTACGTGCAAATACATATTGTTGAATTCAAAATCCAATCTTACAGCGATCGAGGCTTTGCAAAAGCTCCCGTGTTTATCATGAGACCAAATAAGCTCGCTTCTAAGGTTATTCTTGGAGTTCTTTCTGTCTATGAAAGAACTTAGTAGTCACCTTGATCTGCAAGGTTGACTAGTACGGGCATCTAGCTGCAAGAGTGAGAAGTTCCTGGAAGAACGATAAAATTCCTAATCTGACGACTAAGGAAAAGGAAGGTGTGTCCTCACTCTAAATGTTTGTCGAGAAGGTTGATATCCGAGGAGTCTTGAAGGTGCGTTGTGACCGGACAGAAGAGCAGCTTGCAATTAGCGATTAAGTCTTGCTTTGTATAATCAATATTAGTGAATTTCCAGCCAACAGACTAAAGAGTGGACTAGAACATTTGTTCGAACCACTATTGTGTTATTTACTGCTTACTCTTTTATTGTTTATTTGTTGATTTAAAATACAACACCTCAAGTGTTGGGGTAAAACTTGCAATAAACCTAAACACCTATCGAGCTTAAACACATTTGATAAAGACTTGATGAGTCGAGATCTCAGCAAGATAAGTGCAAGACATTTAACATTCCGTTGTATTTAAGATAACTCTGATCGGGGGCCAACATAAACATTTATTACCAACAAATTAATAGGAATTAAACATTTCTTACCAACAAATTAACTATAGGTTAGTTCCCCAAATAAATTGCTTAGGGTAGTTTACAAAATTATCCTCATCACAAAAACAATAAACTAAGGGCTGTAAATGAGTCAAACTGTTCGTGAGCTACTCAGATCTCGACTCGATAAAAGCTCGTTCGAATTTGTTTTGAGAAGCTCGTTTATTAAACAAACCAAACTTGAGCATCATAGTAATCGACTCGTGAGCTCGTGAGCAAGCTCGTTAGCTAAAATTAGTAAGAATATAAAATAATTAATTTCATAAAAGTAATATCTTTCATAATTTAAGGGTAACAATAATGATAAATCTTTCTAATAATGATTAGATTTAGAATTTGAGCATGAATATGATATTAATTTACAGATAAATATTTCTCAAAAAAAAAAAAAATTTACAGATAAATAACTTTTTCTTTCGAAATAATAATGGATATTTTAAATATATTCCATATTTAGAAAGTTCGTTTAGGCTCGATAAAGTTCGTGAACTTCAAAATGTTCGACAAAAAAGCTCGAAGCTCGACTCGATACTAAACGAGTCAAACTTGAGCACGACACTACTCGGCTCGACTCGGTTCGATTACACCCCTAAATAAACTCAAACAAATAATGCGCACTTTTGCGACTCGACACGAAATTACTATATGAGAGTGAAATTTAAAAAATCAAGTATATATTAAAATTTTTAATTAGATATTTATTTTCTCGAATATAAATTTTCAGCATAGAAATACTAGTTGACCAATTAGCATGTTTTATTAGATTATTGATATCGTGGTTGCGAATTAATTAATTAATTTAAAGATAATGATGAGATTAAGATACTATATATATTAGTGATATGTTTAAATCTAATTACGTTCCCATAACTTTTAGGTTAAGTGGTAAGTACACAGTAAAAGCTCAATGCAGTTTACAAATTGAACCACATTAAAAAACTAAAAGTAAATTATAAGTGTCAGTCAGATCGAAAATTTGACATTAGTATGATATAGTCCGCTTTTATTTTATTTAACCCTTACCGTTTCGGTTTTTGGCATCTCCCTGAAAGACTTCATACTAATGGCATTTTGTGTGACTTATCTCATATCCAAAGAAATCATTACTTCTTTTTTCAAGGTGGAACTTGGGTTTTTCATACCCCACAATCCTCCTTCCAAACTTACGGACCACATATTTGTGAAGTTTTTTGAGGACATAGTAGTAACCTACTATCGGGTGTGATCTCCTCTCGAGCGGTCTGAACACATCGATAATTTCCAGCCAGCAGACTAAAGAGTGGACGTAGAACATTTATTCGAACCACTATTGTGTTATTTACTGCTTACTCTTTTATTGCTTATTTGTTGATTTAAAACACAACACCTCAAGGGTTGGGGTATAACTTGTAATAAACCTAAACACCTATCGAGCTTAAACACATTTGATAAAGACTTGTTGAGTCGAGATCTCAGCAAGATAAATGTAAGACATTTAACATTCCGATGCATTTAAGATGGGCCAACATAAACATTAATTTATTACCAACAAATTAATAGGAATTAAACATTTCTTACCAACAAATTAACTCTAGGTTAGTTCCCCAAATAAATTGCTTAGGTTGTTTACGAAGTTATCCTCATCACCAAAACAATAAACTCAAACAAATAATGCGCACTTTTGCGACTCGACACGAAATTACTATATGAGAGTGAAACTTAAAAAATCAAGTATATATTAAAATTTTTAATTAGATATTTATTTTCTCGAATATAAATTTTCAGCATAGAAATACTAGTCGACCAATTAGCATGTTTTTTAGATTATTGATATTGTGGTTGCGAATTAATTAATTAATTTAAAGATAATGATGAGATTAAGATACTATATTAGTGATATGTTTAAATCTAACTAGTATTTTACCCACGCGATGCTTGGGAATTATATTGTTTATATCATAATATAATATTTAATATTTTATTTGTAGGTAAATAGTATTGATATCAAAAATCCGTAAGCTAAAAAATTATATGATAGCACATATAATATATATACATATATATATTTACTTTGATTAATTTATAATTTTTTTCTAAACATAAATGTAAATTTTTAATTTGAACAATGTTTATCTGTTTTTTATAATTGGGGCATACTAATTATATGGGGAATAGGTGTTCAAACGCAACTCGAAAATATGACCAATCAATCGTTGACAAAACACTTAATCATTTGCGCTCCTAGATCAAGACTTTTTTATTACTCCCTCCGTCCCGAGTTATTAGTCTCATATTCCTTTTTCGTCCGTCCCAACTTATTAGTCTCATTTCCTAAAATGGAAAAAAATTTCCTCACACCAATAAAATATTAATTCCACTACACTCACAAACATTGGTAACTGTGCCAAAAGCAAATGGGACTAATAACTCGGGACGGAGGGAGTATTTTATTTATATGGTGGGTTTCACTTCATAATTTACAATTTTAATGCAAAATACATTTTTTTTATTTTTTATTATGTGAAAAACTTTCATAATGTTATTATTGAAAAAAATTTAAGTTTTTGATCAATTACTTCACATTTTCTCCGTATTTTCAAAAGAAGCTTTCGTAGTTGATATATGATAAAAATTGTTTGATACATCATTAGATTTAACTACATGCATTGATGTATACTTTATGAATACTTGACATGCAATTTAATTTACTACTCTCACTGTCTCACATATGTCAAAATTTTATAAACACAATCTCCCTCGTTAGCTCTTTAATGGGATCAATCGTACTAGGATATCACACTACAACGACGATTCTTGTGCTTCATTAATAGCAATTTTGATTTACAGACCATTGTCTCAATGATATTGATCTTTATACGATATTTTGTTTGGTCATCGATAGTACATGTCTCATTCTTATTCGTATTAGCATCATGTTGTTTTGCATTTTTGAGTTCAAGTACTCTAGTCAAAGTAACTTTACCATTTGTGTTTCTTAGTACGAAATATTATTTCCCCTTTAACTATTATATCACAACTTTATGTTTCAACTCTTATACTTTCGACTTAATTTATTTTTTCAATTTTCCACTTAATTTCACTTTGTAGTCAATTTTTTCTTTGATGCACCCTATCCCTTAATTGATTGCACATTTTTTAAATAATTTATTTAACGGTAAAATAAATATTTTCAAATTCACATGCATTTCAAATTTTTGAAATTCTTAATTAAATAATAAGAAATATATTTAGTCATGTGTAGGGTATATCACCATATGAATTTTCAAACACAATTACTTTAATTGATTATTTTAAATTGGAGCATGGACCAAAAATCTGACTTGAGAATTAACAACCAAATTTTTTGCAACTATTTAGTATTAAATAAAGCATGTTACTATACATTCACCACACATCAAACATCGATTTCAGTTTACAATCTCTTCGAACAAATTTTTTAGTAGGTGATGCTTGCTTTCGAAACCTGTTTTCTCTCCTTAAACAACACATACTAATCAATTTCACTTTTATATGTATTCTCAAAATTATATGTATATTGAAGTGTCATCCACTAATATTATTTTTTGTTTTATTTCAGTTTGTAATGTGATATTTTAAAAGTTTTTAAATTTTATTCTATTTTACAATATAGTGTGACACACTAATATTTTTACAACAATAGTCTCACATCTTAATATTTCACAGTTTAATTTATTTTAGCTATATTGTGATATCATAATTTTTTCTCATTTTTCGTTTCATTTTGAAATATAACTCGACCTTCTAAAGTAATCTATTATTATATTTTATTTTAAAATTATTACACTATTCTATTTTTTTTTTCAACTGCCATTTTACTATACAACTTTATATTTCAATAAAATATGAGTTTTAATGCATTAAAATAATAAATTTTATGTTTACTTATCATATTTTCATATTTGATTTTAAATACTCTAACATTACATATAAGAATATATTGCGGAATAATAAAAGATTAATTGATAAATAAATCAAGTTAAATAATTATTTGTTTTCATAGACCTTAGATAAATATTATGAATAATAAGATTTGGATTCTTCTAATATTATTTTTAGTGTAATTTTGTACTCTATTTAATGAATAATTTTCATAAAATAATAAAAATGAAATCATACATCTTGAATGAAAATAATAAGAAGATCTTAATTAAAAAAATAGTGTATATATATTATATATTATGAAATATATAATCTATAAAAGTAAAATTTAAAATAAAATTTATAATATATTATTTACAACTTTATGTATTAAAAATATAATTAGTTATCTTTGAGAGTAAACATATTATCAAATGAACTCAATTAATAGCTTAATTAATTAATTATAAGTGTAATTTTGATTTTACTTTTATACCCTCGGGTCTTATTTTAATATATATAGATTACGTTCCCATAACTTTTAGGTTAAGTGGTAAATACACATTAAAAGCTCAATGCAGTTTACAAATTGAACCACATTAAAAAATTAAAAATAAATTATAAATGTTAGTAAGATCGAAAAGTTGACATTAGTATGATATTGTCCGCTTTTATTTTATATAACCCTTACCGTTTCAGTTTTTGGCATCTCCCTGAAAGACTTCATACTAATGCCATTTTATGTGAATTATCTCATATCCAAAGAAATCATTTCTTCTTTTTTCAAAAAGTGGAATTTGGGTTTTTCATACCCCGCAATCCTCCTTTCAAACTTACGGACCACATATTTGTGAAGTTTTTTGAGGACATAGTAGCAACCTACTGTCAGGTGTGATCTCCTTTCGAGCGGTCCTAACACATCGATAATTTCCAGTCAGCCGACTAAAGAGTGGACGTAGAATATTTGTTCGAACCACTATTGTGTTATTTACTGCTTACTCTTTTATTGTTTATTTGTTGATTTAAAACACAACACCTTAAGTGTTGGGGTATAACTTGCAATAAACCTAAACACCTATCGAGCTTAAACACATTTGATAAAGACTTGTTGATTCGGGATCTCAGCAAGATAAGTGCAAGACATTTAACATTCCGATGTATTTAAGATAACTCTGATGGGGGCCAATATAAACATTTATTACCAACAAATTAATAGGAATTAAACATTGCTTACCAACAATATACTATAGGTTAGTTCCCCAAATAAATTGCATAGGGTAGTTTACAAAGTTATCCTCGTCACAAAAACAACAAACTCAAATAAATAATGCGTACTTTTGCGACTCGACACGAAATTACAATATGAGAGTAAAATTTAAAAAATCAAGTATATATTAAAATTTTTAATTAGATATTTATTTTCTCGAATATAAATTTTCTGCATAGAAATACTAGTTGACCAATTAGCATGTTTTATTAGATTATTGATATCATGGTTGCGAATTAATTAATTAATTTAAAGATAATGATGAAATTAAGATATTATATTAGTGATATGTTTAAATCTAATTACGTCCCCATAACTTTTAGATTAAGTGGTAAGTACACATTAAAAGCTTAATGCAGTTTACAAATTGAACCACATTAAAAACTAAAAATAAATTATAAGTGTTAGTAAGATCGAAAAGTTGACATTAGTATGATATTGTCCGTTTTTATTTTATTTAACCCTTAACGTTTCGGTTTTTGACATCTCCCTAAAAGACTTCATACTAATGGCATTTTATGTGACTTATCTCATATCAAAAGAAATCATTTCTTCTTTTTTCACGGTGGAACTTGGGTTTTTCATACCCCACAATCATCCTTTCAAACTTACGGACCATATATTTTTGTAGTTTTTTGAGGACATAGTAGTAACCTACTATCGGGTGTGATCTCCTCTCGAGCGGTCCTAACACATCGATATCTAAAGAGGGTCTTCTCACATACACACTAAAGACCACCATAAATTGATAGTTTAATCATAATCTACGATAAATTCAATCTCCAAATACACCGAATCTAGGCGATTGTCGACTATGTTTGACTATTTAACTGATGTTGGAAATTTAGGTTCGAAATTCCCTCATCTTCTTATGTTCTGATGTGTCAAACATGACCCTTAGGAAGTGTCTCTAGATTAGCTTAGTCGGTACAAACTTGTAATATTTACTTAGGATGTTTATCGAGTTTTAAAGAAGCTTACCAAGACAAATTGGGCTTGCGATCGAAGCCACCAGTTTGGTCATCATGAAGAGAAGAAGAAACTTAGACTCGGAAGTCGAACTGGCAAACTAACGACCACTTCAGCCTAAGCTTACCACTCAGATAAACTGTTAGATATTACCAGTCTGGGATATCTCCAGCTTATTAGGTCTAGTTTCATCTCACGAGTAGAGACAAGAAGATAAGCCAGAGGAATCGCAAAGAGTCAAACATAAGGAAAAGGAGATTCCTTAATTTTTAAACTGACGGTTTGAAAATTTTAAAACCGGTCAAATTTGGTTTGGTTATGGTTTGGTGGCTCAAACCGGCCGTATAGACCGGACCAGCCGTATTTATATGTTTATTTATTATAATTAATAAATTTAAATTTTAGTTCATTTGGTAAGTTTCAACTTTTTCATACAATTAACCAATTTTTAAATTTCTTGGCCAATATAGTCTAGTTTTAATTCTAATTTTTTTTATGAAAAATCAACTAATAAGCATTAACTTAAAATATTATTATTTTATATAATTTTTTTTACCGTAAATTAAGTATTAACATCGTTATTATAATTGTACATGTCTCTTTCGATTTTACATTTGAATTTTAAGGTTATAATTTTATTACAATTGATCCATGTGTTTCTTTTGGTTTTACATTAAATTATAAATATAAGGTTTTAAAAATTAAAGTTACATTATAATAAGTAATAACGAATAATAGAAATCAGCTAATTTTCATTTATGCCCTAGTTTTCTACAAATTATAGTAGATTGTTGAAATTTGAAACATATTTCATTTCAAACTGTCAAACCGTCTAACCAGCCGGACCAAACCATTTTTATGCAGTTTGGCCGGTTTGATTTCGATGAATTATTTGACCGATTTGGTTTGAAAAAATTAATTTTAAACCGTGCTTATTGATTTAGCTGAGATTATGCTTCTAAACCGGTCAAACCAGACCACGAACACCCCTAAATATTACCAAGGATCCACGTATGATATTATTTTAAATTTGACCCACCCTTGTAGATTTAATTTAGTAAATTTCTATCCATACATTAAAATAAAATAGTTTAAGAAATTTTTCTCGTCATAATTTTTTATATTTTTTAATTATTTTTCAAAAAATAGTTAACTGTTATTCATCAAAAGAACTTTTACTAATATATTAAATGATAATCTTAACACATTTCTTCCAAAAAAAACATCATGTTAATAGAAAATTAATTTTTAATTTTTAATTACTATTATTTTATATTATAAAATATGTATATACAACAAACAAACAAAATCACAATAAGATTATGTTTATCATTTTTTTAGTTAAAAGATTACATTTTCATTAATTCATTTATTTACTATGCTTGAAATTTATTTTGTGACTGAAAACATTTTAAAAATTATTATTGAAAACAAAATTATATTATTAATCATATTATAAAATAAAATATTATTAATTTAATTCGCATAACATGCAGAAAGTGGCATAACCACATGGAGGGTTGCGGGGGCATTCGTCCCACAGCAGACGAAATTGCAATTTTTTATACATACATATATTAAATAAAAATAAAATTATACGGTATTGATCCCAAGAAATTAGAGTCGACCCCCACAATGCTGAACTTGTATCTCCATTCCTGCATGCGGATGTAAAATGCTAGTATATATTGTAACAATTTATTATGGGATATTAGAGCTTGCCAGCCATGGCATTATATATCTATATATATGTATAAATTGTGAAATAAGTGAGCCAGAATTCAAGTAAAAAAAAAAATGAGTCCAAACTCTAACTTGTTCACTGAAACCAAGGCCCCATTTCAGAAAGAATACGGGGGAGTAGTATTCCCGGCAATCCTATCTCCGACAGTCCCGCCGTCGGCATTGGCAGCAGCCATGAAGGAGCAGAAGACATGGGTAGAGTCCGTTCTGCACAAACACGGCGCCATCCTATTTCGAGGACTCGGATCTTCGGCCACAGCTTCCGACTTCAACGACGTTGTGGAAGCGTTCGGCTACGAGGATATGCCGTACGTAGGCGGCCTCGCCCCCAGGAGTCATGTTGTGGGGCGGGTTTACACGGCCAATGAAGCCCCACCTCATATGAAAATCTTATTTCACCACGAAATGGCTTATGTTCGATCTCCTTCCTTCCTCTCTCCTCAACATATATAGTTAGTACGTATTTCTTAATAATAATATTAACATTTTGCAGAGTCCTGTGCACCCTAAGAAAATATTTTTGTTCTGCGAAGAAGCAGCTGCTTCCGGCGGAGAGACTCCGATAGTCGTGAGTCATGTTGTGTACGAGAGAATGAAGGAAAAACACAGTGAATTCGTGGAGAAATTGGAGAAGGTGGGATTGATTTATACGAAAGTGAATGGAGGAGACGATGTTGCTGATATTTCTGTCGCCGGCACTGGCTGGAAATCTACGTTCCGGACCAACGATCCAAAAATTGCAGAACAAAGGTCTTTTTACTTGATTTTATAAATTTTCGAAAGAAGATGGAAAATGAATTTAATTAAATATATATGAAATAGGGCGGCGATGGTGGGGATGAAGCTGGAATGGATGGAGAATGGGTACGTGAAGACGATAATGGGACCCGTGCCGGCCATCAAATGCGACGAAAAACGGCAGCGCAAAATATGGTTCAATGCCATGACAGCTGCTTATGCGGCGTCGGATGGCGTAATTAATAACGATCCGAAGAAGGCAGTGATTTTGGGCGACGGAGATCCGTTGCCGGAAAATGTAATCGACGATTGTCAGAAAATCATGGAAGAGGAAAGCGTGGACATTCCATGGGAGAAAGGAGACATATTAATGATTGATAATCTGGCAGTTCTTCACGGCAGGCAGCCATTCACCCCTCCCCGCAGAGTGCTGGCAGCTATATGCAAGTAGGAATATTGGAACTGCGGCATCCCGCTATATCAATAAGTTTTCGGTGCCTCTTGGCATCGGGTCCTAAAAATAAAAAGTTCGCTTTCTCTAAGATAATATATATGTTATTAAATTATTGTATTATATGTTTTGAAATAAAATTATGTACTAATTAATAAATAAATTGATCTTTATTTAACTGCACCAAAATAATATCGTACGATATTATTTTCTTCACAGTATTATATTCGTTATTTGGTATATACCAAAAATGTAATAAAAAATAATTTTGCTGATGAGTAAAATAATAAAATGAGAGTAGTTTATTTATTAAGATTTATTCAAGATAAAATAATTTGGGGTTTAATTAAAAATTTATTTTAAATTATTCGTTACTCAGAAATTAATCCCTGTCGAAATATGAATATCCATTTTATGAGAACTAAATACATATGGGTACGTTTTCAAGAACCCTAGATGGCCATGCAGACGAGTTTTACGAAGGAAGTCCGAGCGCAACGAATTAAGGTTTCTAGCGTATTTGTAATATGTTTAAAATCGTAACTCGCACCTGAATGCTTCGTTTCTTTCACCAAGATAAGATTTACATGATATTGATTTATAAGAATTTTAGAAACAATCGAATTGAGATTTCGAGGTTCAAGAAATATTTTATGATTTTTCGAACTATTAAGTTCAGAGCGAGAAAATAAAATAATTCCAAAAATTATGGAATTCCACCCACGAGTAGAACTCGTAATTTAGAACATTTCTACGGATGTCCATTTTTCAAATTGGACAATGAATGTCGAATTAAAAATCAACGAATGTCGATTAACGGAGTTAGTACACGAGTTATCGATCGGATCTGGAATTTTGGAAAATGAGAGGTCGACACTGTTGAGAATAATCCTTGGGTGCTGCTTGATTTGTTTCCATAGTTAGGAGCCTGACAGTTGTGTAATTGATCACTGTCGGGTATGTATTTTTGGTTTTGATTTTCCCTGTAATCTTCTATTTAACCAAAGGTATAATCACGGAAAAAGCAGTCCATTGACAGCACCAAACATTCCTCTGCTATTCCTGTTTTCTATTTCTTTGTTTTCTGGCTGTGAAAATTCTTACAAGTGGCATCTAGAGCAAGGTACGAACATGTGAGATGGCTGGTGACGGGAAAGGAAACAAATCTGGCACGAAGGGCGAGAACTCCGACGATAACGTTGTGATCCAACGGGTGATTCGTGAGGTGGGAAGTGGGACTAGCTACCCTGCTCTCACCAAGACCAATTACTCGGATTGGGCGCTCCTGATGAAGGTGAAGCTCAAGGCAAGGGCGCTTTGGGACACCATCGAGAGTGGCGGCGCTGATCAACAGGAGGAGATGATGGCACTCGATGTCCTCTGCACTGCGGTGCCAGCGGAGATGCAGTCCACGATCGCTGAGAAGAAAATAGCGAAAGAGGCGTGGGACATAATTGCAACCATGCGTATCGGGAATGATCGCGTGAAGAAAACTATAATTCAGAATCTCCGATGAAAGTTTGATCTAGCAACGTTCAATGACGGTGAGACCATTGAAGATTTTGCACTACGTCTCAATGGCATGGCAGCAAATCTTGTTGTACTAGGGGAAAAGCTGGAGGAAATTGCGATTGTAAACAAGATTATACGCAGCATGCCGTCACGATACAGGCAAGTTGTAGTTGCAATCACGACACTACTCAATGTGTCGACCCTCACTATCGCAGATCTTATCGGGCGGCTGAGAGCATCAGAAGATGCTTACGAGGAGTCTCCATCAACAATGCAATACGATGGCAAGCTATAAATAATTTTTATATATTCTGAAACACTTCTCTATATACAACATTAGCAGTACATGACGCACTGAGATTATCATCATCAATTGCTAATATCTTAAGTCCGCTTTTGGTCGTAACTCTGGAAACAGCGACATATAATTGACCATGAGTAAATACAGGTTTCTTCAATAAAATGCCAACATGTGATAAAGATTGTCCTTGACTCTTGTTAATAGTCATGGCATACGAAACAATAAAGGGGAACTGTCTTCTCTGAAACTTGAATGGTAGTCGTATATCAGAAGGTGTTAGAGTCATTTTAGGAAGAAATACAATTTCACCAGAACTATTTCCAGTCAGTATCTTAGCTTCAATAACATGATTGCCAAGCCTGGATATGATTAGACGGGTTCCATTGCACAATCCAGCAGAATGATCTATATTTCTCACCAACATAATAGGAGTTCCCACCTTGAGTATCATCTCATGATTTGGCAATCCCGAACATTTCAAGCAATTCAAATATTCAGGTGTATGCAAGTCAGTCAACACATTCATTAATCCATCTGATTTGCATATACTGTCTGAACTTAAATATACCCTACTGTTAGATGAGTTAAGATCCATCATGTGTAGATTCACTGAATCAACAATATCCATTGTTGGAGCTAGAATGTCTCTATCTTGCAAATATGACAAATCATTATTGCAAGATAATGTAGTAGGATACGTGCTTTTGACAATTGCCTCTATAGGATCTCCAGAAAAGTTTAGGCGAATATCATCTGGTATTTTAACATTTCCTTTTCCATCACCGTCGTCACTCAAATCACCATCTCCAATTGACGCAACCCACTCTGAGAATGCTTTTAATTCAGAGGCTTCAACATCAGACCTCATATTTTGGAGCCGCATATTTTTCGTCAACCTTAAAACTCTTACATCCTTTCATAGATATGATGAATTGATAGTGGCATTGACAATGTCTTGCCTCTTTCCCTTTGTTATAACAGGCAATATTTGTCTAAAATCACCTCCAAAAACCATTGTTTTTCCTCTAAATGGCTGCTTGCATGATAAGCTATTCTTAAACCGCATTAGATCCTTCATAGTTCGATCAAGAGCTTCAAAACAATACTTATGCATCATAGGAGCCTCATCCCAAATAATAAATTTACAATTGACAATCAATTCAGCTAATGGAGTTCCTTGTTTTATGTTGCAAGTTGAATGTTCATTAGGAGTCAGTGGAATGGAAAATCTCGAGTGAGCAGTTCTTCCACCAGAAAACAACAAAGATGCTATTCCACTTGAAGCAACATTTAGAACTATGTGACATTGACTTCTTATTGCAACAGATGAAGTCTTCCAAATAAAAGTTTTTCCCGTACCACCATAACCATACACAAAGAATACTGCGGGACCATTAGATTCAACCTTTTCCATGATTGTATCATACACATAACATTGTTCATCTGTTAGCTTTTCTAAACAATGAATATGTTCAGATGCTAATTCTTCATGATTGTAGTTCAATTCATTCATTATGAGTCGATTTCCAGTTTCAAAGAAATATTGTGGACCTGGATAGGGAAGTTCACTAAAATTTTGAAGACTTTTGCCAGTCTTTTGCAATATTTTGTCAATTTCAACCACAGTGAAATTTTTTATATCTTCATCTGACAACATAAGAGCTGCAAAATTTATAATTCGATTAAGAATTAATAATAAAAAACATAAAAACATTATAAAAAGGAAAATACCTGAATTTCCAGAATCTTTGCGCTTTTTATAGAGTATGTCATCTGAGAGGTAAGTCTAACACATCTCTCATACAACTTCGGGCTTGATCATTGATTTTGCAGTTAGTAGATTGCAAAATAAGCGTCTTATAGACTCTGAAGTTCCCCAATGACTTGCTTCAATTATTCCATCAATGAACTCTTTATCATCATCTAGCAAACCCAAAGCAAAGCACGCATCTCAATATGACTCATACTGAACTCCATCTATAAGCATCATATCTTCGTGGCATTCAGCACCACAAATCACATTTATTAACATCCTAAGATAGTATGAATCACCACTTCCTGGTGGAACGTAGTAACACCTTCCTATTGAAAAACCTTTTTTTTCTTGGAACCCATTCTCTTTTATTTTGTTTCCAGACAAATTTTGTAGGAAACTCAATGTACGTTAACTTTTTAGCTTCTGGATATTTCTTGTTTGCCTCAAACCAACCCAGAAACATGCTACTACCAACACTTGGTCGATTCACTACATCTTTTATCTCATCTTTGTCATTGAAATACACATGTTGTTCATTCTTTAAGTGAAAACTTAAACGCTCAACTGGTGGATCTCTAAAATTAATATCAAATCCAAAAGTCCTCCAAGCTGCCTCACACGGTGAAATATACCTACAATCATAGTACATCTTTATCTCATCTACTGGTTCTTGTTTTTTATCATTTGTGCTCTCACAAAATTCAGCCGTGGCTCGATCATTTCCCTTATTTATATACTTAAATAAGTACTTGATTGATCTTGATTGATTGCACCATTCCACATTAATGTGAGCTCCATACTTGATCAATAGGTATTTGTTGTGTGGAACAACATATCTATTATCCAAATTAACTCCATTTTTGTTAATCGTCCTACCATTATCCCTACGTCTGTATTGGGGATAGCCATCGTGATCAACAGAACTCTCTTCTAAGAACTTTTTGGGAAAATTCTTTGTGCATTTACCTGCTGCCATGCATGGTGAGTTCAATCGAGCAGTACCACATGGTCCGTGAATCATGAATTCAGATACTGCTTTGTAATAACATTCATCTTCATCCTTGTCAGGTATTTCTGCTGATATAATCGTATATATATCAGACGATGTTGGATACTTATCTTCATTAGATAAAAATAACAGGATATGCGCATGAGGCAAACCCCTTTTTTGAAATTCAGTCGTGTATATAGCTGTGAAAAAAATAGATAGTTATTTAGAGTTAATCATAAATAAAAAAAATATATAAATACGATTGATAATATTGAGAATTCATATACCTGCACGAACATTTCCAAACACTTTATTGTATCGAAGGTCTTTCATCAATGCATCCAATTTCATTTTAAAGACTCGGCAAACTACATCAGGTCTATCTTCAGGATTTAGATCACGACTTTCCAAATATCTAACAATCTCCGGCCACTTCGGATTACATGTAAATGTTATGAACAAATCTGGATATCCAACCCATTTACAAATTGCCATAGCATCTTGATAATTCTGAAACATATATCGAGCACCTCCGGTGAAAGAAGACGGTAGAATAACTCTTTTGCCTTGTGTAGCAGGATCATTTTCTCCCCTTAAAATTGCATCATTGAGACCCTTGTACAACTCACAACGTACACTTTGTTGATTGAAACGAATGTAATTCAACCTTGATGTCTCAATCATTGTGTATGCATCAACGATAAATTGTTGAAATAATCGTCTAGATCGATGAATATGAGATAATTCATTCATTCGCTCATGAAAACAGTATGAGAAAAACTCCTTTACTGTAACAACAGATCTTGCATTGGAATTGATATTCTTAACAGTTGAATATGGTATGTTAAGCATGTAACCATCTTCACCATATGGAAATAGCAAAGGATATTGAAGGGTCAGATATGATGGATGTAATTCACTAATTCATTGTACTCTCCCATCTTTACTCTCCTCCCATCTTTACTCTCAATAAGTATGTCTCTTTTTCCCAATGATTCATCAAAGTCACCAACAATCAATGCAGCAACTTCGCATACAGAAGCAAGTTATAAGTCCTTGCATCTCTTGTCCTATTGCTTAGCAACCTTAATTTGATATTTTTCTCACAACTACTTTGAATCTTATCACGCGCCATCCTAAATGACTTGACCAATATATTATGTTCGTCCAACATTGATAGAAGTTCTACTGCAATACCCTCATGAATAGTATTGGAATCTGTTGAATCCCTGAATGGTAACAAATAAAAAGTCATTCTAAAGCTTTCCAAAAAAAATAAATGTAGAGTTTGAAATAATATGATAAACAACATAATGAAAAGTACCTGATGGATAACATTTTATTATTTATCTCGTTGTGGGTGTCAAAAATGTACAATTGAGCAAATTTTGGAGTATGTCCGTCATTAGGCAATAAACTACCTATAGGATAATAATTCTGACCTCCTAATTTAAAAATCGGGGGTGAACCACCTTTATTTATAGTATAGTCTATTTTTTCTCCCATGGATGTAAAACAAAACATTAATTTTGAAGCTAGTGTTTAGTAGCTAATTGTGGTTAATAATACAATTGGCAATCGTAATTAACTTATTTAAGACTTAAATAAGTTAATTACGATTGTCAATTTTATTATTAACCACAATTAGCTACTAAACACTAGCTCCATAATTAATGTGTCAAAATGAAAAGGGCCTATTGTAGCGGGACGGAGGTAGTATTATTTAGACCCTAGGAAATTCACCTGACTTATTGTATATATTTGTGTTGCTATTGAAGGAACAGCAGGATAACAAGCTCGACTATTTTATCACATTTCCGTAAGCTATTGAGGTGGTGACTATTTTATGTACAAATCAAAATGTCTTTTGAGCTATAAACCCTGTTTTCTGAAAAGCATGAAAAATGTTTTGTTTTAAATTAATTGTCTATGCCAAACTGTTTTGATTTCATATATGTTCCTCTGGTCAACCGTAGTTGGGCAGGAAGATTTAGTATAACGAGGACAGAACCAGGATTTGTAGGAATCCTAAGCCAAGACTCTTAAACCCTGGGGTTATTGATCCTCCTTTGTCTCGAGCCAAGCTCAGACTTGGTCACTCAATGGAGTATTGATACCTTCAGAGAAATAAGGAGAGACACACGTTGTGTCTTAAGTCGATCGAGGTCTCAATGCGGTGAGTTCTGAGACCAGTGCACTAAATGATGATAGTTGGTCGAGTGGTTCGGTCATTCCCAATTGTTCATCGTGATTCGGAAGTAGGCCAACTTCCAATCACACAACGGTAAAACAGATATTGATTTCATTTGAGTGAATCTGCATGCAATGATAAAATATTTTGGATAAACACGACAAATGTTTTCTTAAAGCCCCGTGGCTTATCTGTGTGTGGCATAGCATTCATAACTATAAATGTATGTTTTCGGGCATGTCTCCACAGGGTACCTTGATACTCAGTCCCTCGCATTATTTTTAAAATGCGCAGGTTAACAGCAGCGATGCAGATGCGGAAGTGTAGAGGGCATGACTTTCGGAGCAAGAATCTTGATCTTGAGATATGCATCTTTATATGCATATCTCTACTACGTAATTCTCTGCTGCATGAAACTCCGAATTTATTTTCCTTCCCTATTTGTGATATCAAATGAGAACGATCTACTTCATATTGTCATTTATTCGTACCCGTTGTATATGAGATTGCATTTCTCGTTACAACTTATACTTATACTTATTCAAGCGATGTTAAACTCATTGGGTGTGAACCATTATTTCTACTTATTTGTTCAAATCTTCCGCTGTTTAAACCGCCCAACTCACTGTAGCGCGCCCCTAAGTTGGGAAGGCGAACAGGGGGTGTTACACTCAGTTTAATTCTGCATTCGTCTTTCAAAATCTTCTAAGTGTTGAAACCAAAACTTGGTTTTTCTTGGACTTTAAGGACTCGAGACTTACTAAGATTGCTTTCACGGCCTTTGACCCACCAAAACATAAGATAAAAGGGAGGAAATTTCTAACAAAATTCCTAACAAGTTACTTGTTTTAGCATATTACTAGTATTTCACATGTGCTTTGCACGAAAGTATTATATTTTAATTAAGTTTCATAAAATAAATAGGAGATTTTAATAATTTTATGTATATATAAAGTTAGAATTAGAATTATCGGGTGATTTTCGATTTACGTATTTTCAAATTGATGTACTTATGTTTTATATATTTTCTAACATATAATAAAAAAAACTCTTAATGGTAAAGAATACCCTTTTCTATAAAAGATGTAGTGAAAATACCCTCTTTTATAAACACATCTCAATTATACCCAAAATTGGACTTTTCCTTGACTTTAAAATTTTAATTCCAAAACTACCCCTACATGTATGTTTATTCTATTTTCCTTGACTCAACTGCGTTTCCAAAATGGTATCAGAGCCTAGGCGTTTATTTCAAGAAATATTTATATTTATTAGTAATAGGTATTATCCTAACCCAAGGAGGAGACACAAATAAAAATGAATCCGAACGAATGTTCGAGATGCGCAATTTTCAGGGAAATACTGGAAATGGTACAGGCAAATAAACAAGATTACCAGGAAATGTTAATTTACTGGGAGAATAGGTTGAACCATACCATCATTACGGGAATTACCAATGGATGGTGTGATGCAAGAATTGTTCGTATATGTCAATTTGGCATAGATGAATATTCACGAAAAATCCAGAGATGGCAAGAATATCATGAAGATATTCAAGCTCAACAAGCAGGACACCAACGAACCCATCAATGATGGAACGAGAGTGTCATGAGATCATGCCCAGATTTAGCGAGATCGAGCCAGACTCGTCCAAACTCTCAATGGATCTGAGGGAGATACAAAAGACGGTACAAAACTACGGCAACAGCATGTACGGCGTACCACAAAGGGTAAGGGAAATCTCCTTACAACAAGAAGAAATGTTTAATGTATTATTATACATTAAAAGGAGGATTCAAACACTAGAACAATCTCAAGCGAGTTCTAGTAGGAGAAAGCCGATCGACTTTGGCAAAGTAAAAAATACTAGCCAAAGCCAGAGAAGAACCAAAGCTGACAGACAAAGAAAGGCTTTGTCAGCTGTTAAGAACTATCAAAGAATGACATCCTTCGATAGAATACAGCTTGAAGATCTACAGGAATTGGCAGACTCCTTTTCCAATTTAAACATGGTGGATCTAAGGATGAATGCTGCAGAAAATGCAATCGTTCTAGGAGGGCAACAAATCCCACCTATACAACAAGTTCCGCCAGGTGGAGATCAAGCCCAGCAGCAGATGCAACAACAGGCACCACCTAGACAAGAAGGAAACCCTCAACCCCAAGATACGGAGATGCAAAATGAGCAGGACTTCTATGTGGGGGAGGAATACCGAACGGAGAGGCCAAGAATCAATAATCTCGTGGGAACAAGGGTGCGAAAACAAATCCCAAAGTTTTGAGATACGCCTCTTGGAAAGACAAGCTTAGACCCTATTCATCCATATGGTCTAATGCTAGATCTCGATGATATCAACTTCAACGAGATTGAAAAGACCATAGATGACTGGGCGTCAGCTATGAGGATCGCCGCAGGAACTCTGGACCTGGATAGAGCAGGATTCATTAGATTATTGGAGATGAGTCTGCTAGGGATCGCCAAGACAATATGGTCGATTGAAAGTCCAGCGGTCAGAGAAGAAATCCTAAAGCCAGAATCATTCACAGCAATTGTGGATAAAATGGTTTATGGGTTTAAATTCACGTTCCTCGGAATGGATCATTGCGGGGAAGGAGGATTGGCCACCAAGAAGAGGCAAAAGAATGCAAAGGCCATACTCAATTTAAAGCTTATCGACATGGAGAAAGAGTCGATTGACAAATTCTTCAAGTTGTATCACATCTACCAATGGAATTCGGGTGTGAGCGAGAAGATTTGTACAGAGATCTTCTTTACAAAATTTCCAAGCCCATGGAAGGAGATGTTCATCGACGAATATGTCCCGGGGAATCCCGATAATGTCGGGAGACGTATGTCTTTTGTTAAAGAAAAGCTGGCGGATTGGTGTACACAAGCCGCTCTACAAAAGAATTACAAGAAGCTCAGGAGGATGAATAAATATTCTCCTCTGGATTGCTCAGCAAATGATCTATCTACGATCATTGGAAGAGAGATCCACCAGCCAAGGAAGAGCAGAAGGTATAAAGCTCATCCTTATTCAGGGAGAAAAGGATACTGGAAGCCCAGATCCAGATGGACCAGACAAAAGGCCAGATTCTACAAATCTAGTCAAAGAAGTGGACCAGCAAGGGGCAGATCCTCACAAGGAACAAGTTCGTCACAAAGAACTCCGATGAGGAAGACCTTTCGAAGGGCTCACACTAGAGCTAACGAAAGTTTTAAAGACTGCAATTGCTGGACGTGTGGAGCAAAAGGGCATATATCAATCAATTGCCCCGAAAAAAGAGGAGTAAAAAGCTTCGAGAATGCACCAGACATTGAAGAAGCAGTTTACTACCAGGATTTGGTACAGGTGTACCAATTCAAAGATATACCCTCGGACGAGAGTATATACGAAGAAGAAGAGATGTTCAGCGACGAAAGCTCTGATGGAGGAAGTAGTTCAGAATCCGACCCAGAGTGGAGTTGAATGCTTACACAAGCAGCGAGAAGATGAGACTGGATTCACCAGTCAAACTATTATCTCGCAAAGTATGATCGATAAGATCATTAGGAAAAGCCTGAATATACAAAAGTATCAAGGCTTTTCGGCAAACCAGCTTGGAAGGGTGCTTAGCAACTTCAATCTCAAAGGAAGAAAGCACCATGTAATCTATCAGATTACAAGAAAAGAGATGTCACTTCCGATAGAATGCACTGGAAATCAGGTGGAATTGCAACTGATTCCATTCAGTGAAGTTCGAGAAGTGCTCGCAACGTTGAAGCCAGAGATAAGAAAGACAATATCCTGGATTCATATAGGGGCTATCCAGATTATTCTCAAATCAGCCCTATCAGCAGGATTAGATACGCCAATTGATATCGCAATTTGCGATAAGCGTATCAAAAATCCCAAGGAGGCTCTATTAGGCACAATCTCAGGAAACCTATGTGCCAAACAGATCATAAGTGTTATTTATCCCAAGATATCTTACAATCTAGAAGATAAAGATTTCAGTCGAGCCCTGACACTGTATCAAGACTTCAAAAAGAAGGATATCAGCTATGAGGGAAACCGACCGTTTTCATTAACATATCAGGTATCTTATGCTCTCTCTAATTCCCATCATACAGATCTATTTTTGGGAAAGCAGTATATCGAGATACCAGATATCTTCAAGGAAGTGGCAAAGGTTATTGCTCCAGATAGAACGGAGATGCCACTACAACGAGCTACAAGCATCAGGATAGGGGATAAACCCTTACTAACATATGATGAAAGCCTCAAATTGGAAAATAGGAGGCTATCTTTCTAAGGTGATAGAGTAATAAGTCTACCATGGACACAGTCTGCAGGTAGCCTTTCCTATCAAGAAGATTTCCGACAACCAAGATATAGCAGGATAAAGATTCAATGCCCAGAAGGCTGGCGAGAAATCGAAACAAGGTTTGATAGTACAAGATAGGAAAATAATTTTCCTTGCGACACCTTGTATTATTTGCAGCAACCAAAAATCGGTTACTATAAAGCCAATGTGGACATTGAGACAGTGACGATTGAGGTCGAAGGACGAGGAGGAAGAGAAGTTGGAGTCCTAATCTTAGGACTTGACTTCCTAGAAAAGTTCAAGCCTTGGATCCAGAAAGAAGATGGGATGATGATCACTTTCAGGGGAAAACAACTACTGATCATATGACAAGCCCATTTTCAATATATATCTCTATTGGGATGTTATATGAAAAATATAAAGCTGAATACTTTGCAGCTTATATTGATTCAGGTGCAGGGATATGCACTGCAAGGCGAGGAGTCTTCCCAGACAGTCTCGAAGAAGATCTCAATCCTATTGCCGGAAGAGATTTCTCCAAAAGAATTTTACTCTTATCCAAAGGGGTAAAACAATTGGAAATTCTGATTGGAGGAGCAGGTCAGACACCTTGGTATAAGGTAAAAACTCCACCAATTTATTTCCATGATACAGGAGCAGACATATTGTTAGGAAACAATTTCCTACAAATGTTCAAAAGATATACGCAGGACAACACCATCAGAAGACTGATTTTTACAACAGTCTGTGATCATAAGATCATTGTCCAGCGAATGAAAGGAGCATTTAATCGACAAATGCCACTCAATTTTTGCAGCAAGCGTGGTGATGAAGGAAAATTTTGACACCCAAAAATGCAGGATCAACGGAGATTTGGAGAAGCAGTTCTAAGTTTCCGAAGGGATAAAAATCTGGAGGAACTTGAAATCCAGGTTCTTAAGGCAGCCTTAATATCGCATCAAGATATTAAGGAAGAGATATAAGTATCCCTAACCGATGTCAAAAGAAAGATAACAAGATGCTATAATGAAAATCCTTTGGCATGGTGGGACAGGAACCAACTCAAAGCAACCCTGAAGGTAAAATCAGGTAAAGAATTTGAGTTTGTTAGATACAAGCCAATCTTGATGAATGTCCATGATCAAAAGGATATGAGGATAATCATCAAGGAACACATTGATCTCAAACTCATAGAACCAGGAAACTCCCCATACAGCAGTCCGGGATTCTTGGTAAGAAATCATGGTGAGATCAAAAGAGGTAAACCCAGGTTAGTCATTAATTACAAAGGTATTAATGATATACTAGAGTTTGATGGATATTTTATCCCGAGTAGAGAACACCTTATAAATTGCATACATAATGCTAAGGTATTCTCTAAGTTTGATTGTAAATCAGGCTTTTACCAGATACGCATGGATGAAGGAAGTAAAAAGTTTACAGCCTTCTCATCACCACAAGGGCATTATGTTTGGAATGTAATGCCTATGGGGTTAGCTAATGCACCCCAGATCTTCCAAAGAAAGATGGATAATCTTTTCAAAGATTATTTCTCGTTTATGTTTGTCTATATTGGTGATATTCTAATTGCATCAAAAAATATAGATGAACATGTCAAACATCTTGAGATTTTTGCAGATGTTTGTCACAAAGAAGGATTGGTACTGTCAGAAAAGAAGGCAGTAATAGCTACTCGAAAAATGGAGTTTCTGGGTATTGAGATAGATGAATCAGGAATTATTCTGCAAGACCACATCGTAGAAAAGGTGCAGAAATTTCCTGAAGAATTCAAGGAGAAGAAACAACTCCAAAGCTTTCTTGGAGTTGTAAATTTTGCAGGAATTTTTATTAAAAATCTTGCAAAGTATAGAAAGGTTTTTAGTAACCTCCTGAAGAAAGACGTTCCATTCATATGGACGGATGAGCATCGACAGAGATTAAGGCAATTAAAAGAGATTTGCAAAAATCTCCCAAAGTTGGCTATACCACAGGATGAGGATGATCTCGTTCTGTATACAGATGCTAGTGACCATTGGTGGGCAGCAGTGCTCACAAAGATCACACCACAAGGAGAAGAACCGTGCAGATATTGTAGTGGTTTATTTACAGAAAGCGAGGCCATACGATGGCATATCAACGAAAAGGAATTCTTTGCCGTTCGAAAGGCCTTTAAGAAATGGCCTCTATTTTTATTAGCAAAGAAATTTACTTTGAAGGTTGATAACACACAGGTCAAAGCTTTCTTAAAAAATAAAATGGAATCTAAGCCCGAAAAGGCTAGATTAATCCGATGGCAAGCTGAATGTCAATACTATGTATTTGATATTATTGTGATAAAATCTCATGAAAACGTTCTTGCAGATTTCTTAACAAGAGATGGAAGGGATTGAGACTGATTCCATCCTCACTACTCAGAGGCACTTCACTGAAAATATGGAGCTGCTTCAAAGAGAGTGGAACGAGCTATGTCTTCATGCTGATCAAGCAGGAAGATTACAGCAAGTCAACCGTAAAAAGGTCGGTGCGCGAATACAAGCATGTTTGCAGGCCAATGGACAACTTTGGTCGGCAATCCGAGAGCCACTCCTCCGGGCTATCAACTCACCGTTGGTAAAAGGAGAGTTAGCAGTACCGGCCTGTAAAACGGAAGCAGGGGAATCGAATACCCCTAGCACAAGCTCTAAGCCGGTGAATTCTTCGGAAACACAGGCCCAAGAGAAAATTGAGGATCAGGGGTCCAACCCTAAATCATCAAGCCAACCCAACACCTCTGGGGTTAAAGAGGGAGAGATTAATTTTAGGCCTTTGGCCGGCAATTCTAAGATTAATACTAACAAAATTGAAGTTTCTACATGGCAGGTTTATCAGTCCAATTGGGAGAAACTTCACACCAGACAGGGACTCAATCCATCAAAATGCAGGGTTGATGTTTCTGGAAAATATCCAAGGGTGTGGATGCTGCCAGGATCTAGTCCACACGATGTCAAGCAATGGTACGATTTTGGGGCATTAGCCTCAGTTCAGACCATGTCACCAGCCTTCGCAGAACTCAAATGTCTACCCAAGTGGATACAGGAGGCGGTTCATGAAACCTGGGCTAATAACGATCAGCTTAGCCAAGGGGATGTTCTGGAGTTATACTTTATCAGTGCAGCACCAGAACCCGCAGGAAAAGGAAATCACGAGGCCTTTCATTATATTAGGCTTCGGAGACCGATATCCCGGGAGTTGGAGAACATCAAAGCTCCAACAGAAGATACCCCATTGATTGCCTCGGTCACGGAAGATCAAATCACCACAAGGCGAGCTTGGGGATTATGGGTCTGTCTTACAGAGATGGACAAAGTCAAGTTTCCGTTCAAATTTTACCAAAATTCGGCGAACGGATCTTTCCTGTTAAATACCATGACGGGAAAAACTACCAGATTTGCAGAAGATTTATTCGAAAAGAAGAGGTCTTTGCTATGGGAAAACAAGATTGTGGTGAGCAAAGAAACTCATCGTAAATATTGCAACATGAGCCACTTTGGCCATTGGACAAACCGAATTTGTTCTGATTGTCCAAACCAGAAGGAGCCAGAGTTTGGAAAAGGGTTCCGCCCTAAAGTAATACGGACAAAACAAGAGGAATCCAAGGTACCACGGGGAAAAATGCCAAGAAGGCCAAAAGAATAGTAGAGCCATGTGAATCAACAGGCTCTCGGGTCCGCAAGAAAACCAAGGTGGACCATACAAGCTGAAAAGCCAAATGGAAATAATGGCTTCAATAATGTTATGCCGACGCATAACAACAAATGCAGGGGCAGCTGGTGAAATAGTAACAGTACTCACAAGGAATCCGAGGCCAAAAGCAATGGTGTAGGATTAAAGCAAGGGACCGACAGAAGAAAATGGGCACATGCGTCCATCTAACTTTCGGTGGCACTATTAAAGAATGGGGCCGAGTCAATTATAAAGATAACGATCGGCCAAGATGATAGGGGAGCCAACCTCTATATAAAGAAGCAAGAGCAAAGTGGAAGGATCATCGAGCAACTTAGATTTTCTTTCTTTCATTCTGAAAAACCTTTCCTCTCTGCTTTGTAATAGTTAGTTCTTCTCTCTTCATGAGAGCAAGTTCTTTAGCTGCTATGAGTAGCTAAACAAGTTACTCTCCTCCCAAAAGGAGATTACTTATGTAATAAATATTTATATATCTTGAAATAAACGATCCCTAGAGCTATTGCTCATCCCTTCTTGTATTCGTATTTTCTTTACAAACCAAAGGATTGCCATACACCCGGTGTAGGAAACGAACCAGGGTTGTGCTGAGTACTGATTGAAGGAGTCTTCGTGCAGAAAACCATAGATTGCGATCGGTGGTTGGGAGGTGCCCGTAAAAATTCGGCGAAGAAATACCCGACGGTATTCCGGTCAAAAAGGTATGAATTTGATGCGTATTTGAATTTTACTTTATACGGAAGCATGATGGGCCTGATATGGTCGTGATGGACTATTTCCATTAAGTTAACAATGTTTTGAAATAAGGAGAATAGAATAAAGATAACAAAGGGATATTGTTGAAATTTTACTTTTGAAGGAAGGATATTAGTGGAAAAATGCATGCATTTGGGTATTTTTGGTATGTATTTATAAGAATGGGTAATTTTGAAATGAATGATTGTGAAATTGGGTATTTTGAATTTTCCTCTCATAAAAAAACACTGAATAAGATAAATAAAAAATTGATGTACTCGCGTTTTCTCATTTGAGTTTCAACTAAAGATTTTAATAAAATATGATAAAAATATATATATAAATTATATATTATTGAACGATTATGAAGATATGATTAAGCTTTTGAAATAAAATAAAAAATAATTAATATTATTATAATTGAAATAAATATATTAGTTTTATTAAACCACATCTCATAGTGGCTTATCTCATATGCATGAATGACTATGTTCGCGAAAGTATTTAGAATAAACTTTAATTAATTATATCTTATTAATAATATGTTGTTTTAATATTAATTGCTTATTAATTTATATTTTATTGTATAAAAATGTGATCGGAATATATGAGAATAATAATTATAATTTTATATATTATTGTATAAAAATGTAATCACAAAAATATGATACTATATATTATTAAACGGTTGTAAAGATATGTTGAACGAAACACATTTTGAAATTGATGTAGCCAAATAGAATATGTGTTGCATTGCACAAACTCAAAAGATAACTTATTTCAAAATATTTATTAATAATTAGTGAAGACGATTGTTTATTATCAGATTTGTGGATTGAAAACAAATTGCAAAATATTTAACTATTATTACGACTATAAAACATATATGATTTTCTATAATTCTCTATATTATTATATTGGTGTCTGGTAAAAAGTATACATTATATATAATTTATTATTTTAAATTACAAAGAATAACTAATCTGTGAATTTATATAAATTATATAAAATTTATTAATTTATTAATGTGTATTAATTTAGTATATGAATTTATTAATGTTATTATTAAATATTACTATCTTACTATTTTGTGTACTATGTTATTATAGAAATTTAATAGTAGCTGTAATTATAAATGTGATTATGAATGCATATAAATTATCTAAATTTTGTTGATAAATGAGATACTTTGTTAATATTTAGTGGAGATATTTACTTGTTATTATGGGATATGAGAAATAAAAACAAACATGCTATATGTGTTGACAAATTTAATTATAATAATTAGTATTTACAAAATATATTTAGATAAAACAAAATAAATGTTCAATCTTTTTTGCTGATGTGGTCCATTAACTATATGAGGTGGACCATTAATTATAGTCGTTCCAAATATTTTTATTTTTGGTAATTACTTGTTTGCTTTAGTATTAATATAGATTACGAGCAGTGGCGACCCTGACGCTGTGCGAGAGGTGCGTTGCATTGGGCCTTCGAATTAAGGTGGCATTATTTTTGAAAAAATTATATGTTTATAGTAATAGTATACTATAAATTTATCTTAGTAGGGACACCATTTTAAAAAATATATATAAACTAAAAAATTAATCTTTAACTTAACTAAAAATATTAACAAGAAAATAAATTTATATTTAGCCTAATAAAGATGCTTAGCTCAAAATATAATAAAAATAATATACTAAGATTTTTTAAGATATCAAATAATATATTAAGATTATTCTAGATATTAATTAAGATATTAAAATTTATATTATTCCTAACATAACATAATAATAAAAACGTTGACCTCTATTTTAGAATACAAAGTTACTGCTCTCTATTCATTTTTTCATTGTATCTCTAATTCTCTTCTCTTTTATTTCAGTATCATACAAACGAATTTTAGTAAATAGCAACTAACAGCAAGTTGATAAAGTAGTCTATCCTTTTTTTTAAAACAGATATTGTTTATGATGTGAACTATTTTGTGATCATATTATTGTGCAAATTTTTTATTAAACCCTATCAGATTTTATGGTGCATTTACATGATTTCCTAGGTCTTTGCTTCAAATTTATTTTGTTTAATTTTTATTTCTCCAGTGTAGTTTCAGATTTTAATTTGTTTGATTTTATTTTTTTGTATTAATCATATTAATAATTAGAAGAAATATGTAATACTAGCCAATTTTACTATATAAAAACCTTAAATAGCCATTATTATGTATTCATTCAAAAAATGGCCAAATTAAAATGAATGGACATAAATATCCCTATTATTCACAGGGTTTACAATTTTACCAATAATTAAATCAATGTTATTCTCATTATTGCTTAGAATAATTACTAAAAAAACACATTTAATTAATTGCACATATCATTATTTCTATTTTAACTATTTAATTTGTAACAATAGATAAAAATTAAATAAAATAAGTTTTGCGTTTTGTGATTTGCAACTGAAAGTTTAAGAAACAAACAAACAAATATATATATATATATATATATATATATATATATATATATAATTAAATAATATTTATAAAACATACAGTCCTTCGTTTAAAGAAAATTGTGTTATGCTAAAAATTCTTAAATAAATATAAAATTAAATTAAATTAGTTTAAAAAATTAAAAGCAACTGTTATCGATTTGGATTTTGGCGATTTGCATTTTTTTTTCATTTACTACTTAATGAAGTTTTTTATATTAAAATAAATAAATTTTGATAAAAAATGATTTGGAAACTTCATTGATTTTAAATTGGAATATTTGCAATTACAAATAAATTTAAAGTTGATATTTAAGAATTTTGGGATTTATATATGAAAATTGGGGATATTTTAGGAATAAGGCTGTTTTTTGAATGAATAGATAAAAGTGGCTATTTAAGTTTTTTATTTAGTAAAAATGGTTATTTAAGGTTTTGACTATTATATATGTTAAGTGTTTTTCTTGAGCTTGTAAACATTTATCTTGTTAAGAAAAACAAAGAAAAGGGATGATGAAAAATCCTCAAAAAGTTTGCTTAAAAAAATGTTATGATTAAATGATGACCATGCATTTAGTTTATATTGTTAAAGATTTTAAATCCTCAAATAATTAGGGTTTAAATCAATCCAGATTAATGCCCTAATTAAAACTCTATGATAATAAACTAAGAATTCATTAACGCGGAAGCACTAACCTGAAGCCATAATTGAAGATCTTGAATCGCAGTTGAATTGCAGTTGATCTTCCAAGAATACGGAATACCTCTCGAATGTCTTCTCTGACGGGGAAAAGAAAACTGAAGTACGTTCCGTTTCTTGGGGACCAGACTGAATTTATAATTGATTTAATGAATCAATTATCTGATATTTGCAATTTGACCCCTCACCAAATCATAAATATATCTTTAAATAATACATTAATTATAATAGCAATATACATTAGATATTATATATATATTTGTCCAAATAAAAGATTTAATCCAAATTAAATCTTACAATCTCCCACTTGGACAATATATATATCCTGATAAATGTATAACTTTATGAGCTCCAAACTTGCTATTATACTGTATGTATTTCCGTAACAATCTCGTCCATCAACTATGCTCGTATGGGATCAAAGAAGCTTTCGTCAAACTATTTATGACTAGACTCATCAGTGGTCACAAATACAAACATAGCCAAATGACATAGATCAACTGTATTGGTAATTATATGCAACATTAAACCGGACATGCATAATACCAATTGGTCCTCCTTAAACTTAATGAGGTCAGAGGCAGAGTCATAAACTGAATACTTTATTCTGATCAGAAAAACCAAATACTGAAGGGTCTGAACATAAACACAAATATAAAGCATTTACAAACTCCCACTAAACCACAATATCATCAAACACAACAATACCCATATGAGCGACATGCTCATGAAAGACCATGGGTGGTAAAACTTTAGTAAACGGATCCGTTATTTTGGAGTTTGTCCTAATGCACTGTATGGATACTTGTCCACTCTGCACTCTTACTTTCACAACAAGTAACTTTATGTCAATATTCATTGACTCTTGTTGTTCTTTGAATATAGTACTACTAATTTAATGTCACAAAATTACTTGAGTGGTCTTTCCAAATTTCATAAATACACAGCCCAGTGACAATTTCGCAACTATATTCCCTGATTTGTGTCTCATAGCAAGCTACAAATTCTGCTGCCATAGTGGAAGAAACTACAAGTGTTTGTACAACACTTTTCCATAATATAGCTCTTCCAGCTAACCTGATAGATATATTTTGAAGTAGACTTTATGCTATTTTGACACCAAACAAAATCAGAATCCGAATACCTTATGACCTCCAAAAATATCTGATTTCTCATAAGTGAGCATGTAATCTTTTGTTCTCTGAACATACCTTATAACCCTTTGGCTGCTATTAAATGATCCATATAAGGGTTGCTTAAGTGTCTGCCTAACATCCCAACAATGTACACCATATCCAGATGCATACATACTTGAGCATACATCAGATTCCCAATAAATAAGCATAGGGAATCTTTTGTATTTTCTTAACGACAAGGACACTTTTCGGGCATTTGCTTAATACTAAATTTGTCCCTTTAACGACAGGGGTGTCACTTAGTCTGAACAAAAGACTTACTCCCACTGACCTTATGATACACACAATCATCCACATTATTCATCTCAAAACCAAACGAGATAATAACTTAATGAGATTTGTGGTACAACTGATGAGAGGCTTGCTTGAATCCGTAGATAGATTTCTTTAATTTGCAAACCATATTCTTTGAGTCTCCTAATTCAAAGTTTTCTGGTTGCACCATAATTATTTCGTCAATGTTTCCATTGAGAAACACATCCTTAACATCTATCTATGTAACTCAAGATCAAAACATGCAATAAGTGTCATGATTATCCTTAGTGACACTTGTTCTTGAGGTTATTGAGTTTGTTAAATATTGTTTTGTTGAGACAATATATATATGAATTTATTTTCCCCTCAAACTCAATATCCTCAAAGAACGCCGTAGTTCTCCCCTCAAAATATTCCTTAATGTGGGATCATAAAACTTTGTAACCCCTAGATCGCTCTGAGTAACCAACTGAATAGTTGCTCACTATTTTGGAGTCCGATTTATTTTCTTGTGGCCTGTAAGGCCTAAACTAATTTGGACATCCCCAAATATACAAATATTCGGCAGCTGCTTTAATTGGTACTCTATTGAGAATGTATGCTGCTATCTTTAGTGCATCTCCCTAGATACACTCTAGAATGTCATTAGACACAAAACGCCAAACTATATTTTTCGATATAGGACCTAATCGTTAGTGCCATAATGACGCTGAATTTTCCGTATTTAATTTTCACTTAGTACCACATAATTTAGTTTGCAAGGTTTCATTATAAATTGCAACTGTTTTACCAAATAAAGGTTGTCACAAAATTAAATAACTGACTCAATAATATTTGAATTCAAAGACAAACTGAACTGATTGTTTCCAAATGAACAAAAAATAACCAAAATTGTTCAATAAAGAAACATAAACCAAATTCTGTTAAAAAGACAGTATACCAAAAATGTCTTTCAAATTCAAATAAAGGCAGTCCCTAATGACAACCTAAAAAAATGCTCAATTGCTTCCAAATCTACCGATTTCCATCGCCCATAAGGATGCTTCTTTCATCATCAGTTGGCTTTTGGTAGCTCAGGCAACCCCTTCTTTACACGCCAAGCATGATATTTGGTACAATCCTTCTTCAAATGTACAGGCTTACCACAAAAGAAACAACCTGGAAGAGTTTGTTGTTGTTTCTTTTGAACTGAACCTTCAACAGCTTCATTCTCAATCTTTCTTTTCTTGCCCTTATCTTTAGAGGTACCAACATAATGAGCACTTTCTGTTTTATCTTGCTTCAACCTTTCTTCCTCTTGAACACAATGAGAAATGAGCTCGTTAAGAGACCATTTCTCCTTTTGACAGTTATAACTAATTTTAAATTGGTTAAACTGTGCAGGAAGCGAAACCAAAACCATAAGAACGAGCAATTCCTCAGAAAGCTCAATCTTAAGTGCCTTATGTTTTGAAGCAATATGAAACATTTTCATAATGTACTCCCTCACATTTCCTTGACCCTGATACTTCATAGACATCAGAGATGTCAAAAGTGAAGTCATTTCAACCTTATCGTTTTTAGCAAAACGTTTCTCAATTTCGTCAAGGAAACTTTTAGCCTCAGTAATTTCTTTAGAATTAGGACCTCTAAAGGCATCCGGAATGTTGTGCTTCATAATCATTAGACTCATGCAATTAGAACGATCCCACCTCTCAAATTCTCTTTTTTCATCAGGGGTGCTATCCGCAGTAAGAGGTGCAGGTTGTTCTTTCCTTAGTGCAAGATCTAATTCCATACAGCCCAGCACAATCAATAAGTGCCTTTTCCATTCCTCAAAATTAGTCCCATTAAGCATGGGTACCGAATTGATGTTAGCAGATATTGTGGCAGCAGAAGGTGGATTAACTGAAGATAGAACAAAAGAAACAAATCACATCCAAATCCATAATCCCATCTCAAGATACCAAGCACAACATTAATATCATATCTTTGGATAGTAATATTAACTGTAAGTGGTACTCTTGTCCGTAGCAATCAAATCTTGACAATAAGTTATGTCAAACAGTAATCCATCTTTGGACAGATATCCTGCTCACATTAGTGATTCCTCATAATTGTCACAGATTTATCACCACAGGTATGCATGTAATCCGGCCAAATATTAATTTACCTTTGGGTCAATTAATAAACGCATAGAATTACAAGCACACAATTATCCTGATATATTCAGATAAATTAACCTACACAATAGACGTCACTTTGGCGACATGTTTGTTTCAATTAATTTATCCAAATAAACTTAAATACCTTAGTCATGTTATAAATTAAATAACAGGTAAAATCCAAAAACCAAATTGATAAGGATTATAAAATCTAGTATCCCAAAATATTGTTACTGGAAAACCATATATATCTAAATAGAGATAATAATATCTCAACCACATCTTAATAATCTTCCAATAACAAAACTAGATTCATGAAATTAATTATGCACCTCATACCACATCACAAGTTCGTATCCACACAATTAAAAATAAATAAATTCATGCTGAAGCTTTAGAAAATTATCATATGTAAACAATTTAATTGCAGGAGCCTTCATCGAATTCATTGACCAAAAAGAAATCAGAATCCTCTAATTATCCATGCGCATGTACATAATATGAATCTTAACTAGTATTGCAACCCACGCGTTGCGTGGAATTTCAATTATTTATATAATATAAATTTGATATTCTATTTGTATTTAAATAATATTGATTTCTAAAACTTGTAATCATAAAATTGTATGAAACACATATAACACAAATAATGCTCATTACTATATTGACATATATACTGATATATATTGACATTCATTTAGTATATAGACAATTCTTTTAAGTATATTGATATTTATAGGAATGATACAATATTGTTTGGTTATCGATATTCTTATCACAAATCTATTAATAATTCGTTTCAAAATCATATTATTTCCTTTTTATGAGTTTATATTTTCAGATAAAAATAATTTTGTGTTCTTGTGTACGAAGCTAATTTTAGTTGTTAATAATATATAATTCAAGGGATATCCACTAATTCTTCGAAATCATACTATTTCCATGTTTGATATATTTTCATTAATACACTAATTTCAAACTCAATTTTGTATTTAAACTAATTCAACTTTTATCAGTTGATTTGTTCAGATTCACTTATCTTCTTCTCAAATAGATCATTACTCACTTGATGTATTTGAATATATTTTTTATAAGTTGAGATTGAAAACAGGAGCAATTTTGTACATGAAAAAGCTAAAATTATATATTATTTGTAGTCCTCACTCAAAATTTTCAATTGTATTTTCCAAAGTTAACATATTTGTGATGTCAAATCTCAAATAAAATATGCAATATTTAATAGTAAAATAAGAATTGTTTTGAAAATTTTAAATTGAAATTAACGTGAATAATTTTTCTTAAAATTCAATATGCAATTCAATTCAATCTTTTCTTTTTAGGTTAATCATACAATTATTCTTGATATCACTTGACTTAATAATTTGAATGGATAATATATTAAAAGAATTATTTAATTTAAATATTTAATCATTTTAACTCATTTCTTAATTTTAGTTATATGTTTCATAATATAACATTATTTTGAATAATAATAAATTGAAATTGAATAATTTCGTTTTATCATATATACCACTTATTGATAACCAAATAAACAAAAATTCTTTTCAATTACATTATATTATATAACACTATTGAAATTATTTAATTTCTAAAACAATAAAATAACCTTAAATATAACGCACAAACTTAAATATGAAATACAACTTGAGACTAATCTCACCCATGCATAATTATATGATATAATTAACAAAAGATTACACAATGAAAATATGATAAATCATGAAGCAACATCATATTAAATTGTCCAATGATTATAAATTTAATAATGATATTTTTAAAAAAATATAATCATACAATATAAATATTCAATGATTATAAAAGATTAAAACTAATGAAAGAATATACATTGAAGATGATTAAATCAATAAAACAATGAAATTATCATTGTTGGCTATATGACATAGAAGAAGCACCATCGATTGATAAATCATGAAAAAAATGTAGTCTAACCTTACTCAAAAACTGCAAAATAAAAAATATCTCCTAAGCTAGAAAAAGATTATTGAAAAATATCAACTTAATCCATCTATTTATACAACTCTTTAGCAATTTTAATATTGGAAACCAACATAAAATCAGTCATTAATTAACGTAATTATGAAAATTAGTTAAATGCTAATCAATTTAAATTTTACCAATTCACATTTCTAGTCGTTTTCATTTATTTTTTTACACTATACCCATTTGTTACCATAATAGATTTTATGTATTAATTATTTTCATTATTTTTCCTGTGATTATTTTGCCATGTCTTGTTTAATATAGACATAGATTTGTATTAAAGATAATTAATAATTAAAGCAAACGCAGATTAATTGATTTATAAATATTTCCCTAAAATATATGGATTGATTATAAGGAATAAATCAATCTAATTAATTTATATATTTTCCTAAAATACATAGATTAATTCTAAGACTTAATTTGTGTGCCCCTAATTTACTAATAAATATATTAAAATACACAATTAAAATACTTTCAAATAAAAAAATCTAAAATATGAAATTGAAGTGATTTTAATTAAATTCCACCAGTAATGATGACAATGAATCATGATAGATCTATTATTATTATTATCATTATTATTATTTGCGCTTTTGCCTATTTCTATCAACCCATTTTTTTATGCGATAATTTATTTAAAAATTTAACAAACTCAAAAATTGATATCAATTCAAAAATATATCAGAATATTATTTTAAAAAATATATACTTATATACAATGGTATTTCTCTTGAGCAAATATATTAATATGTTTTTTAAATATTGTCGACATTATGAAGACACAACAAATAAATTCATTCATACAAAATTAATTATACAATATTTTCCTAAAATATAAAAATTAATTCCATATAATTAATAATTAATAAAAAACAATATAATTGATTTATAGATATTTCCCATTACTATACATATTTTCTTTCTTGAAATATGATGAAAATTCAAATTCAAATTCAAATTCAAATTCAAAATATAGTGAAATAAATATAGAATGTTTTACATAATAATTAATGAACTTAGTAGTTAAATTAATGAACAATTAATGCAAGTGAATACTTCCATATATTGTTTCCGGTATTGTTTTAATATATACTAGTATTGCACCCACGCGATGCGTGGTAACTATAATTATTTGTATTAAAATAATATTAATTTAATAATTTATTATAGGCAAATAATATGAACTTTTAAAAGTTGTAAAAGTATGACAACATAAAATAATGTATTCAATATATTATTTACATCAACATATACTTTACTCACTTTGATTGATTTGTCAAATATTATTTAGAAGGCTCGTATTAGTTTTTAATCCCTAATAATATTTATATATTATATTCCTGAAATTTTAAAAAATATATAATCCCTGAGTAGTCTCATTTCTCATTTTTGTTTGTCCCATAAAATAGTATCATTTTCCTAAATTGACAAACTTTTTTACATTCACCAATAAAATATTAATTTCACTACACTCACAACCCTTAATTCTCGTGCCGAAAAGAAATGAGACTACACTAATGGGACATTATATTCCTAAAATTTTAAAAAATATATACTCCATGAATAGTCTCATTTCTCATTTTTGTTTGTCCCATAAAATAGTTTCATTTTCCTAAAATAACAATTTTTTTATATTCACCAATAAAATATTAATTTCACTACACTCAGAACTCTTAATTCCCGTGCCGAAAAGAAATGGGATTACACTAATAGGACGGAAGGAGTATATTATTTTCTTAATATTCACCAAACTCATTTCACAATTCATAAATCTTGGTGTCAAGTAATCTAATCTCTTTTTTATTATCGTCTTTTCTATCTCTATTTATATATTGTCTATATTATTTATAATAGCTTTAAAAAAAATATAATTTTTGCCACACTTATGAACTCATCATAATTTTGAAAAGTACACATTTATGCATTTGGATCAGTTTAAATTTAACTTTTAGGCAACATTTTTCACACTGGTGTTAAATTAATATTTTAAGTAATTTAATACATAAATGTGCATTAAATATAATAAATTAATATAAAAATAGAAATAATTTGCACAAATCATATATAAATTATGTTGAATATTTATTATTTGAGTCTCTGTGAAATGAACGCAGCTCACACGAACCAAAATTTACAATTTTAAATAATTATTCATTCAACTATCAAATTCTTCTTCAAAAAATAAATATTTCATTTGAATTCAAGAATTACAAAATAATAAATAATTAATTCAGTTGCACAAATACTTTTTATAATAATATTATTTTTTAAAAAAAATTAAATCAATCTCTAGTCGCACCTGATTATTGGAGAAGTTTTGTCTGAAAAATCTTTTGGGATTATTTAGGGATATAAATATTTTTTATTATATAGTAATAAATAATTAATTAATTCAATGTTGATTGCTAGCATTAATGTTGGTTTATATTATTAAATATAAAAAATGTAACTTGCATATTTAATTACAAACCAATTTATACCTTAAAAATATTATTTCAGTAAATAATTATTTATTTTAATATGCCACGACGTATTTTATTACATATAGCAACTCCAATCTCCATTTATAAGCATATTTTTATTAACTTTGTTCTATAATTAATATTAGATTTTGTAAAAAAAATATAAAATTAATGTATTCTACCTAATTCTATTAAATATATACAACACTTGTTACATACTATTAATAAAAAATTACTTATATCTGTGATATTTCTTTTCTCTCTATAAAATGAATCCAATTAATAATATAAAACTACTAATTTTAATTATAAAAAAAGAATCTAACATGAAAAAGTACTAATATAGTAACTATAGCATGAATCACTTCAAATATGTAACAAATTAATAAATCCACATCGTTATGTTTCATGATTACACTTTTTATGAATTTGAAATATATGGTATAACCTACAAAAGTACTTAACATTACATATTCAAATAAAATTCAGTAAAATAAAATTAAGAACATCGTGTTTAACCATTTGAAACGAAAGATTAGAAATGCAATATTAAGTACTCTCCAATTTATTTATTACTTGCCCTTCCAACAAATTAATTTATTCAAATTTGATGAACTGTATCAACAAAACAATCTTTAAAAAAAAATTTAAATTAGTATGATTGTATTATCATATGGATAAGAATTTTAAAGCAAAAACTCTAAAAGCAAAAGAAAATGTATAGAGTGTAGATGATTGATACAACAAAATTTATTCTCCATAAGAAAAAAAATACGAAATATGATAAAACAAACAATGCCAATTACATTTGGTGTGTTGCTCTAACATTTAAATACAAAACTTCGAGCAAATGTGCATTACTTTGGTTTTTTCTTCCTTCTTACAAAGTACTTGAAGCCAAATAAGTAACAACGAAAGAAAAGAAGACTAAACTAAATAAATAAGAACATTAAGATTTTTCATTTGAGATGAGATAGAGAACTAATGAGATTGTAAATAAATGACTTATATTTATAATGTGAATATAGTAGTAGAGGGTCAAGATTTTGATTATATTATGCCACGATTTGAGGATGTACTTAATTTGATTTCCAATTATTGCCATAATATTTGATAATCAATTTTGATTTGATTCGGTTTCCAAATAAAAAAATAACACTTTAATGAAATTTGTTCCATTTCATGTCACGTTC
>JAPKLW010001356.1:68519-137805 GCA_026898455.1 Plectranthus barbatus | reverse complement strand
AATAAATCACAATCATTGATTTCAATTGATCAACGCTTATGCTTTATTTATTTCCGTCTTCATTTTATCATTCATATACTTCATTATCACATATTTAAGGGTATCATTGTCATTTAATATATTTTAAATATTTTAACTCTTTCTTTTATTAAATTTTCCCCTTCGCGTGCCCTAGCTTCTTTCATTATCGGCATATCACACATATCTTTCCGTCAAACAATGTGTCCGATGATGAATTCCGACTTCTTTTCCCGGCTGATTTGATGTCGTCGTCGTCGTTGCTTGTTCCATACGACATGAACCAACATTCCACTTTTGAAGGCAATAAACTAGTCGTCTCAGTCGTCACCCTCCCCTCTCCGCCGTCGCCAACCACGTCGTCGCAGCTCCACAGGAGTTTCACCATCAATGCAATTATCTCTTTCCATGATGTGCGATTGGATATAATTTTTATCTCTTCCGATTGTATTTAGTGGGCGGGTTTCGAGATTTTGGCTAGGGTGTTTATTGCGGTTTCGGGCTTTCATGTTTTAGGGATTTCACTGCGAAGTCTGGGTTAGAGTCGTCTTGGGTGTGTGTGTTTTTCCTTATTGCCAGTTGGGGTGTCTTGGTTGTTGAGTCGGGGGTTGCCCTGATTCTTGTTGTTGCTGGAATTTTTTCCCCTTTTTTCTTGGTGGCCATTATGGATAATGGGTTTGGCATTTCTCGGTTAGATTCCCGGAGTGATTTGTGTTGCAATGTTACTCTCTCTATATTTGATTTTTTACAAAATATCATATTGTATGTTACGTGTAATATTAAAATTCACATCAAAATTATGTTATAATGAATAACTATTCAGATAAAATGAAGAATAACTAAAATAAAATGCATGTTACATGTAACATCAAAATTCATATCAAAATTTATTTTATAATGAACAACAATTGATATAAAATGAAGAATTACTAAGATATAATGAAGAACTGCTAAGATAAAATGCATATCACGTGTAACATCAAAATTCACATCGAATTTATTTTATAATGAATCACAATTGAGATAAAATGAAGAATAACTAAGATATAATGAAGAACTGTTAAGATAAAATGCATGTCACGTGTAACATCAAAATTCGCATCGAATTTATTTTATAATGATTCGCAATTGAGATAAAATGAAGTATATAATACATAAAATGAACAAAACACAACTTTTGCGCTCTGTGCGTTTGTAATGACTATATTGTCCTTTAATGAAATAAAATGAGGATATTATGCCGCGCTTTTTTTTAAAGCTCTTATGTAATCTGGATCGTTGATGTTGTCAAATCTATGGATGAGATTTATTCTCATTTCTCATGATAAGGGCTATTCTCACCAGATCATCCCCCTATATATATATATATATATGGAGATGAGCGGATCCGGTAAGAAAGGTCTTAACGTGAGAAAATGAGAAAGATGCTTGATTGTGTTCATAAGGTTGTTTGATTGTATTCAAATCGTTGCTTGATTGGAAAGTTACTTGGTTGTGTTTTAGTTGTTGCTTGATTATTTTGTTGCTTAATTGTGATTTAGTTGTTGCTTGTTTGAATATCAACCATTGATTTTTTTAGATTTAATGGACGTGATTCATAAGGTTGTTTGATTGTATTCAAATCGTTGTTTGATTGCAAAGTTACTTGGTTGTGTTTTAGTTGTTGTTTGATTATTTTGTTGCTTAATTGTGATTTAGTTGTTGCTTGTTTGAATATCAACCATTGATTTTTTTAGATTTAATGGACGTGATTCATTCTTTTTTCTTACTTGGAGATTTTTTTACATGATCTCTCATATATATATATACATAGTAGTGATTATATAATAATAGTTTTCTCATGCTAATGAAAAACAATCTGGATCCTTTATTTTGTTGATCCAATAATTGTGATGATTCAGGATTTATTAAATAAATAAGGTAATTATGGTATCTTAGTAATTTAGCCTTTAATATTGAATAACCGTCTTCTCTATCTTTAGATCTAAATATTTTTACTCCTAATTTTCTATTTTCTCCCATTATAATCAAACGATTATATATTTCTCAATTCAAATCAATTTTTTACGAATCATATATCAAATTAAATATTTTTTTACGATGATTCATATGATATCCACATTGAATATGTTAAATTTAGAAGATTCGCACGAAAATCATGATTTTATGTTCAGCCGGTATATGTTCTTCATTATATTGGCATTCAGGATAAAAAATACATCAATTACGCATAAAAAATGTTCTCAAATATCTGCATTTTTTGCATCAAATGATGCACTCTTAACTTGAATAAAATGCATTTTTATTCTAAAGCATATGCACTTTTGTATTCATATTGAGTGCATTTTTTGAATTGATTATATGCCGAAGTTTTATGCCCAAAATATTGCATTTTTTACATCGAATGTATGCATATTATGTTTTATGAACTGCACGAAATGAAATTTTTGAATAAATATTTTTCACATTTTTACCCTTTTATGTATTGAATATGTGCAAAAATGCAATGAAAATTGGACGGAATTTGTTTAATCTGAGCCGTCGATTGCAATATTTAATGGCTAAGATTATGTTTATGATGTTGCTTGATTGCGTTCAGGTCGTTGCTTGATTACAATATTGCTTGATTGTGTTTTAGGCATTGCTTGTTTGTATATCAGCCATTGATTTTTTTAGATATGATGGACATGATTCATTCATTTTTTTTAGGAAAATTTGTTTTACATGATCTCTCATCTCTCTCTCTATATATATATATTGTACCTCAATTTTTATAAAAATATAATATGAGATTTTGTTGTGTTATTATAAAAATCCCTAAAATTTGTATTTTTAATTAAAAAAGTTAAAGAATTTTGTTACGGCTGTAAAAAAGTAAAATTTTATTTTAAAATTTGTCAAATAACGAGAAAAGAATTACTCCTTTCATTCTAAATTAATAATCCAAAGTGAAATGATTGAGTAACTAGTACTCCATCCGTCCCGCTAGAATAGACCCACTTACTGAATTTGGCGTCCCAATTAAATTGGCCCCTTTTCAAAAATGGCAACTTTTTCACACACAACAATAAAATATTCATTCCACTAACTCATTCTACACTCACAACTATTAATTTCCGTGCCGAAAAGAAAGGGGCCTATTAAAATGGGACGGAGGGAGTATTTATTAGTGTAGAGAAATTAATATTTTATTGGTGAGTCTGAAAAAGTTTGTCATTTTAGGGAATTGACTAATAAATGGGAGAGACAAAAAAGGAAAATGAGACTAATAAAATGGGACGGAGGGAGTTTGTTAATATACTCCCTCCGTCCCGGTCAAATTATCCATATTTAACCGGACACGATAACCAATGTATGTGAGTGGTAGTGTGATAAATATTTTATTGATGATTGTAAAAATTTACTCCCTCCGTCCCAACAGAATATACCCTCTTACCAAATCGGACGTCCCAACTAAATTGACCTCTTTAAAAAAATGGTAATATTTTCACACTCAATAATTAAATATTTATTCCACTAATTTATTTTACACTCACAACTCTTAATTTTCGTACTGAAAAAAAAAGACCTCATAAACCGGGACAGAATACTATTTTAATAAAGTGGGACGGAAAAAAAAATAAAAAGAAAAATTGGAGGTTGACTTAATGAGGGGAGGTGATGACCACATCGCATCTTTGGTCTGATGGGAGAAGTGTGCCCAGCCGAGCAGCAATGCGATCGAGTACTAGACAAAGATCATTACGATCTGCATGTTTTTATTGCACTGACTCCTCCCTGCACCCATATCTCCTCTCTCTCCAAAACTATTAATTAATCCATCCGTATCTACTCGAGTAAATTGTCCACATTTCCTTTTTTGTTTGTCCCATAATATTAGTTCATTTTTAAAAAATAGCAAATTTTTTACACTCATTAATAAAATATTCATTTCACTACCACCCACTACCAGGGGCGGATATAGAGCTCGAGTATTGTGGGGGCTCGATCATAATTTTGTGGGGTCGATACTATATAATTTTTTTTTAAAAAAAAAAAATACATGTATATATAAAAAAATTTCGAAATACCGTGGGGGCGGCCGACCCCGTGAGCCTTAAGGTAGTGCCGCCCCTGCCCACTACCACTTATATGCATTGGTCACTGTGCCCGATCAAATATGGACAATTTGACCGGGACGGAGAAAGTATTTTTTACTACATTGCTCAACGGGCATTGTTATAGGTTCCATTATTAACGAAACTAAACGATTCAAATCCAACCCCGATCAACATTGAGATCAAATAAGTTGAGACTAATCTTGATTGGTTAATTTGTATGCAAAGGTGGTATCTTCACGAAGGAGGGTGCTGAATTTTATGCCCGATTAGGAATTTGCTTCATTGTTTGATTTGGTTGTCGTTTTTTTGTTTTCACCTTTTGTGAGTGTTGGTCAGCACGCTTTTGCTTTGCTGACCCGGGCAAGGTTGTGGTGATTTGGGGGGGGCGGGGTTGCGTGCATTTAGTTGTAATTCCATGAAAAGAATTTCTCTGGTTTTATTAGTCTTGTCTCTTTTCTTGGTGCATAAAGATTTGAACTGAAGAGAGAGAAAAATGGGGGTGTGGAAAAACAAACAACCCACTATCATCGTATAAAAAGCAAATTATATATATATATATTGCATCTCTTTCCGCTTCAGTTTTGAGGGCCCTTTCTCATTTCCATCATTTGTTCCGCAAAAGTTCGCCACCACAATTCTTTGAATCTGCTCTTCCTCTTTGCTGTGTGTTTCCTGCCTTCTTCGTGCACAAAAAATGCGGGCTTTATTTAGCAAGCATTCATCTCTTTGCTTCAACACCTCTGAATCTTTGAGCTTCTTCTTCTTGTTTACTTAGTTTCTCTTCCTCTTTCGGTTGCTGAATCTTGGTAGACGAACTACTGCTTATACGTAAATACACACACATACCACTCTCTGTGATACTCTTGTGGAGGAATGGAAGGATACTCAAGAAAAGATGAAGGGTCTCCTCAGTTGCTGGACTTGATTTCGAAAGATAGAGAATGGGCAACTAGAAGGTCAGAAAAAGCGAGCCATGGAGTTTCAGAGGAGAAAAAGCTGGAGCTAACTCTTGGTCCACCAAGAGGAGAATGGACCACCACATCTCTCTCTCTAGGTCACTGCCCCACAAGCCCTTGTCTTCAAAATCCAGTCTTGGCATCTCCATCTCCATCCCCATGGCATCAGACTCACAAGCTTCACCCCTCATATCTTCACCTACAATCTAAGGTTGCTGTCCACAAGGAATCCTCACAGCCCTGTAGCAATAGAGCAGCAGAGGAGCAGAGTGCAGCAGCAGAAAATAATAACAAGGCATTTTCAGCAAAGACAGCTGTGCACAGCAGTGGCAGTGCTCAGAAAAGGTGCCCCCCAGCTTTATTTCCTTTCCTTTCCTATTTGGACAGAGTATATTCACTTTTTTTTTTATATCCTGCATGTATTTTGTGGTCCATGCATTTCCCATTTTGTTTTTTTTTCCTTGTACATTGATTGATTCTTTTTGCATGTTCTCCTTGTTCACATCCCTTTTTTGTGTTTTGAATTTGTTGATGCAGGAGTGCACCTGCAGCAGTGGTGGGATGGCCTCCAATTCGTTCATTCAGAAAAAACATGGCAAGCAGCACTTGTTCTAAACTGGCTTCAGATGCAGATGTGGATTCAAGCAATGTTGAGAAAGGGTCTTTGGTGAAGATCAACATGGATGGTATTCCCATTGGGAGGAAGGTCGATCTGAAAGCATACAATAGCTACGAAAAGCTTTCACTGGGTGTTGATGAGCTCTTCAAGGGGCTTGTTGCAGGTAAGAGGAGATTGTGAGTTTTAAGGGTGTACTAGTGATTGATGTGTTTTGCTGTTTTGCAGCGCAAAAGGATGGTGGAGGGATAGGGATGGGGGGTTTGTTGGATGGGAGTGGGGAATATACACTGGTGTATGAGGATAATGAAGGTGACAGGATGCTTGTTGGGGATGTTCCTTGGCAGTAAGCATAGCCTCTCTCTCTTGATTTTGGTTATATATTACAAATCAGATATTGGTGAAATCTCAATTATTGAATGTTATGTTATGGCAGCATGTTCGTGTCGACAGTCAAGAGGCTTCGTGTGCTGAAAAGCTCAGAAGTAGCTGCACTGTCCCGTGAGTATTCCATCAAATAACCAAAATAAAAAAGAAGTAGCATGCAGTTTTGATTGAGATTTGATGATGTTATTGTAGGTGGAAGCAAACTTGTCTAACTCAAGAGACTGGTTCTGGCAATTGCATCTCAATTATTGACATGCTTATTTTCAAGTGGCCATATAATCTTTCTTGACTGGTTTTTGTAGAGAGAACAAACTCTTAAGCTGCATCTGTAAATTGTACCTTTTCTATGGCTTTCAACAGCTTGCTCTACTCGTATAATGTTGTTATTCAAGCTTCAATGTCTCTTTCAATCATCTTTTTATGGGTTCTTTCTACAAAGATACTGAAATTCAAACTTGCAACTCTATGATTTGATCTTAGGTCAAAACATCAATTCTATTCTGCTCTTTTCAATTCTAGTATGATTTATTTTTCACAATTTTATTTCCAAACTATCAAAAACTATTTAAATTTAGAACAAATAAAATTTTCAGTATAAAACAGCTGATGAAACATATTAGAAACCCCACATTATCTGATGCCAGAAAATTGTGTCCTATATTTAAATAGTTTATAATATAGTTCGGACAAAAAACTGTCAAATGAAATATGTTAGTATTAGAAAAAAAAAAATTTGGACTAAAATTGATGTTTTTGCTTTGATTTTTTATTTCTAAATATGCACAATGTTTTGTTTTACATGAAACGTCACCATCTAATAAGAATGTCTAATTACATTACGAAAATTTTTGGCTGAAAACATCCGTCACAAAATATTGTTGATAAAAAATGAGTGGAGCATAGGCACAAATCACACCAAATATAGAGGACGAAGGAACATAGTAGTTGATGTAGATTACAAGGAAACTGATGTTAAATCCACTACAACGCACAAACAAACATCCTCCAATTAATTATATAGGAACCTTCAACAACCATGGAATCAAAATCAGTATATATCCCATTTCTTCACCATACTTTTTGCACCATGGAAACCACTAATCCAGAAACTATACACAAATGAATCTAAAAATAACTAGGGGTTTCCTTCACATAGCTGCCGATTGATTTTCTATCATGTTTCACCAGCAGTTTTGCCTGGAAAAACAAGAAACATATGGAAGCCAGCAATGAATACGGTACTTACCCGAGATGCTGGCTTTCACTCATGTATGTGCCCATGCTCATTCACGCATGCTCTCCTTCACGCAGTTGAAGTGAGACTCAACCTGCTGCTGCATTCAAAGACAAAGATAAACCAAGACAAAGCAGCATAAAGATGATATTGAATAGTGGCAATCAAAAAGTACATGAAGTTTCCAAAATCATTTAACATGCCTCATCACGTTCTTCTCAACAGGTTCTGATCCAGCTCCCTCTCGAGATTTGAGAACCATTGCAAGCGCCCCATTAGGCTTCACAAATATAGAGCAAACATCAATTCAGTTATGCAAATAGAAGCAAATGCTACAAAGGCCATGCTGTAATTCTACGAATTTGCTGTGTGTAATAAACAGTGCATGCATGAAAAAGATCTGCAAAATTCTCTCCATATCAAAAAAGTATATGACAAGGGAACTGCATATAAAAAATTGATAAATAAACAAAAGCCAAAATAATTGAATGGCAGGATAATATATCACTCAACAGAGCTGCAACTGGCATACATAGTGGAGGCAAAAAGATAACTAAGTAAATAATAATGGAAGTTCCGCATATAAAAGATTGATTAATCAAAGCCAAAATAATTTCAATGGCAGGCTCTCACTACGTAAGCTGGAACTGGCAAACAGTGCAAGGCAAAATAATATAAAATAATGTATAGAACATTGGAATTTCTGCATATAAAAATCATAAAGCAAGAGCCAAAATAATTTGAATGACAGGCAATCACTTCACATGCAATGGCAGCAAAATGGTGGCCCAATATAACTCCATACCAAATCAACAAGTATAGAACAACATAAAACTCATGCATATTAAAAAAGAGAGACCAGAAACTTATATCCAACACCTCTAACTTCTGCTGTAATCCATCACCCATAACAGATCCACCATTCTCACATACATTATCCATAAGCAGCTCTGTGTAAGCCTCGCTTGATACATCCAGTGAAGATCCTTCATTGTCAATCTCCACTCCATTGTTGCTGCTTACACGTTGAGCAGTGCCGGAACAGTGCACCCCCTGATATGACTGTCTCTCTGTTGGATTTGGAGCTATCTCTTTGTCACTATGAGTAACCTGCAAATCATTTCCATTGGATCTGGTGTGCACATCCTCTGAGACCAGATGGGTTGCTACTTCAGTCATTTCATCCACAAGCAAGGATTGTGCAATCACCGATGCCTTCTCTTTGGTTGTTTCGGACACAGGAGTGCAACTACCTCTCAGAGAACCTGCATCTCTAGCACTAACAATCTCAGGCGAGACTGAGACTTGCCTCTGAGGGCTAATAGAGGGTCTTTTCTCAGGACTCCCTTCCGATTCCAACCCATCACACCCCTTCCGTTTCAGAATCCTCTCGGCAGACCCTGGCCTGCAGCTCTCACTACCATCACTAAAAGATTTATCGACCTGTTGCTGACTCATGGGTCTCGTATGTCGGCTTCTTTTGTATCCCTCTGGAAATACATAAGATGGGATTTGCTTTCTACGAACATGAGAAACATAAATATCCATTCCAGGCTTCCAATACGAGTACGAGTTTATTTGATGCCTAAACTCATCAACAGTCTGACGGATATCAAACTGTTGACCTTCTTGAATAACCTCTCCTTCCTTCCTCTGTAAGCCCATGAAAAAGGCACAGTGAATACACTGCTTCGAGGAGTCGACATAATCATGTGGGTACGGATGACACTGTAATTTCCCAGATGTGTCCCGCTCTATCTGCATGTGTTCAATGGAATCAACAAATACGAAATGAAAAACTATCAACTACAGCATCTATAAATAGCTCCACAGTTAATGTAAAAAGCACATCATAAATAACTACCCAGTAAAAAATAAAAAATATGCAGAAAACCAAAGAAGAGAGAGAGAGAGAGAGAGAGAGGGAGGGAGGGAGTACCATCAGGGTCAGCTGTCTCATACGGGATTCAACCCAGCCTCTCCAGGAACGCAAATCATCAAGATCCGAAGCAATGAGGTCAACCTGTAGATAATTTTTATAGCTCTCAAAGAATAAATATGGTTCAAATAAAGCACTCCACTGCAATTTGTTCAGCTCAATGTCCTGTGGAAGAAAAATCAAATAAATTGATAATCAGGAAGTTATAACAGACATTATAATGCAAAATTGGGACACTAGAAGTTGAACAATATCTACCTCACAGATCTTTTTAGCAAACTGGAATTGTTCCATCATAACACGAAGAGTACTAGATGAAGCATTGTAACTGGAATTCATGCATGGGTAGGCAGGGGTAATAATTGGCATGAGATGATTTCTGTCCCAAGGATTCTTACGAGGATCCCACACAGAAAATCCAAGTTCATCATCCTCAATTTCACAAAGCATGACAGGATTTGGCCATCGCCACAATGTATATACTCTAAAGAAACGAGAAACTAGCATGCTAGGATTTGCTTCTGGATAAAATTGGCATAAACGAGCAACAAGAATAGCCCAGTTCACCCCACCAAGAAAACCCATCACCTGAAATGGAATGAAAAGGAAAATATATCATATAAATGGATAAATATAAACTCTTTTCAAGCGCTGCAAACATTAGAAATTGTAAAGCACAAGCAACTTACATTTGAATAAACACCGCGTCTCTTAGCCCAGAATTTTAGGCATTGCAGAGTCATTCGGAAGTTCTGAGATTGCATGATAAAAAGATATGAAAAATGGGTAACACATAGTGTAAGCGCACCTTACAAAAAAAATAAGAGGCAACAGGTAAACTACATGCATTATTATCAATATAGATACCTCAACATTTGGAACAAGTTTGAGAATTTGATCAGCTACACGGCATCCATTAAGACTACGCACGGTCGGCTCATCTATGTCGTACAACACAGAGATGTTTGAGATGTCCAAATCCTGTACATATTAGTGTTAAACTAAGTTCAATAATTTAAAAGTTCTAAAAATAGCATATTTAAAGGAAATGGGACACAACTGGCTCCTAAACATGCAACGTCGATTGAATGAAGGGTTTTTCCCTAATTCAGTGAGAGAAATAAGAGTAATTATTTATAAATAAAACTGATTCAGGTAACCATTGGTATCTTAGAAAGGAAAATTATTTAACCAATTTCCTAACCTCACTTAGTCAATGATTACTTGCATATTTTATATCTGTTTTCAGGAACAATATCGCAGTATTCACATAAGAATGAAAACAGTAGAAATTTTCAAATTAAACCATACAAAGTAATAGAATGCACTCTTCACAGCCCGATGATAACTCAAAAAAATAAAAAGGATCACCACATTAATGTCAATACCACAACCCTAGTCCAATTGATCAAAAAATACATGCAGAAGCAAAAAGCTCTGTATGATGTACTTCGGTAAAAGCATGCAACAGCGTGAAAATTATCCCAGTTATTCAAGAGCAAAGAAATTGAAACACTTACATCTGGTACAACCAACAGGGATATACTTGCATATAGAAGATCAATTGATATTCCATCAAGCTTGAATTTCATAACAGGGACATGAGCATCAGGTACTGGTTGAAGTTCAGAGACATCTTCCATCTCAGCTAATATGTTATGGAGTACAAAGAAGAAGTCTTCCTGCAAACGAAATATTCAGGTGACGACATACAATAATACAGAGACTATCTCCATAACAGGAAATCATCAACCATACCTCCCGGTTAACATATGATGGCCCAACACACAAAGTATCAATGTCTGCTCCAGGTCCATGTACCTGGTTAAAAGAAATCATAGCTAAGCAAGGAGCTCAATAGCATAGATTTGCATAAAAATTGTGAAACAGGAATCAATTTACAGAAGAGAGATAAATAATTAAGAAACCTAGCACTAAAATGTAGAAAATGGTAAAAATGGTAAAAATGGCCAAGCATGTACAGTTTATAAACTACTTACACCGAGTCTATAAGAACCAAAAGTAAAAATAACAGCATTGGCATCTTCCACCATTTGATCAGTGTATCCCCTCAAGCGAGTAAGTTCTTTGACCCAGTCCTTCACAATCTACAATAGACAATTAAGGATATAATAAAGCAAAATTAGACTAATAAAAAATGCATTCAAATGTTTAACTTATTTGACATGAAAGCTAAAAGGCAAAACAAATGAAAGGAAACATGGAAAATATTTTAGAAGTCTGTATCAGGTCACTGAAAAACTGAAAAAAAAATGAACAGTGGTAGTATTTAATATCTGATAATTCGTATCATAGTGTAAATTTGCACCCTTATGTCAATAATTAATATGAAAACTTAGGCCATGGCATTGGCATTTTATTTTCATTACTAGAAGACCATTTGCAAGGTCTACTAGTGAATTAGCAAGCTTCACTCAGGATTAGATAGATTTGATTTAATTAGGATTAGATTTGATTTCATTATTATTTTCCTATTGTAAGATTTTTAGATAGAGATGAATCATTAGCAGTATCTTTTTTATTTGGATGAAGTATTTATTAAAATCAGTTCGCTGTAGGAAAAAGGATCGATCAGGGACTAAGTGATAGGGCGGCGCAGCCGAGGGGCCTCTGCGGAGGATTGTTATTTCGGTGCGTTCTCTTTCTTTTCTTTTTTGTACGTCTATCAGTACTAATAAAATCAGCTTCCATATTTTTGGACTTATCATTTTCTCTCTTATATATCAATAGAAGCCTACAATCTCAAATAAAAACTATAAGCACTGCCCATTATTTCCATCCATCGGTAAAGCAGAAACCCATAAGTGATGTGCATAGTACAGTGTAATTTCGATGATGAGCAGTCTTCTAGCAAGCGTGTCCAGCCACAAACACACAGAAAAAGTTGCAACAGCTTGCGCCCAATAACTTTAAAATCATATCCCTAAACCATTACAGGAAAAACTGCACCACACATTCAAAGTATATTTTGAAAATTAATGTCTCAATTGAGATTGAAAATTTCTAGTGTCTACAAGAAATAAATGAGTGAATCAACACCACTAGCTTCAAAACGTACTCAAAATCCAAAGGCCCGGAGGAAATTTACATTATCACTTAAAGCCAAATCACCAAAGCCAGTATCACCACACAGGCACACACGTGAAGTCAATATTACAACCTTCCTTGCATAAAATTAAAAGGATCAAACACAGCACTGCGGCACAAAGTCCTTTCAATCACCTAAATCATTATACAAATTGCACTCTCACCAAATCAATCACCTTATTCAATGTATCGATTCCACACCAATATTCACTACATTTAGCATCCATAATACAATACACACACGGCAGTATGGCACAACTATGAGAGATTTTTAAAATCAGAAACGACACTTAGTACAATGAAATCAATCCCGTGCACTTAAAATAACTGAAACCTACATTAATAGCATTTATTTGCAACTGTACCTGCTTTAGACGTGCAAGAACCGCTTCCCTTTTGGCAGATTCTGAATCACTCTCATAAAGCCCCGAATCCACCAAAAACTAAAACCAAAGAGAGAAAGAAAAAGCTCCATCGCATGAAAAATCCACAAAATCATTAGCAACCACGGGGAATTGAATCAAATAACAAGCATATAAAGCAACGAACCTTCTCCAACTCCCTGTTCCTCTGAATATCCGCATCGATGGGCCCGGCAAGCGACAACGGCTTTGTCACTCCCCACTGCTTGGGCGGCTGATTTTTCTCCGCCGGCGAAGGCGAAGTTGAAGGAGAAAGCGCCGAGTTGGAATTGTCGGATCCAACCATATCTCTACCCCCTCAGAACACTAAACCTAATCCTAGGGAAAACTTACCTCAAGAAGAGAATTAAACGATAAACATCCACAACCAAAACCCTAACCGCCGATTAAACCCAATATCGGTGGTAAAACCCAAAAAAGAAAAGAAAAGAAAACACCCAGAACTTTGCCACAGAGAACCTGTATCTTCAATCCAAACTCAGATCGCAGTATTCAGAGACCATAATTCAAATCAAGATTACATAAATTCAAAAGGATCAACTCAAGAACCGATAAAAAAAAATCTCCCTAAAAACCAATCAAAATCTAGACCACTAAACGCCAAAAATTGAGAAAATCAAACTGATAGATCTTAAAATAAGATCTCAAAGCACTCTATTCAGACATCATAGACGAATTCATCGAGCCGACTTGGGGCTCTCGTAGAGAGAGAAGGTAGGGTAGAGGGCTCCGCCGGCTAAAGTAACAGCGGCGATTTGAGTTGGAAAAATCCAAATTAAAATTGGCAAAGATATTTGTTTTTTACTTTTTGGGCAAAACGATTTTCTTCTTCTGTTTATTTATTATTATTAATATTAATATTATTTCTCGCTACGCTCTTTCCTATTTTTTTTTTTGCTGCCATTTTTTTTATTAATTAATAAGTTTTTAGACAAAGGGCATAAACGAGAATTTACTTCTGTATGGCCACGTCAGAGTTTCCGCGGGTTGAGGGTATTTTCGGAACTTTCTCTAAATGGGATCTCGAATTCGCTCTAATCTTGTTGTAGTCATCATCCAAAAAAGGTAAAATAGTAATATGCCTATTTTGGCTTTGAGTTTAGGTTTTGGCAATTCATTCGTTTGAGGTCAGTATTGTCATGTCGTAGTTTATATTGTGTTGTGTGGAATCATTTTGTTTCGTGTTTTTTGTGATTATAGATGAATCGATTAATAATTATTTGAGCTGATGATGGTGTATTCTAATTTTACAATTATAGCAGATTCTCTAAATATTCCAATTACAACACGTTTTCTTAATATTTAACAATTAATTATAACACATGGAAAAATATATTCAGCTAAAATTTGACCAATATTGTTTCCACTTTCATGCATTCACATTCGAGCTAATCAAATATTTTTATATATTTAATCAACCGAATTTTGAGCATTTTATTTTTAATTATTTTATTATTTCTGGACGATAAACTAAACCAATTTTAAATTTAATTACCATGAAATTTTGTATAAAATTGTCAATTTAATTATAATTTGAATATATAAAAATAGACAACAACTATATTTATAATATATATTGGTCCCGGTTTATCAGAGTAGAATATATATGCACAGAGAAAATTAAGTTTGTTTATTTGGTAAGCTTGCACTTATCCAAACTAATGGTGAGGTGTCAGCTTGGTTCCTCAAATCTTGTACAGGTACTTAAAGTCAAGTATACTTTATGTAAGTATTCAGAGTATACTACAACACTTGAGTGTTGAGTTTTAAAGAGAAATAAATAGACAGTATGAAATAAATCAGTAAATGACAACGATATATAGTGGTTCGGTCTAAACTGTCCTACGTCCACTCTTCAGACTCTCGGTCTGGTAATCCACTAAGCTTAAAACTTTTATAGGTGCTCCTACGATTTTTAGCTTGTCGGTGAATACCTCGTCCACCGATCCACAAGCGCACTCGCCTGGTCCTTGCTTGGTTATTCGCTTCGCAGTTACTTAGAGTGTGGGTACACCACGCAGCCTCCTCGTAGCCGGAATGAGGTGTTTATAATTCCCCTTGAACTATCTCATCGGCGACAGGTTGCCTGTAAGAGTCAGAGTACAAGATGCACTTGACTGTTGTAGTCTTTCTTGGAGAGAAAGACCACCAGAAAATATCTCAAGAACACTAAGATTCTGAGTCTCGTGTTCACTAAGGTGACACAAGGAAAAAGTTAAAAACCTCGAACGTGAGTAGTAAGCTTGAAAGTCGTTTGCTTTCTCGTAATCAGTTTAGTGATCGCGTATTATAACTTGAGTTCGAAGATTGTAACTTGTATAGTTTTAGTTTGCAGATCGTAACCTTCTTCGTCGATTTATCTGATATTTATAGCCATGAGGTTTAATATTTGAAATAAATGCTCGTTAGAGACAAATTGGAAGATGTCCAATCGAATGTCTTTGCTGGCTGTTGTGCTAGGTGGGTGGGTGGTGCTTTTCCAGAAGTTCTGCATCTGCTCCACCTGTTTTCCGACAGTGACAACGACAGTTCGTCTTTTTGTCAAAACGGAAGTTTTCGCCAGTTTGAGAAATCTCGGATTTCGTGCTTGCAGACTTTAAGGCATCTCCAATCTTTAAAGTATATACTTCTTCAGTACATTCCTTAAGCGATTCTTCTTGTCTTCGTGTGTTGGGACCCGGACTAAGAAGTCCATGCTGATGTCATCATACTTATAATTACATGCTGATGTCATCATACTTATAATTCCATGTTGATGATGTCATCCTTCGATGTGTACTTGGTCCTTTTACTTGTAAGTATGGCATAAATGTTGAGACCATACTTGCTAGATCCGTACTTAGCGAAATTCAAACTTTCCAGCTAGACTCATATTCAACCAGACTTGTAGGTTCAACTTGAACCTTTGTTTGTTGAGTCTTTTGCACATTTTAGATTGATTGGACAATCTAGTCTTCAAATTAGCTCCAACTTACAATTCAATAAGAAATTCTATACAGGACTTTACAATTCTTAACTATACTAAAACTATCTAAGATGACTTTGACCTACCAACACACAAATAAGGAAAGAACATTTTTATCAAATTTCCTAAAAATAGATAAAATATTCTAAATGTATTTGATAATAAGTTTATTTATTAATCAAAAGTATATTTATTTCAAAAATAATATATAATAGTACCTTCACTAACACTAGTTGGAATTTAAGAATTGAGAATATTATACAAACTTATGTTTAATCCGTGAAAGTATGACAAATTTTGGAATTTAAACTTTTAGGTTTGTTACAATTGTAAAAAAAAAATTCATGTTGCAATTTTAATGTTTAGAAAAAATGTGTTTATAATTGGAGGTTTAGAGAAGGTTGCTTTAATAAATGCAGTTATTCTAGTGATTTATATGTAAGACTCATTATTAAAGCATATTTATATAAAAAATATAATAAAATTTCAGCTGTGGATTAATGGGGTAAGGTAGTAATATTAAAATAAATTTTGTGTTTTTAAATAGAAAAGTTGATAAAAAAATATGATTATGTAAAAAAAATATCTTTATTATTTTAATCTTTTTTTTTGATGAATTATTATTTTAGTCTCTTAAATGCTCTTTAATTTATTTAGATCGACTGAAATTGGTACAAATTTATACATTTCATTGGGTAGGCCTTAACGGCCCAAGCCCAATCGACAATTCAAAAGCCAAGTCGATTCGAAGCCCAAAGTTCGTGGACCCAGCTGACAACCAGGACAAGACAAACTACTTAAGTCACAAGGTCGCCACCGACCTCAATTCATGGTCGGTACCGATCACGATGCATGCTCGCCGTCGAGGAGTCAAATTAGTAGCACAATAGTCCCGGTGGCGCAAAGCCGTTGCAAACCCTAACCAACCCCGAGAATCCTAGGCAATTGCGAGATTCTCGCCAACCACGAGCTCACCAGCGACTAGGGTTAGAATTAGGGTTTTTCTCTTGTTTTTCGTTTATAAGTAGGGGTTAAAACTCATTTTTGTATCGATTTTCTGCCTATAAAACTGCACCGAAACTCTGTCGAAATACACATGAAATTGTTATTTTTCTACGTTCTTTCCACTCAGTTTAATGCTTTAATCTCGTTTGCGTTGTCTTGCATTCTCAATCTTTTAATTGATTATTACTGATCATTGCTTTCTCGTTATTATTTTTTATTTTTACAACGATCTCAATGACTCCATTTATCCCTAGAAATCAAAACTCAACACATTTTAATCTACTTTTAATAAAATAAAATTATCAAAATTGTTTTAACTTAATAATTTACAATATTTAATTTTGGTAAAATCAAAAGAATCCATGCAAATGTAGACAAATGTCACAATTATTAAACACCAAATTTATAACAATATTATGACGTGAGTGCGAACCATAAATGTAAGGATTCAATTTCAGAGTAGAGAAATATCATTCGTGTAAAGAACACAAATAATGAGTGTCTCTATAAGACTTTTATTAAATGAATAGAGAGTGATATGAGTTAACTAGATTCACACCAAAATGAGATAGAATATGAGACTAAGAGATGCAAACTATATAGTTGGCCGGAGTTTAAAATATTCGATATATATTAATCATACCAACATAGTAAATTATATTTTCAAACACTCATTATAGGAAAAGTCTAAAAATCCAGAAATAATTTGTATTGATTTGTGGAATCAATTATTAATCTAAATTGTAACCAATGACATATTAGCTCGTTCGGATTTTGTGGAGGTGTTGTTACATTAATAATCTATGGACTTTGAATCGTGTGTGAGGGAAAATGACATTCCAAGAATTAGAAGGGAAAAAAAAAAAACGTTTATTCAAAAAATGTATTTTGACAAATCTTTTCAAATAAATAAAAAATATCTTATTGCAATTAATACCCAACACACACACACACAAAAAAAATGATATATGAATTTTGAAACAATATTATAGCCAACTAACCTAAATGTGGTTGAAATAATTATGTTCACGTGATAGGCGTTTGAATGGCTTGGAAATTGGAATAGTGGGCTCGTACTTATTTACGAGCCATAATCATATCCAAAAACTATTTTAAATCTTATTTATTTATTTAAGCAATAATATGTTAAATTAGAAGTTTCTTCATACTATTTTATTTAACATGCTAAAAATATATATTTAAACAAATAAACATGAAAATAATTATAATATACTTATTTTTCACATAAGCAAACTTTTAATTTAATTCGATTTTAGTCAATTATTGTAAGACCAAATTAAGATTTTTAATAAATCATTATTGGATTTTATAAAATCTAATTGGGTTAAAAAAATTATAATTAATGTATAATGTGAATAAAGTTTGATTAGAATGCGAAGAACTCTATGTGAATGGAAATAAGAGACATGTAAATAAAACATACTTTCAGTTTTTTATTAGATACCCAATAGATAATTCATGCTTAAAGACTTTTAAACGATAAATTTTTTATCAATCTCTATTCACAAAGTTATTTTTTGGAATCAGACAATTAAATTTCATTAATTTTGTTTGTATTTTTTAAAAATATAATTTACCTATTTTATGTTATTTGCTAACCATTGCAAAGAAGTGAGATTCAGTTAATGCACACTAACATTGCAAGCGTAAATCACTCATGTCATAAAAAAAAAAAAGAGAGAGAGAAATTTCAAGAATCATGAACTTGATGGACAAATTTGCATTTCAAATTAATACAACAATTTGAATCACTATTTTTCAAGACAAATATCTTCATCTGCATGAGATGGGTTTTCGAATTATGCAATAAATGCATATTTGCAGTTCTCAAACTACAATGTTTCTATTTTTTGAGAAATTTATGTTCTTACCCATTGGAATGTAGACAAAGATTTCATTCATAAACAGCAACTAATCACAAATTTATATTCATCATGAATTACTATTTATTTTATTTTTTTTGAAAAAGGAGGATCGGTTTGGAAATTGATCGAAAGTGACCCTTAATACCATTTCTTGATTGCAGTAATCTTCACGATTTCAACGCATTTGCAGTTCCACAATCTCTCTTCACAAAACAATCACATCCCAATACAGATTCTCTGCATTATCAATCGCAGAGATAGATTCCTGACCAAGACTCATCCCTTCCCCCAGAAGCAATCAAGAATCAACAGCGCTAATTTGGTGAGTGCTTTTATTACAGCACACAAAGACTGTAAGAAGATGAAAAGCATTAAAGTTTCTTATTTATTTCTGCTTTTCAAATTTTAAAAGCTTCGAAAAAGGCTACACAAAAGTTGAAAGTGATATATGGGGAGAGGGGACTGAGAGTTTTGCTCAGATTCAACCAATTGTAGAGTTTTTTTATTGGCTGTGTAGACATTACATGAAAATGGGCCTCTGCATATTTGGTTTAAGAATCATGTAGAGAGAGAGAGAGAGGGTTGCTTTAGAATTCTTGCTGGAGGAAGTGGGAAATTCATAGTGGGTGTTTGAATTTGAAAAGGTATACTTTATCTGCTGGGGTGATTTTTAAGGAATTTCTCACCCTTTTCATTGAATTTTGTGTTCTGCTAGTCAGTGTCTTGAATTTTGCAGCAGTGAGAGAAATGATTGCATTTCCTGTGAAGAATAGATACATGAACATGAGCTTGCCATTGGTTGGAGTTTGAAGCCTCAATTGATTTCACTTTTTCAATTCTTTTTGTGTTTGTCTTCCTGGATATGATTGTTGCCCTCTTTTTATGCAAGCTTTTTTTTTTTTTTAACATTGGTTTTTTTTGTCTGTTATCCATTGTTTCTTTGGCTGGGTGAAGCTTTCAATCCTCTCTTTATTACAAATTTAAATTTTATCATTATTATTGCCATTTTAAAATCCTTTTCTTGCTGCCATGCCTTTTGTCTTGTAATACAGTTCCTCACGAGGCTGTGTCAGATGGAGAAATTTTTTTCAAAAAAATTGCATCACACAGCCGAAAAAAAAAAATATAAAAATGGATCTACACTGCACTATTTTAAGGTTTTGATGCCATTTGTAAATCTATTTCCACCACACCTCTTTGCTTCATGCTCTGCTGCATTAGCCCTCTGCTTATAAGTCACTACTACATGTGAAGATTCTAAGTGTCCCTCACATCTCTCTCTCTCTCTCCGAAAAAAGCTACAATCTTTGCATACACTCTGTCATATTTGATTTACCTCATTCTGAAATCTTGAGTCAAACAGCTTCAGAAAAGAGATGGGAAAAGCTACAAGGTGGTTGAAGGGCCTGCTTGGAATGAAGAAAGATAAAGAAAACGTGGACAACAATTCAAATTGGGATGAAAAGAGGGAGAAGAAACGGTGGAGCTCTGCAACTTCTGGTAAAGATTCAGGGCCATTGAATCAGATTCAGATTCCGGCTGCCAATTCAGCTTGGTTGAGATCCTACATGGGTGACACAGAAAAGGATCAAACTAAGCATGCCATAGCCGTGGCGGCGGCCACGGCTGCTGCGGCCGATGCAGCCGTGGCCGCCGCTCAGGCAGCCGCTGCGGTGGTCAGGCTGACCAGTCAGGGCAAAGGGGCTTTGTTCATCAGTGGCAGAGAGAAATGGGCTGCTGTCAAGATTCAAACTGTGTTTAGGGGATTCTTGGTGAGTTGCATCCAATTTTTATGGATTCATCTTTTCTTTATTTTTTCATTGTTAGAAGAATATATTTGATATCGTGATGATAAAATCTCTTATTCTTTGAATGCTTTTCTTGAATTATAAGCGAGTGGCTGAAACTGTAGTCTTATCTGTGCAGCTCAGAATTTGAAATATGAATTATCTTGATAATTAAACTATGAAAAGGGATTCAAGAAATCTTTGTATTTTTGCTGTTGGATTCATTCCATTAGATTTTTGGTATGCTAATTTGGTTTTTTGAACAGGCCCGAAAAGCGCTGCGGGCTCTAAAAGGGCTGGTGAAGTTGCAAGCTCTCGTTAGAGGCTACCTCGTGAGGAAGCGTGCAGCTGCAACACTCTACAGCATGCAAGCACTGTTTCGGGCCCAAGCTGCCGTGCGGTTCCAAAGGGCCCGACATTCCGTCAGCAGCGAATACCGATGCCAACTCGAAGCCCGATTAAGAAGGCCCCATGTAAGAAATAATGTGTAGAGTTGCATACTAAATCATTAATCTCTTCCTAGTTATTTCATCACTGATTTGAGGATCTCCCTTTTCTTTGATGAATGAATTTCCAGGAACGTTTCGATGAAAACAGGAGTGAATTTCACAGCAGAAGGCTCGTAGCTTCTAATGAAGACGAAAGCCCGAAGATTGTGGAAATCGACACATGCGGCCCGAAATCGAGGTCTAGGAGGATCAACCACCCCTGCATGTCGGAGTACGACGATGATCAATACTACCAAGCAGTGTCCTCGCCTCTTCCATGTCCAGGCCCGGCCCGTTTGTCCATCCCCCACCTACGAGATCTCGACTGGGGCTTTGTCACCGAAGATTACAAGTTCCCAACTGCCCAGAACACTCCAAGAATGTCCTGTTCGGGCCGGGCCCATGCCCCAGCCACGCCGGCCAAGAGCGTGTGTGGAGACAGCTTCTTCAGGCCCTACTCCCAGTGCCCGAGTTACATGGCGAACACACAGTCATTCAGGGCGAAGCTGAGGTCGTACAGCGCCCCGAAAATGAGGCCCGAAGAGGGCCCGAAGAAACGGGTGTCGTTGAACGAGATAATGGCTTCAAGAAGTAGTTTTAGTGGTGTTAGAATGCAGAGGGCATTTTCAAAAGTTCAAGAAGATTTTGAATTTTAGGATAAATTATGTCCCTTTTTTTTTTCTTTTTCTTGGTTTCATGCAAGATTAGCTTTGTCTATAGACAAACATGAAGCCACCACCTCTCTCTCTCTCTCTATGCCCTTTTATTTCCATGATACAATACAACCAAATGGTTTTGTACATTTCTTTTTCTTTCTTTCCTTCCATTTTCCCCTCTTGAGGTTTCTAATCAAACCATTACATATCAAATGTAAAAAGTTCTTTTTTCAAAAAAAATGGTAATTAAAAAGCAAATCATCACCAATGTTTGAATCTTATAGCAGTCATTATCATTAAATACTAAGATCCCATTTTAATTCTTTCATTCCAAGTAAAAGATTAGAATGAGTATGAATCGAATGGACCCGTAATATTACTTAATCATCGACAAAATGCTTTAACTAATTAACTTTCCTTGCAATATTACTTGGGAACGAAGACAAAATTATCTCATGCTCAAAAAAATCCAGTATACTAAAATTTGAGAAATCCATGTGACATGGTCACACTTAACAATAGGCATTGCACATTATAAGAGGAGGCGCAATTTTCAATTACATGTTTGTATTTGCAACGTGACAGTTGCTCTTGGTAGATTAAAACCAATCTAAATTGAAAGAATATTCTCTCAGTTTGTACAACCACATTTTGCTCCAATTTCCCAAAATCCCATATCCCATTTTTACTTCAATTTGACGTACAAAATAGTTTCATAATATTTCTAGAAACTTTTTAGCATTGCATGTGAAAAAAATTGCTTACTTTTAACGATTGATGCCACTTTTTTGTTTTTTTTTTTGTATGGAGAAGTGTAGTTGTAGTTTGGATTATTAATTGTATAATTTATTAGTTTTAAGTGAGATATAATAATACATGATGTGTTTTAAATGTGACATATTTCACAGATAAATGTCTGACTAATATTTTTCTTGAATAATAATCATGCGTTTTTTTTATTGAATAGTTTAATAAATTTGAAATACCGGTTTCATTCATCAAAACAAAAATGAACCTAGTAAGAGTTGGAAAACTCCCATATTTAGCAAATTCATTCCATTATAAAACATCATTGGTTTGAAAAACATGTCTCCCATACTCGGAACGTATTGATAAAAACGTCTTTCCTAATAATAGAGAGGCCACAAATTCAATATTTTTTAGGGGACATATAAATGTATTGAATTTAAATAAATACATTTATATTAAAAAAATATTTTTTAAAAAAAATTGAAAAAATGGGTAATGATTAGGGCTTGATTTTGATGTAGTTGAAGTTGATGATGGATGGTATCTCTCTTGAGAATTGTGGATTAGCTTTTTTAAAGTAGTGTGCTTACATAATGGTGAGAGGTTGTTTTGGTAATTGCGCTTCATTGACTGCATTAATATCTCTTCTACCGAGTTGATAACCTTATCTTCTCCATGTCTCAACCATCGTTCCATTCCACAACTGCCCACCATCTTTAATCATTATGCCATTTGGCCCCCCCCCCCCCCCCCAGCCTTTCACAATCATTCTTGTTTTATTTTTGAACACTTCATAAAAGATTTCGTATTAATAAAATTTGTGAACTTTTATATCCAAATAAATTCTTCTTTATTTTTTCACTTGAGATTGACAATATCAAACAAAATCAATCCATGCACTTTAAACTTAACTCATATTTCCGAACAGTGGTGGATCCACGCTATGGTTAGGCTCCTTAGTCGGATTTTTTTTTTCTTTCTATAGTATCGTGATGCGGAATTTTTAAACTAGCCCCTGTAAAGAAGATAAAATTGATAAAAATAAGAAAAAAGAATATGATACCAAAAGTGAAGTTTAATGGAGAAAAAAAAAATAGCCCTCCCACGGGAATTTTCTGATTCCGCATTCGTCAACTTGCTGAGTTTCTTTGATAAGAAGATTGAATTTTTAAGTTCTCATGTATATGATTAAAATGAAGAAGAACATACTCCATTATCGAGAATACAAATTTGAAATTACACATTATAATCTGTTTTTATATAATATATAAGAGCTAATTAATTGATCATACATAATAGAAAAAACATACCAACAAAAAAAATGAAATTACTTTTGGAAAATATATTATCCACCCCACAAACAATTATAGTAAATAAAAAAAAGAAAATGATTAAACTCTACCAAAATTTATTATAATTATAAAGCAAAAAACAATTTTAAGACCAAATAAATAAAACATAATACCTAGTTAAGTGGCATGTCTCTTCTAACTCAAACACTAATTTGCTAATTATTTTATAAGATTCTCTTCTTCCCGTAAACATGAGAGTGGTTAGGAATCGTTCCATCGCCATCTTATCACAAATCCAAGATTCGCAATTAATTAATCACAATTAAGAAAAAGCAATGTCAAGAGATTCAAGAATAACAAATAAAAAACCCCATCATTAAAATAAAATAACATATAACACCTAGAGATCTAAGGGATCTACTCACTAATTAACAAATTGATTAACACTAATCGAGGTAATTAGTAACGTCACAGTGAAATGCCCTCCAATTTCTTAGATTTTAAAATTTTTGAATTTTGAAAAACAGAATTTTGATTTTGAAAGTAACGGCTGCTTTCTTTTTTTATTGGTCAAATGGGGGCATTAATTGCAGAGTTTTAATAAGAAATGGGATATGGGAAAAAAAATCCCGAGTTGAAGTTCCCAAATTGGCCTTGAGGGAACCCGGAATGTACCTTTGAGAAGGTGGGTATTTTTGGGATTGTGGATAAATTAAGAACCCTAGAAATTGGGGGAATTGATAAAATATGTGGATTAGAGATATATTAGGATACTTATCATGTGCAGTGCACTATTATTTTTAAATTTCAAGATTAAATCAGTGTTGGGTTTTGAAATAGCCATTTCAAATTAGTGAAAGGCCAATGTGATGTCTAAATATCACAGCGTAGTGATTCAAGTATTTTGTCTATGATTAATTGGTTATGAGTTCGATAACAGAAAGAGACGTCTTAAATTGTATACAATGTACCCAATTACGATTAATTTCATTAAATATTTATTTTACATTCTAAAAGTTTTTTATGTTTGTTTTGTTATTTTTACATATCCCAAAAGTATTTAAAATATTTATGCTTCAAATGATTTCAAGGATACCCGTAAAAGATTTTAATATATTCGATTTTTCACGTAACAAAATTCGCAAGAACTTCAATTACACCTAAATTTAAATGCAACTATAAATAATGGTTTCTTAGGCTATTATAGTTGTGTTAGATCATATATCATACATTTTGTATGGAATATAAATCAATTTCGATTAATAGAAGATGGGAGAATTGAAGAGTGATATGGTATTAATGGTTTTTTTTTTTCATTATTATGATTTTTTTTGGTAATATTTGGCGTGCCCTCTGAATATATTCCCCCAATTTCTATAATTTTTGGAACTATACACCCGAAGGTGGGGGCATGACCTGTATTTCTCGGACCATAATCTCATAACAAGACTGACCTTGTAATCTAGTATAAATAAGTCTCAACTATCATAGAATAAATTTTATGTTTTTGTACACCCTATTTTCTGAAGCTCTATTTATTGTACTTCAAATACGTACATTGAGTAATAAAATCCTACTCTTTTATATTGTTCAGTCTTTCTAAAATTCATTTAGATTCTATCTTAATACAAAATCATCCACAATAATTTATGTTTCTTCACGCTAGTTCATGTTTCTTAATCTTAACTATTCATGCATGTTTGGTCATGATTAATTATATGTGCTTGTTATTTAATTTGGGACTCTTGAAAATCAAATTATTTAAGAGAAATCATAAGAAACTACGATATAAGATGCGTTGATGCTCAATAATTTGGAGATTACTTTTCTCTAAGAATACTAAATTAAAATGCTATGAAGTAATAAATGCGTCATAAAAGGAATAAGAACAAACTGTAATTGTAGAGCTGAAATGCTTGTATTGCCTTTAATGCTGTAATAATTGCTTATTTAATGTGTATTTTACAATAAATGAGGATCCTATTTATAGGAACCCAATCGAGCTAAACGACCCTTGGCTAGTAGATGCAACGCTTCGGGCGAACTGACGTTTTGAATGGCGCATCCCCTGCGTTGAGTTGTCTCAATTGACACCCCACCAAATATACGGCTCGAGCTCTCAGCTAGAATGAACCAGTCTTCCGTATTTGACATAATGTTCCGCGAGGTGAAGTCCTTTAGTTGAGAAGTCTGTTCGAAGGGTAGCTCGGCAAATAAGGGGCTCGGTCAATTATGAGGTCGAGCTCGGAATTTGTCTTCACTTTGAGCATTCTTGTCTTGAATTATTTGCTTCACACTTCTTCTTGGGCTTTTTGTCTTATTGGACTCCAAAATGGGCTTGCTCATTTTCGGGTCATAACAATAGCCCCCCAGCTTTCGTCCGAACTACTCGCCGAAGTAGTTAATTCTCGATTTCAATGATTCCTTTTTCTTGCACAAAATCACAAAAGAAATAGATTTTCCCTACCTCGAATTGTATTTCGAGGATGTTCAGGCGATAGAATTTTTCCCGTATCGTGAGACTTAGCTCGACGAATTTTAGGGATATTTTCCCGTATCGTGAGACTTAGCTCGATGAATTTTAGGGATATATTTTTTATTTCGGGCGTATCGGCGAAGCTCATGGTTCGACTTACGATTATCCCTAGTCCGCGGTTGGCTAAACCCGACATACTCTACAAAGGATGCCCTTTGCAGCTTTTGAAAAATGACAAGTGATTTCTCACGAGCCAATCGAGGGGCGACCTCGAACCCATGGGTATGCTATGCCGAAATTGACCCTGGCTGTTTACTGGATCGATTGATTCGGCTTTATAGCTTTCAAGAAGTCTTATCAGATGGGAGCTCTTTTTGACCTCGGCATCCTAAGATTCTTGGAATTTTAGATGGCTAACCCGGCCAAGGGCAGGGGCGGATACAGACATTGAGTATTGTGGGGGCTTGATCATATTTTCGGGATGAAAAAAAATATATATATATTTTTAAATGTATGTAAATTTAATTTTTTTAATCTTTGTGGGGGCTCCAACCCCCATGTGCCATAAGCTAGCTCCGCCACTGGCCAAGGGCTAATTGCCTAAAAAATTATTTATTTATTTATTTAAATATTTTTTTTAAAAAGAGCTCGAAATTTGAGCTTTCTGAGTTCGAGCTCGGAATTTGAGCTCTTTGAGTTCGAACATATTTGGCTCGAATTATATTTTTTACCGCCTAAAAACGGTTGAATTTCCTCGAGGCGGGATCGGAAAAATTTTTGAAATTTGAATTTTTGACAGGTGTCAAACGTTTACTGGGGGAGCTCGAAGGTCGTGCACGAGTTTCTAGAATAATCCCTCTATAAATAGCTTGAGCTCCATCATTCTCAGTTTTTACTTTTACCTTTCGCACCTCATACTTTTACCTCGGAAAAGAACTTCAGTCGAACTTTTCACTGCTCGACCTCGGGGTTAGTATATAACTACAAACTTCAAACTTCTCTTTTTTATTTTTATAAAGAATGAGTTCTAGCAATAGCTCGAGCGATAGCAGTAGTAGCTCGTATTATAGTTCTGAATCCGAGGTTAGCAGTAGGTTAATTGAGGATATTTTTGCGGAGAATCCCAATACCGAAATTGAAGCCGAATCGAATCTCGAAGCCCCCGGGTATTCGAATAGGATAGAAAACAATCCTGAAAATGTCGAGGTCGAAGATCAACACTCCTATTTCGATCTTTCCTTAGAATGCTCCTCTGGTTTATCCCCGGGTGTTTTTCCTCCATTATATGACCGAGGTGTTGTTGGTACTTTGAAATTAATTCCATCGGACCTCGACCGTATAAAACTTGATGGGATCTTCACCCTTCATGGGTTATCAAATAGGTTAAACGCAATAGCTCCTGATTCCGACCAACGAGCCCATCGTCCGCCACTTGGCTTCATGGCCTTTTCAGCTCGATTCTTAGAGTTCGGTATCCGACTTCCTCTTCATCCTTTTTTCATAAGTATTTTAGAATATTACAACCTGGCTCCCATACAACTCTCCCCCATTGAGTGGTGCCACATGCTCGGCACATATCTTCTTTTCCGAGATGCTAGGTTGGAAGAGCCAACCCTAACCGAATGGAATGATTTATATAACTTAATCACTATGAACGAAGAGTCGTATTATTACTTTTCGAGCGTTCATATCACCCATCCCCCATGATTACGGGGACGAAGTCGAATTCGAAGAAGTGGATCCAAGAATTCTTCTTCGTCCAAATTCCTAATGATTTTCCCAGGCTGAGTGGGGTGCACCGTACTCCGAATAGTACGTGTTTTGCATTCTTTTCTCAAGCTCGAGTTTTGCTTCTTATTACTTATTATTCCTCTGTTTTAATTTTTGCAGGGCATAAACGAGAGAATATCCTAGAGTTTAGCTCGAACCGGATCCAGAAAGCTTTCAGCTATTCGGTTTGGGATTTTGAAACCCTCCGTCGACATCGAACTTTGAGTATTGAAGGTATTGACGATCCAATGGAGCGCCTTACTCCCGACGAGCTGATCAAGTTCCAGGAGGAGCAACAGAGCAAGAAGGGGAGGAAAAAGAAGACCCAAGTCCCCAAGGGACAAGGTCCAAGCTTGGCCACAACCAAGGGGAGGACTTCGGGCGATGGCACATCTGGTGCCAAGGCTACTCCCCCCAAACAGATTTCTACTTCCGAGGCTCGAAAGAGAGGAAGGGGCGAGGAGTCTGCTGAGATTCCGGAGGATCGTCCTCCCGTTCGGCGAACGAAGAAGGACAAACAGAATGTTGTCCCGGACGAGAAAGACATTTATGACCTAACCGCGGGGGAGGGCGAGCTGGCCCTGGCGCATCGGCCGAGGAAGGAGACCGAAACCGACCTAGAGACCCCGGCCTACAAAGAGGCTCGGCTGAAAGCAATCGAGACATTCCATGCCTTCGCCGATATGCTTTTCAAGGGTCCTCCATGGCCAACTAGGTCCCCGGCTCGGGTTCGATTTTTTGATAATGCCCAGATGTGCTTGATGGTAAGTTCCTCTGATCCGTGGTTCGTTCATTAAGTCATATTCTTTGATTGTTTACTCACACCTGTTTATTCTTACGTGCTTATCAGGGTCTTTGCGGCATGGCGGAAGACTATAATGAATGCTTCTGAACCCTCCAAGGCGAACGCAAAGACCTTATCAAGGCCGAGAAGGACAAGGACGAGGTCCTCAAAGAGAGGGATCATCTCGTCACCGAGCTGTCGGTTGCCACTGCGGAGCTTAAAGCATCGCAGGACTTGGTCGAGAAATTGACCAGGGACCAACAGCCGGCCACCGAAGAGCTGGCCCATTTTAGGGACCGCACCGGCAAGCTCTCCGAGGACCTCCAGGCCCAGGAAGGAGGTTAAGGTTCAATTAAGGTCAGAACTGGATCGGGTCAAGGGCAAGCTCGCCTCAGTTCGAGATTCGGGCGAAGGCTTGAACTTTACTCAGTTGCTTTCGACTCCCGTTGGCGCATCCACATTCAAAATGATGGAAGATCTCATCCGAAGGAAGGTCAGATCTGCCATTTCTGCCCAGCATCCGAAGCTCGACGTGGGGTTTATCTATTCGACCCCACCTGTCTCCGAGGACGAGGAGGAAGAAGATCAAAATCAAAATGATGAATCCTTCTTGAAACGGCTGGAGGACAGCCTTCATCCTGACGAGCAGTCCGAGTTAGAGCAGACAAATCCTGATAATCAGCAGAACCCAGATCTCGATCAAACTGGCTCCAATCCGACTTCTTAAAAAACCAAACTGAATTTGTACAACTTTTTTTTATTATTATTGTTGTAGAACTCTCTCTCTTTTTTTTTTGTAAGGACATCGTTCCTTTAATGAAGCATCCTTCTTTCTCTCTTAATTGATGTTATATATTTTGATAGCTCGAACAAACAATTAATTTTGAGAAGCTCGAAATATATAAAAGAGAATCGATTTTGAGAGTGGCTCGATGAAACTTAATTTGCAAAAGAAAAACTTTATTTATTGATATAGCTCGTTCCAATCAATTCGGACGAGACTCAAATTGACTACTACAACTCGACCAGCTCGAACTAGTGATACAAATTGTAATCTGTTTTGCTAGAATGCTTTCTCGAGTTCGAGCTAATCCTTTGAAGATCATTAGAAATAATACCTTTTCAAGTATTTGACGTTCCATGCATTCGGAATGTCCTTTCCTTCGGGAGTTCATAGTCGGTAGGCTCCATTTCCAACGATCGAGCTGATTATATAAGGTCCTTCCCAGTTCGGTCCAAGTTTTCCTGAATTGAGCTCTTGTGTATTTTGGAAAACTTGTCTTAAAACCCAATCTCCTACTCGGAATGCTCTTAGTCGAACTGACTTATTGTAGAATCTTTCCACTCTTCTTTGGTTTTTCATCATTTGGCTAGATGCCTCCATTCTTCGTTCGTCTAGTAATTCTAGAGATTCGAAGAGTTTTTTTTATTCTGTTCTTCGTCAAACAGCTCGACTCGTGGGCTTCTCTGGATAACCTTGACTGGTGATACTGCATCGACCCCGTATGCCAATGAAAATGGAGTTTCACCCGTAGCAGTCTTGAATGTAGTTCGGTATGCCCATAATACTGCTGGGAGCTCCTCGACCCATGCTGATTTTCTGGCTGTTAACTTTCTTTTCAAGATGTTGATGATGGTTTTGTTAGAAGACTCAGCCAGTCCGTTTGCCTCCGGGTACCTTGGTGTAGAAAATAATAGACGAGCTCCAAGGGTTTCGCAATATTCTTTAAATTTTTTGCTTGTGAACTATCGTCCATTATCTGTGATTATTTCCCGATGTAGCCCAAAACGACATACTATATTCCTCCATACAAAGTTTATCATTTCAGTGTCTCGTTCTCTAGACAACGGCTCGGCCTCGACCCATTTAGTGAACGAATCGGTGGCCACCACGAGATATTCTTTTTGTCCTGGAGCTTTAGGTAGTTTTCCCACAATGTCGATTCCCCATCGACAGAATGGCCATGCTGGAGTGTTCGAGTGAAGTGGCTCGGCATGTAAGTGTGTTGAATTTGCAAATCTTTGGCAACTATCACATTTCCGAACTACTTCATCGGCATCCTTTTTAAGTGTGGGCCAATAAAATCCTGCCGTTATGGTTTTGTGGGTTAGGCTTCTAGATCCTGAGTGATTTCCGCAACTACCAAAATGTACCTCAGTTAAAATAGGAACACTATCTTCTTCAGACACGTATTTTAGTATAGGTCCTTGGAAAGATCTTCGGTAGAGTTGCTGATCTATTAGAGTGAAACGAGCTGCTTTTTGAATTAGCCGAGTGGCCTCGGCCTTAGATTGTGGTAGAGCTCCGGTAGTTAGATATTCCACAATTGGATTTATCCATGAATTTTGTTCGTTGTTAACTGGACAAATTTCCATTGGCTCGTACTACCGGTCTCGAGTTGCTGGCCAAAGTGCCACGGTTAATGGGATAGTTCGAGCTCCTCCGGAACTTGCAGCTGCTGCTAGGTTAGATAGAGCATCTGCGTGCGAATTTTCTTCCCGAGGTATGTGGGAGACCTCTACTTCTTCGAATTTTGACTCGAGCCCTTTAGCTATCTCGTAGTAGGCTTGCATTCTGGCATCCCTTGCTTGGAATTCACCCCGGACTTGATTTACCACCAACTGTGAGTCTGACTCAATTTTTAGCCTTCTTACTTTTAGGTCGAGGGCCAGTTGGAGACCGGCAACGAGTGCCTCGTATTCGGCTATGTTGTTTGTAGTCCGGAATTCAAAATGGATAGCTCTCTCAATTATCCATCTTTCAGGGGATACGAGCAATATCCCTGCTCCACTCCCCCTAGAATTACTGGAGCCATCAATACATAGGGTCCAGAATTTTAGACTGTCTGATGTTGGACCGAGCTCGACCTCGGCAAGTAGTTGGAGCTCGGGAGTGTAATCCGCAATAAAGTCTGCCAAGATTTGTGACTTGATGGTGCTTCGCGGTTCGAATTTAAGGCCATAGCCCCCGAGCTCGATTGCCCACTTCATCATTCGCCCAGAAAGATCGGGTTTGGACAGAATGTGCCTGATAGGAAATGAGGACACCACTTTTATGAGGTGTGATTCAAAGTAGGGCCTTAATTTTCTTGATGCCATTACAAGTGCCAAGACGAGCTTTTCAAGGGCCGAATATCTTGTCTCTGTATCCAATAGAGTTCGGCTCACATAGTAGATCGGGTGTTGATTTCCATCTACTTCTCGTATTAATACTGCATTGACAGCTTTCTCCGAGACAGCCATGTACAGTTGTAATTCCTCATTGGGCTCGGCTTTATTTATTACTGGTGGAGTTGTTAAATATTGTTTTAGCAAGGTGAGTGCCTCGTCACATTCTCTCGTCCATTTGAACTTCTTGGATTTTTTAAGGAGAGAAAAGAACGAGCTGGTTCTATCGGAGTATCTTGCTATAAATCTGCTCACTGCTGCAAGTTTTCCGATCATCCTCTGTATATCCTTAACGCTCTTGGGGGGTTGGATATTTTGGATGGCTCGAATCTGTACTGGGTCGGCCTCGATTCCCCTTCGACTTACTATATAACCGAGGAATTTTCCCGAAGTGACTCCGAACGTGCATTTGGCTGGATTCAACCTCATATTGAATTTTTGTAATATCTCAAAGGTCTCGGCCAAATGCTGTAGATGCTCCTCGAAACTATTCGACTTTACCTGAATGTCGTCGATATAGACCTCCATGGTTCGGCCAATTTTTTTCTTCGAACATCTGGTTCATTAGTCATTGATAGGTCGACCCTGCATTTTTTAAACCGAACGGCATGACTTTGTAACAATAGATTCCTTGATTGGTCATGAAGGCCGTTTTCTCTTCATCCGGTGGGTACATTTTGATCTGGTTGTAACCCGAGAAAATATCCATAAAGCTCATGATACCGAACCCGACGGTTGCATCGACAAGCCGGTCGATATGTGGGAGTGGGAAAGGATCTTTCGGACACGCCTTATTCAGGTCGGTGTAATCTACGCATACTCGATTTTTCCCATTCTTTTTCTTCACTACGACCACATTTGCAAGACACTCGGGGTATTTTGCCTCCCGGATAAAACCAACTTTTAATAAGTTTCGAACTTCTTCAGTAATGGCTTCATTTCTCTCCGGAGCAAATCGTCTTCTTTTTTGTCTTACTGGCCTATGACTTGGGTCGACTCGGAGCCGATGACATACGACCGAGGGATCAATTCCAGGCATATCTTCGTGGGAGAATGCAAAATTTCCCTGATTTTGAGTCAGCAGCTCTCGCAGCTCGGTATTTTGGGTTTCGGATAACCTTTCTCCGACGAAGGTTGTTCAAGCTTTGTTTTGCGGATCTACTCTAATTTCCAAGATGCTTTCCACTGGTTCGGGTTCCACCATATGTACAGTCCAAAGTGTTACCTCATAGCAGCTCCTTGATGCTAATTGGTCCCCTTGGATAGCTCGAACCCCCCATGGTGTTGGGAACTTGATCATTTGGTGGTAAGATGAGGGGACAGCCTTCATTGCGTGAATCCAAGGTCGGCTGATTAACACGTTATATGCCGAGGGGGCATCTACCACTTGAAAACATGTTGCCAAGTTTACTCCTTCGGCGAAAACTGGGAGGTCAATTTCGCCAAGGGAGTTTAGTTTCTCACCGCTGAACCCAACCAAGGTGATTGGATTTTCTATAATATTTTTGTCCGAAATCCCCATTCCTCGGAGGGTTCGGAGGAAAATTACATTCGAGGATGCCCCAGTGTCAACGAGAATTCTCTTTACTTGACAATTTGCTATCATGAGTGAAATGACGAGGGCGTCATCGTGGGGGTGCCGAGCTTTTGCTTCGTCCTCAGCTCCAAAGCATATTTCATATGGGGAGGTTTCAATCTGATGCACAGATTGATTTCTTAGTTCTCTGCAATGCCTTTTTGCGGTATTTCGCGAAGATCCGGCCATGGACGAGCCCCCAGTAAGGACATTGATTACCCCCTGAACTTCGGGTTGCTTTGGTTCCTCGGGGAGAGGTTGGTTGTTTGCTCCCGTTGCCGGAGTCTGGTTTTCCCAAACTCCCCCAGGGTTTTTCTTATTTCTTGTCCAGACTCTTTTTTTATTCGAGGTCTTCGGGCAAGTTAACAACCCTTCGGCTAGGAGCCGGTCTATTTCTCTTTTCAGATCCCGGCAGTCATCAGTTCGATGACCATGGTCCTGGTGGAATTCACAATAAAGTGAAGTATCGTGAAGCTCAGGTCGAGCTTGCATTTTTCTTGGCCATTTGACCAAGTTACCTATCTTACACATCTCCCGAATTGCTGTTCGGGGGAGATATCTTTTGCTCGGTTTGGGGGGCTGCCGATACTACCTTCATCCCCTGTTTAGATGACTCTGCTCGAGCAGGGTAGGGCTGGTATCGACTGCTCGTTCGTGTTGTTTCTTGCTTCCTTTCAACATGGCCGGTTGACTGTTTATTCTTGTTTCTCTGGCCGAAGTTTTCTTCCTCAATTTCTTGCCGGATTTGTGCTTCGGCTCGAGCTAATACTTCGGCCATGCTCGAGCAAGGATACTTTACTAGTTTCCAGAAGAGGCCGGAGTTTCGGCGAAGCCCTTTCTTGAACGCTGATACTGCCGTTTCTTCTAGGCAGTTAGGTATAGTCACTTTTACCGAATTAAATCTCTTCAAGAAATATTGAAGAGACTCATTCTCCTTTTAGATGATTGAATAGAGGTCGTCCGACCTTCGCGGAGCTCTCCTCCTACTCGAGAAATGTTGTACGGAAGACTCGTGCAGCTCGGCAAATGATGATATTGAGCCCGATTTCAAATGCATATACCATTGCATGGCCGGACCCTCCATGCATGCTCCGAAGCTTCTGCACATGCAAGCTTCTCGCTGTTGTTCGGGAATAATCGCCGTTTGCTTCTTCATTTTATATAGAGTGATGAACTCATCCGGGTCGGTTTTTCCGTCATATGCCTTGATGGTTGGCATTGTGAAACGGGATGAGAGCTGGATAGACGAAATCCTTCGAGTGAAGGGAGAGTCTGCATAACTTTCAAGCGGTATGTTAGTTGGAGGAGCCGGGGCTCCAGGGATTAGGGCCATGAATTTCTGCATCTGCTCGAGCTGTTTCTCGAGTGAGCGGATCTTGCCCTCCGAGCTACTGTCATCGGAGGGAGCCCAACTGCTTTCCGGTTCCGTGGGAGCTCGGGAGCTTGCTTCCTCACGTTCTGTCCGAGGAATTCTCTCCTCGGACTGTGTGTTGCTCTGGCCATCATTGTTTATCAGGGCCAGCTGTCGTCTCAGGTTCTCGACCTCCAGGGTTATTCGACGATTTTCCTCCTGGAGGTTCTGGAGGTTCTCTTCTCGCCTTTTGAGTTCGGCCTCGAACTCTGCTGCGCTTCAGAACACTCCGTGTCCGAGCTGATCATTTTTATTATTGTTGTTTCCTTCCATATTCTATTCAATCTTTCTTTCTTAAGAGGCCCTCCTTCTAGCGCCAATTGTTGATGCTCAATAATTTGGAGATTACTTTTTTCTAAGAATACTAAATTGAAATGCTATGAAGTAATAAATGCGTCATAAAAGGAATAAGAACAAACTGTAATTGTAGAGCTGAAATGCTTGTATTGCCTTTAATGCTGTAATAATTGCTTATTTAATGTGTGTTTTTACAATAAATGAGGATCCTATTGATAGGAACCCAATCGAGCTAAACGACCATTGGCTAGTAGATGCAACGCTTCGGGCGAACTGACGTTTTGAATGGCCGCATCCCCTGCGTTGAGTTGTCTCAATTGACACCCCACCAAATATACGGCTCGATTTCTCAGCTCGAATGAACCAGTCTTCCGTATTTGACATAATGTTCCGCGAGGTGAAGTCCTTTAGTTGAGAAGTCTGTTTGAAGGGTAGCTCGGCAAATAAGGGGCTCGGTCAATTATGAGGTCGAGCTCGAAATTTGTCTTCACTTTGAGCATTCTTGTCTTGAATTATTTGCTTCACACTTCTTCTTCTTGGGCTTTTTGTCTTATTAGACTCCAAAATGGGCTTGCTCATTTTCGGGTCATAACAAGATGCATAATTCAATCTTTATTTTGTAACTCGAATAACTTACAAACTCTAGGTTTATATCATATCATATATATTTATGCATTTTCATATATGATGAAGAAAAAAATAAAATAAATGGTCACTTCCATCATTTCATGTAGTCCAAAATATGCATTATAAAATATTTATTTATACATGATAACTCATACTCGCATGCATTTCATATTATTTAAACAATGGATATTCTTTAAAATACATAATAACACACACAATGAAATATGCAACTTCTAAAATTATAGATGCAATTATGTGAGTATTGGATGGAGAAAGGGAAGATAAAGTCTCGAATTTCATATTCAGAGATTCTTATATATAAAATTTATTTACCATTAAATATATTCGATTTTTTTTTAATACTGAATTAATATGAGGGTTTAGAATCCAATTATCAAAACAGCCCAATGAGATTTTGGACTGAGTTTAATTACTTTATGGCTATTAATCAAGTGTAATGGAATGATGATTTAGATAGAAATTATGTACAAATTTCATCCCCATTTTGGAGCTTAGTGATTCAAATAATGGTATGAATATTTCTAAAAAAAACTGAATATATATAAATTCTTCCATTTTTATTAAATGTATGAATATAATTTTGATAAAGAGACATGTTTATATTTTCTCATAATATGCTATTGCTAGTTATATATAGAAACTGAGATTATTTTAACTTATCAAGTTTAAATTTAATCTTCTCATATACTCCCTCTGTCCGATTATTTGGTCCATGTTTCCTTTTTGGTATGTCCCATATATATGGTCCACTATCTAAATTTGGTATTATTTTTTATATGACTTTACAAAGATATCATTGAACTATATTGTAAATGACACACAATTAATAGGATCCATTATTGATTGTTATTACTCCCTCCGTCCCAAGTAAATTGTCAACATTTTCTTTTTCGTCTGTCCCACAATATTAGTCAATTTTCCTAAAATAGCAAATTCTCTACACTCATCAATAAAATATTCATCCTACTAACTCCCACTACCACTCACATGCATTGGTTATCGTGCCCGGTCAAACGTGGACAATTTAACCGGGACGGAGGGAGTACTAAATAAGAGTAATTCAGGAAGTTTGTTCAAATATTTAATACATTCATAAATGAGTTTTGACATTCGTGCAAATTGAAACTGGACCAAATAATTAGGACGAAATGAGTATATTTTATGATTTCTATATGAGACCCAAACTGCAAATATTCAAAATTGGAAATATGCATGAGATTATGATAAATGTTTAATGGCGCTAATATATAGTATTTTGATTAAGTTTTTTTTTTTGAGAGAAAGAGCTGCAAATTTAATTAACCAAGATCGGCATGGGCCGCAAACATGCGCTGCAGCGCTACATCATGAGGGGTTGAAAATTCAACGGCCCTTTTACGAGTGCGGACAAGATTTGCAATCTTATGCGCCAAGAGGTTTTGGGATCTAGGAACCCACACAAAACACAAATCTTCAAAAGTCTGGGCAATACACAAAATATCAGAAATAATGGTACCGAGAGATGTTATGGGAATCTCTTTATTCTTAGCAATAAAATCACCCCTTGATTGTCCATCTCGACGCAAATCCTCGTATGGCCCTCTTGCTTGGCCCGCATGATTCCATCAAGGCAAGCCATAGCTTATCCCAACTCAATATTCTCACAATTTTGCACAAACCTCGAGCAGATGCTGGTAATAACCCCGCTGCTACTACTAAAAACTCCAGCAAGCCCAGCCCCAAATGAGTCAAGAGAAGCATCAGAGTTCAACTTAACATAATTTGTATGAATGGGCGTCCGAGTGGGGGTAGGAAGTGGAACTTGGTCAGTAATTTTAGCAGCTTCATTGGCAGCCTGGTATTGCAAGATGGATAAGGTTGCAATGGCAAAACATTCATGTGCAGGGAGCAATCTTTGTTGGTAAATCAGCAGGTTGCGTGACTTCCACAAAATCCATAAAAGGGCCATAAAAAGATCAATCTGGCGGTTTGTCTTTAATCAGCCCAAGAATCCAATCCTGAATCGTCATGTGAAGACCAATGTTATCAGTAAGAATCCGCAGCGGGCTAGCCTTCCAGAAAAAACCACTCCAAATGCAATCTCTGAGGGCATGCTCGGTGGTCTATTTGCTTCCCCACAACGGCAACAAATAGGGTCGATGGGGACTCCCTTTTTCCGCAGGTTCATCTTTGAAGGGAGGATTCCGCGAAGGCACCTCCAGCTGAAAATTTGCATCTTGGGTGGGACATAAAGCTTCCAGATCCATCTCCAGACTTCCGGATTATTGGATGACGAAGAGGCCTTCGATGATGCAACATCTTTCCTGCTCTTCGCCGCCCAATAACCTGACTTCACAGTGTAACATCCATTCTTGGTGTGTCTCCAACTCATGCAGTCCTTCGCTTCATGAGATGAGATTGGTATCGCCAAAATTGCTTGTTGGACATTTACAGAGAACAAAGACTGGAGAAGCTGGTGATTCCATTCATTTCCAGCCTCATTCATAAGGTCCCGAACAGCATGAATATCCTGCAAAAAATAAAGAGATGGGGAGGGAGGAGTTAGTGGAAAGAAATTTCGGATCCAGTGGTCCCCCCAGACAGAAATGGATCGCCTATCTCTGACCGTCCACTCAATGCCCTCTTTCAATAAAGGTATGCCTGCAAGAATACTCCGCCAAGAAAAGCTAGGGTTGTGTCCGGGTTTGGCATTCAAAAAATGATCACGTGGATGGTACCGAGCTTTCCAGCACCGGGCCAGGATGGAGTTTTGGTTAGTAATGAGGCGCCACCCCTGTTTAGCAAGAAAGGCTATTTTGAAACACTCAAGCTCCCGAAACCCCAGACCACCAAAATCCTTCATTGCACACTGTTTTTCCCAAGAGCACCAAATGATTCTCCTCTCATTGTTCTTTCGCCCCAACCAGAAATTCGCAATGGCTTGATTAAATTTCTGGATGGTTGAGAGAGGGAGAAGACAACAACTCATAACGTAAGAGGGGATCGCTTGGGCCACTGCCTTGATAAGGGTAAGTTTATCAGCTTGAAACAGAGATCTAACTTTCCAATTCTTAAGTTTTTTGTGCACTCGATCCACAATGAAGTCGAATTTATCCCGTTTTCTTCGGCCAAAAGACATCGGCATACCCAGGTAGGAGCAGTGTTTGTCAACAACTGGAGTTCCCCACAAAGAGCTCAGATAAGAAACACGCTCTGGTAAAATACACTCACTAAAAGCAATGGCTGATTTCTCCAGATTAACTTGTTGCCCCGACGCTTTGGTAAATTTATCGATGATGACCTTGATAATAAAAATATTTAGCCGAACTGTAAGTAATATGTCCATAGATATTATTTTTAATTTTATAAAATACTGTTTATACTACTACAAAAATATATAATAAAAATGGTTATAAATTAATATTTTTGCATGTTATGACTTTAAATATATGATAAAATACATAAATAAATTTATCTGCTCCGTGGAGAAACCGCCAGCCAAGCGAATCCAACGGTCAATTTTGTGAATTTAAAAATACGAACCTCCAACGGTCACTTCATCCCTACCAACATTTCACCCGCTCCCTCCATCCTTCAGATTTGCATTCAAGAAAACTCGATCCTGAACCAAGATTTTACTGAATTCTCACTTTCTCATCTGTAGTTCAATAATCACATACACTAAAATCTCAAAAACTTTGAAGAAGGACCGAAATGAAGGGTTTTGAGGAGGGATTTTCTTCATCCAAACCGAATGCGAATCGAAGTCCCTCGCCCTCTGGTAAGAACCCTTTACACCGATGATTAGAGATTACGAAATTCTTTATCTGTTATTTTTTCTTCTTGTTTATGGTGGGATTCTCGGTCGTTTCGTGCTAATTGTGAAGTTGAATGAATATATGCGAATTGTGGTATTTCTTGAACTGGGTTTTTTCATTTTAAAGATTAGGCTTTTTCTGAAGTAGGGAGAATTCTTGATTTTGGTTAGGTTCGATGGAGAATGATGAGAATGATTCAAGTGTAGACAAATTGATTTCACAGTTTGAGCACCACAATATCACACATGGCAAACATTTCATGCCTGGAGCTCCAAGAAAGAAGATTCTCGCCGAAATTTATCAATTTCCGAGCGCCTCTGATGCTCAAAATCATGGAAGCCCCAATCTAAGTCCCGCAAAAAAGGGTTTGAGTCATAGTGTTGTGTGGCGCCATGGTCATGCCTCTGAGCCAAAAGAGGATTCATCTGTGAAGGGTTATGACCCTTTGACGAATTATCTCTCTCCACGCCCTAAGTATCTGCGTTTCAATCCATATAGGCGTAGCGAGATCTTGAAAAGATTAGAGAATGAGGGCCGAGAGGAGTTGGACAGTCCTGATTCTGTGAAGGGCTGTGATGAAGAAGAGTCGTCAGAACAGGAGATTGAAGACTCTTCTCTTTCTCCACCAAAAAATTGTGCTGTAAATCAGATAACTGGAGAAGTATCTGATGAAGTTAATGATGATGCCGTTGATGGTTATGGGGCGGGGGAGGGGGTGGGGGAAGAGGAAGAGATTGAAGAGAGAGGATGGTGTGTGAGTGGAGTTTTGAGACTTCTTGTTACATTGATTGCTTATTTGTGGTCAACGTCGTACATTTGTTCCATGAATTCTTCGACAGTTTCACCAAGTCAGCAGGCTGTTTGGAATCTACAAGATGGTGGTGTCGTGATCAAGAATGGATCACTTGATTTTGTCAGTACGAAAATGCACGTTGATGGCTTCTTTCAAATGGAAGTTGGGGGTGATTACGGACTGATCAAGGAGGTAGAAGTTGATGATCATGAGAGTTTTGAGCAGTTTGAGAACTTCAAGATAGACGAGAGTTTAGAGACGGAGGAGGCGGAGGAGGAAGAAGATGATGAAGAAAGTTATGGGGAAATAGATGAGAACTTCGAGGCAGAGGTTGTTGAAGTTTTGGAACGGTTTGAGAGGGAGGTGATCGGAAATGGGAATGATAGCAAAGAAAGGGTTGATGAATCTGCAGATTTTAAGTTGAAAGCAGATGAAGATGAGCCATTGTTTCATGCAAAAACTGATGAAGAAGTGGTCTCGGGTTTGGATGTGTATGAAGCTTCAGAAACAGAGATTATAGGTGGTGGTGGTGAAGTGGATTCTTATCCACAGATCTTGGGGCAGTTGATGGATGCACAAACTGTCGAAAGGGAAGACGAGACAGGATCAGTAGAACTTGTTGAAGAGTTAAGTGACTCCATGGATGAAGTAGAAGATGATGATGATGAGGAGGAGGAGGAAGTTGGAGAGGAGAAACCAGAATGGAACAACACCACAAATGTTGTTGGAATATCTGGAGTAATCACAGTTTTGGGATCACTAGCCATCATCATCTATAACTCGAAAAAATCAAGAAGTAGCTCATCTTCTAAAGAATTTGAACCAGTACTGAAGCAAAACATTGCAGTTGAGGAGAGTGAGCTGCCGCCTTCCATTGAGAAGAAAGTTGAGTTCTTGACAAGAGCTCCAATGAGAGAAGCTCCACGAGAGCTCGCCTGCAATGTCCACGCACCAACAGTCGAGTTGATTGGTGAAGTCATTATTGGGAAACCTAGAGGATCAGGGAAGTACAAAATGAATGTATCTGAAGATGATTATTGCAATGCTGCTACATTGCATCAGAGTCATGCTTCACTACCCCAGCCGGTTTCTGCTCCTTCTCAACCATCTGCAACTGAGCTCCATCCCACTACTAGTTACTCTTCATACAAAAGCTTTACTGCTGAGAGAAAGATATCTAGGAAACAGGTATTTTCATCTCAGATCTTGCTTTTTTACTTTTGATATAGTAACACAGTTGCTCATTACTAGGCAACAAGTTGACTCCATATTTTTGGAATGAACAGGGAGGCCAAAGTAGAGAACCCATGGTCGAAACTACACCAGTTAGGCGATCCAGCAGACTCCGTAACAGATCCACAGTGATATCTCCATGAATCCTCTTCAGTATCTAGGATCTTAGTCTGAAACAGCATCCTCAGTTGTTTCAACAATCTCTCCTTCTCTCTCTCTGTCTCACCTAAACCTAGGAGAAGAGAGGATTTGCCTTCTTCCAACATTTAACTTTGTAGCAGTATGGTATGCTTTAGGAATGAATTCACTGCTTATCTTAACATGGGACTAGTTACTCTGGATACATTTGCTAATAATGTGTTCATTCTTCATTCCTTACCCTCTGTATTTCTTGATGTATTCAAATCATTCTATAACAACAAGAATCTCTAGGGAAAAACAAGTTACAATCTTCATTCATTAAAATGATGGTTCTCAGATGTATGTGCAAGTAGTTATTGAAGTTAAATGCTCCAAGAATTGCAACTTTTTCAGGCACAAGACCTTTAATCTGAAATCTTAAAAAAAAAAAAAAAAATTTCTGCACTTCTGTGCCTATGAACAATGAAAGAACAATAGACAATAGCCACAAAATTGCATATTTACAATCTCTCACTGAAGAGCCATTGTTTCAATATTCATAGAGGGGTGAGTGGGGGTTTGGTGCAGATAAAACTCCCTCCCTTAGTTGAAAATGATGAGAGAGAAACACCCCTTGTAGCTTTCTTAGATATAATGGGCTTAGGGAGTGTAAACTGCTTGTAGCTATGCAAACCAGTTCCACAGCTTTTGGAAGACTTGAGATTTCTTCTGTATGGAGTTACTTTCTTCACCAAATCTTCAATGCTTCCCACCCTTGCAAGTGATGTGAAAGACTCTGACTTCCCTTGATAAAACTTGGAAAGCCCCCTTCTGCACACAACCAAAAGATTTCATTTAATTTAGGAGCTAAAAAAGGCATGAACTTTCCAAAACTTTGCAAAATCAAGAATCAAGAATCCACTTACTTGATGGGCAATTGGTCCATGATCTGTGAGAGATCATACAGAGAATTCGATGAAGATGAAGATGCATCATCTGTTGTATCATCAGAGAATGATCCATTGGAAGCATCTGAGTCTTCTCCAATAGATGAAGATGATGTGCATCCTTCACCTTGATCTATAACATTGTTCTTCACCTGACCCTCATATTGAAACCATGATTCTTGAAACAGATGATGATGATGTGTTTTCCCTTCTTCCATCTTGACTGATGAGATGAACAAGAGAGATAATTGATCAAGAACAAACAGATCTCAAAAATCTTTATTTGACAATGTATATATATATTAATATAGCATGGGACCAAGCAAAGGAAACATATAAATGGGCATTCAAAGCAGTATAAAAATGAGTGGATTAGGCCAGACAAGGTTTCCTTCTGGAACAAAAAAAGTCTTACATTACCTGCGGGTGCAAGAAAGTCCCATTCTTCCAAATGAAACGTGGAAAAAGAGGAGTGGTGCATTGTACAAGAAGCTTACGTGTCAAACTTTCATTGGGGTTTCACGGTTCATACTTGAAATTGAGGGTTAGTTTAGATACACTATTTATTAGCCTTATCTTTAGATTCTGCAAAGATAAGTTCAACAATCCCATCCATGTCATCTCCACCAAAACATACATTAATTAATTATAAAATCACATGTCTATTATAATCTACGAATACTTATCCAATCCTAAAGGCTAAAATAATAAAATCAACTTCTTTAAAATTTGTGTTATTCAATGCCACAACACCCTATTTCATAAACTTTTTATAATAATTTTTAAATTATTAAAGATTAAAAAATATATTGATGACCTAATTTGAGAAAAGAAAATTTAAATTTTATTTTATTTATAAAGAAAGAAAATAGATGTGGGCGGCAGCTTAAAATAAACGTGGAATTGACCAAATAGTTTATATTATATTAAATATAATATTGATGAATAAAAACAAGATAAATTTAAAAAACCATTGTTAAAAATGTTAGAATATATAAGTTTATTAATTATATCTCAATATTATAAAATAAGAAATCATATAAAGTGGGGTAGAAGATGTAATGGATTGAGAGTTCATCTTTCGATCTTGAATTAATAATTAAACTATTTTTTTAATTCTAAATTGACAACACTCTAAACTTAAAGGAACACATTCTATTGAAAACAATAATAATAATAATAGTATAATATATATATATATATATATATAGTTATATAGTTATATAGATATATATATTAGTCTAAAAAAATTGTTCCCGCTAGAGAAAAGTTGTTTTTTCTATTATAACATAGATATACAATAACATTAATAAAAAAAATTAACAAAACTATCTTTATAGTTTTTATTGAAAATGTAATCTCTCTTTAAATTTATACTCCCTCCGTCCCACCTCAATTGTCCCACTTTCCTTTTTCGTCCGTCCCACCTCAATTGTCCCATTACTTAAAAAGGCAACTTTTTCACACTCAACAATAAAATATTAATTCCACTCAACTTACTTTACACTCACACTCCTTGGTTATTGTGCCCAAAGTCATTGGGACAATTCAGCCGGGACGGAGGGAGTATTTAATATTTTTTAAATATACATGTACAATATCTTTTATGTGATCATTTTTAAATCAAACATCATAAGTTTTTTTATTTTATATACTTTTTAAAAAAAATTTATTTGACGCATAATATTGAAAATATTGAATTATAATGCCTTAAATATAATATTTATTAATATAAATTAAATATATTTTAAAATAATTGCTAAAAATGATAAATATGAAAATTTTAAATTATACTCCCTCCGTCCCACTAGAATAGGTCCACTTACCGAATTTGACGTCCCAATTAAATTGGTCACTTTCCAAAAATGACAATTTTTTCACACACAACAATAAAATATTCATTCCACAAACTCATTCTACACTCACAACTTTTAATTTCCGCGCCGAAAAGAAACATGTCTATTAAAATGGGACGGAGGGAGTATTTTAATATTATTGAAATATCATAAATTTGATTCGCACATCGCACGGGTGTAAATCTAGTATTTGGAGAAATTAAGCTCGCCACCTAGAATAATAACAAAGATATTTTAGATGATTGCAAAGCTATTGCGATGAAAATGGTGGAGTTTAGGGTTCACCATTAACACCTTGATTTCTTACCATGAGAAATGTTTTCAAACTTCTTGAAGCCATCCAAGCAAGTTTGTTAATATGTTAGCTTTTTTCTTTTTTCTTTTTTTAAGTAATTTGTCAGGAAGACAAATATAATATTTGGATGTAATTTAATAAAAATAAACAAAAACAAAAACTCATAGTAGTCTTTGCATTCATGGCTACGGTGTTGATCTCAATGGGGATATGAAGATTCTAAGTTTGGTCTTCATCGCGAATTGTAAGTGTTTTGTGTGCTTTGAGTGGAAAAGATTGATACATATAGGCTACGAGACAGGCAAGTAAGGTAATATGTGAACACCGCAGTTCAATTCTATGATATATTGCAGGATCATTTGGAGTATGATTAGACGAGTAAGATGATTACGAATTTTATTTTTATTTTTTGAAGCATAAAATTATAATATTATTTATTAATTATTACCTTTATTTTTTAAGAGATTGTGTTAAACAAAAAAGAGGCCATGTTTTCTAAATATAACTCAATCCTCATTATTTGAAAATCAATAACCATTAAAACCGAGGATTATTATAATTAAAATAGTTTTTATTTGACAAATTATCTTATAAGACTGTCTCATTATTTTTATTATGAGATAAATCTAATGATGTATTTTAATTTATTTAAATTATATATTTACTTATTACAAAGGATGTAGCTTTATTACAAATAATGTAATTTTTTATAGTTAAAAAAGAATAAATTAAAAAACAAAATAATATATTTATATCATAATTATCCAATTCTTTCCCATGAAAAAAAAAATCAGTTCACATCTCTCGAAGTGACCAACTCATCTAATTTTTATCCAATTCTTTCCCATGAAAAAAAAAAGTTTATGTTTAAATTTCAGTTAATATTTAGCCAAGTTAAAACTCATAAAAATGTAAAATAAAAAAATATATATATAAAAACGCAGTAGGCGTACGGTCAACCCCAGATTTGTATAGCAAATATCTTCTGCTATACAAAAAATCATATTTCGTTTATTATTTTTACAAACGTGAACAAGATTTATCGGAATAAGCTCCTAATTAAGGTATCTATGAAGAAACTTCTTCCACACATATATTCTAACTATTAAAATTTTTGGGGAAAGTTAGAAATCGCCAATTCTTAATCAGATGAACTCAATAGAGCAGCAATTAGTTATCTAAAAAAGCACTCTGTATTACAATTTTTCAAATAAAAATCAATGATATTAATTTCTAGACGCATCTATCAAAACATCTCATCACCAAAAGCAAATCATTATCTCGGATTCACGCTACCATCAGGATTATGAACTCAATTAACCAGATTCATCGCGGATTTATAACTTATAAAACGCGACGATTTTAAGGGAAATAGTGAAAAACAAACAAATAGGTGACAGATTAGGTTGGTAGAAGAATGTAGAGAAGATGATTGTTGAAGACTTCCAATGGAAAATAATTGAAAGACAACTGCCCATCTTCTCTTACGAAAATTGATTTTGCAGAGAATACTTTCGATCGGAGAGCAGTAATCGCACAGCGTCGATACACACAATCTCTGCTTCGGATTCCATTTTCCGATTAAAAAAAGTAAAATTAATTGAAGAAACAAAACATCAAATTGAAAGGGTTAAAGATGGAAGTTTGAATTTATACAGGAAGGTTACGGCCCATTGCATTGCGGACTAGGGTTTCTTCTTTTTTTTGCCTAAATACCCTAAATGCCCTCCAACCCTTTCCTGGTGAAATTAATGACACTCAGTCGTGCACTTTTCCTTTAAAATTATTTTTCTAGAGAGAAAAAGAAATATTCTTTTCCAAAAAGAAAAAAGATTTAATTGAATTGCAAATTTAGGATTTTTTTTGTAAGAAATAAATTTAGAAATGTTAACCGTATTAATATATAGATTTTTCAGGTCAATTTTTTATTCGATTTTGCAAACTACATCTTGCATTTCATCCTACTATTCAATTTTTGCTTAAGCCGGTCATGAAAATTTATAAATTTGTTTTTTACACGCATAATTAAAAAAAATACACAATTAAAATAAGGATGGGGTATTTCTTTGAATTTATGATTAATTTATCATATTTCGAGATCAGGAAAAAATTCTTTTTCTCTAGAAGTGTTGATCCTTCTTTTTACTCTCCAAACAATCAAATAGTATCATTTTCCCTAGTGTAACCTCTTGTTTAGGTCAAGATGTCACATGTTTGAACTGTTCTCAATTCAATAAAAGTTCATTTAGCAAAACTTATTTATTAAATGAATCAAACTTTATAATGTTCGACTTAACTAAAAATAATATGAAATATAAAATTAATTTTTTGATTTTATACAAGTAAAAAGTATGATAATTTTTTAACTTATTTATTATTTTATTAAACCGCAAATCTATCATCAAATAACTCAATTTTCATGGGTTTAATCTAGCTTTCTGAATTTAAATATTGATTATATTTTATTCACAAATTCATTATTTTCTTATACAAGAAAATTAATTAAATATTTGGTTGTGATAAGAGAAAAATGAATAAATAGGTTAGGAAATAGAGAAAAGGAAATGGAGAGAGAGAGACTAGAGGCCTTGATCGATGAGGTAGTCGCCCATCTTCTCCACCACGAGGTTGCACTGCCCAGGAGTCATGGGCTCCTCGTACACCCCGAATATCAGTGCTTGTGCTGTTTTCTTCACTGTTATGCCTCCCGACCCCTGCAACACCAAATCATCCACTTCATCGACCATTTATATATATATCTCTCTCTATCTACGATTTGATTTTGATATCAGAAAAAAGAAAAAAAAAATTAAATTATAGACACACCTTCTTCCCACGAATTACGGCTCCCGGTTCTCCTTGAATAACCATGTATTTTGCTCCTCCCAGAAACAGTCCTGTTGGTGCAAGGGATCCTGGCTCATCAAAATCTTTCACAATCCCATCGATCTCCCCAGCCTTCAACTGATTTCGAATCACAACACACAAATTCAAACTGTTTATTGATTGTTCACGATTGAAAAGGAAATGTCCCGATGCAGATATAGGATTATGAGTGATGAAATTTAGGCTTAAACATTGGAATTGAAAGAGAGAATAGATTGCTGTATTTTTGCTTGATGATTACAACAATGGTGATTACATGTTTAAATAGAATTATTGAATTACAAAAGTCTTGAGTGGTTGAAATGAGTTGTTGAAATTGCTGACTTTTGTTCTTGCTTGATTTGCTGCTGATTTACTTGCTTGATTGTTGAAATTAGTTTCCAACAATGAGCTATGACTCGGATTTGCTTTCTGAATCATTTCATCAAACACCAAGCGGGAAATACAGGAATATACAGATCCAAAATAGCACAATCAGACAGATTCCTCTGTTACGTGGGGAGTGATCTCATTCAATAACATCCAAACCAAAAACGCAATAGATCTTCCGATATGAGAAAGAAAAAACACGATATGCATACCTGAGGAAAGGTGGCGCTCTGTGCCCAAACGCTGCCGTCAATGCCGATGATCGCGGCGGCGGTGAGATGAACACCTTCAACTTCTCCCATCAAGTGCTCGTCGACGTAGGACTGCCACGACATGGTTGCGATGCGATGCGACACAAAATCAAAGACGAGTCTTAGTTTTTTGTGAAGCGTTGATAGTTTTGGATGATAAATAGCCAAATTAGGGTGCGGGGGGAAGTAGGAGCGGTGGGTCTGATGTGTTTCCGATTTTGGCGCGATTAAATTGAACGAGTGGCGTACTTGAGAGAGAGAGAGAGAGAGAGAGAGAGAGAGTGAACTGTGAAGTGATGATTTTTTCTTTCTTTTTGTTTTTTCTTTAAGTAAACTATAATATTTAAATTGAGAGAAAAAATATTCTAATTTAACGATTTCGTTTTTAATATGGTTGAAAATTTAAATAGAAAAGACCTCGAATTCATGATAGACAAAATGTTAAATTATTGAATACAATAATGCTAACTGCACCAAGTAAAATGTAATATTTGAATTTTATGTTTTGTTTTGTATTTTGGGCTGGATTTAAATTACAAAAAATCATATACCTTAAAAAAAAAATTTGCTAAAAGCTTTTCTTTATATGTAAATTTCTAAATGAAAATCGTAACACTTAATTAAAAACCAAACATAACCACAAGTGGTCAAAATATTAATTACACCAAAGATATTTCAGAAAAGATTTAAATTAACGCAATTTATTTAAAAAAATATCAAGTCTAATGTTCCTAGGGTTGAAGAAGTAAAAAAAATGGCTGAAATTGACAAAAGAAACACTTAATTACCATGGAAACTGAAACAAGATAGCAGTGATTCATATCAGAAAACATCCATTAAATTTGACTTGGGGCAATAGTTGCAAAAATCTAATCAACTACATGATGATGACAATTAGAGATAAAGAGTTACCCACATCTCATACATGGTCTTGGAGGAAGTTGTGTTTTTAAAAGACCCAAATTCTCTTGCTGTTCAATTGAATTACATTGCCCAGAAAATACAAAAACAACAGAAAACTACGCCGTTATCTGCTGGTTGGGTCCATCACCTGCTGGGAAAAAAATAAAAATAAAATTAAAAAATAAACCAATTAGGGTTGATGAGTGATGGCCGACTATATTATACTTTGATGAAACAAATCAGTGTTCAAAATGTTGGATTTCGATCGAGGGCTTCGCTAGTTGAAATTAATCGCAGATGCGAGGATTAATATTTTACCCCACCTCTATTGTTGGGCATACATTATCATCACCACACACCAAACTAATAAAAAGTCTTATATCGACCAAAAAAAAAAATTAAAAAAGAAAAAGAATTGAAAAACTTCCAGCAATGCATCCTTATCCATTACAGTAGATAAACAGGACCTAAATGCATATTTATGATTTAGTCAAGACGATTCTCTAAATTAAATCATCCCTAACTCTGATTTTCTTGAAAAAATAAATGAACACAGGCACAAATTTTAACATTCTCCAAATAAGAGAGCTGTATGTTGCAAGGAAGAAATCTACCTCATGGAATCAAGTTCTTGAATATTTCATCAGGAATAAATAAGCAAGATCACTACGCTAACACTATCATGAGAATATACAAAACAGGCTCCGAACTGAATCGAGTTGGCATGCAAACGAGGACTGGTAACTAGTAATCAGGCTCATCTGCAAATATCACAAATAATTCATAACTGTTATCTCAAAGGAAATGGATAGTTTGGTATGGAAGTTTCCAAGTAACAAGAAATGAACTGAATAAGTTGAATCATGAGCAAGACCAAGCCTACCATTGTCATCAGCCATGTTAAAATCATCTTCATCGTCATCAAAATCTTCATTCTGCAAGTAGCAGCAGATGTATTAGCTATTAGCTAGAGCTGGTGTAATTCTCACCCACGATATAATATATTTCAAAGAAGCCAATGGAAATTGGTTAGCAGCATGGATATATAGCCTTGCAACCATACAGGAATGATCATAGGCCTCATTCATAAAACTATAGTTTTAACAACCGGCTACCGTACATAAGCAAAAAGATCTTGATAAAACATATATAAACTTAAACGACTGGACAAACATCATCCAAAAATGGTTACAGATTGATGCAAGCAAAAATGGCACTCCATAAACATGGATCAAAACTTTCCCCAGCAACAGAACCATGCAATATGATCTTCACTCTGAACCCAACTGCAACCAGGATTCTTCTTCACTCTCCTCCCACTCATCACTTTCCTACCCCCCCACTGCCTCTGCAAACATGACAGCACCACATAATATCCAGAATGATCAAACTTCAACTCCAGAAGATGCAAACCAGCCCAGTACCCTACCTCCACTTTCTGATGAAGCCGACTAGCCCCAAGTAAAGCGCCCCATATGTTCGTGATAGGTTTAATCAGCATGATCAGCTGCACTGCCTCTTCCATAAGGCAGTTACGGCCTAGAAGATCAACAATACAAGCATAATGCATTTCAGAGGGTGTTATATTTTTGGTTCACATGTACTCTTTCCCCTTGTTAATTAGCCCACCATGACTACAGGCAGACAACACTGCTATACAAGAAACTGAGTCATATTGAACACTGTCCTTCATAGCTTCAAATGGATCAATTGCAGAATCCGACTCCCGAGCATTCCAAATCCAAATTATAGTATTCCATGAAATAGTATCCCTTTTAGAGACCCCATCAAATACATTCATGGCAATATCAATCCGTCCACATTTAGTAGTATAGAAGTCCAGAAGCGAGTTTGCAGCAAAAACAGTATCTTCCAGATTGCCAGAGTATGGATCTACTTACCTTCTTTCAATGCTGATATGTTCACGCAGGAGGACAGGACACCCATGTAGGAAACAGTATAATGACTTGGCCCCAACATTCCCATTTCTCTAAACAAGCTTATTGATATAGAGCAGAACCGTGTGCTTGGCTCAGAGAAGGGGGGCTCAACCTTTATCGGCTGGAACAGGCATGCGCTTACTATCCATAGGCGTGCGTCGTTTGAGTAGTCTCATTAGTTTAAGTTTAGTATTATTATTCAGTTTCTTTTTACTAATTTTCTAGTTTTATTTAAGTTATTTATTTCCTAGTTGATTTGATTACTTGTTTTTCCTAGATTTAGTGGAGTTATTTCAAGATGTTGTTATTGGGGTATTTAAGCCCCCTAATAAGGTTTATTTGATTTATGCAATAATAATTTTAGTGAATTCATGTTTCCATCGTGAGTTTGGGTTTCTACTTCTATAACTTATAGACTTCAAGCTCTCGCTTGTTTGAGAATAGCTGACAATGAGTATGTTGTAGGAAACCTCATCTCTGTATGATATACTAAACTTAGTTTGAGCAAGATTGAGGCGACCACATTTGGCATGCATGTCTGTTGAAGCATACAAAACAAATAGTTCGAATACTAACCCAAACAGGACAAATCTAGCAAGCAGTTCTTTTAGATAATGAAGAGAACCCAATCTGCCACCAGGCAGGGAGAACTAACAACTTTCACATTTCCGCATTTTCCATATTCATCAACCAATGCATTGCCAACCTTAGTTTTACCCTCAAAACCAACCTTGATGATGAAACGATGAATTAAACTAACAACCTCCCATTCTCAAGCCCCCACCACACTGGCAGGTTTGCCAGGAAAATATGAGATCAAGTACAAAATGATGCAAGAGGCAAGCAATCTCGTACAAAGTTGTAAGAATATATAGCATACCTGCGCATAATCACCGTCATCACTGAATTCCCCATCATCCTCTTCAGCTTCTTCGTCTTCTTCATCCTCCTCTTCATTTTCTTTCTTTTCAGCTCCTTGGCCCTAGAAACACAAATGTCCAGATATCCCAAAAATGAATGTTATAAATAATTAAAATAAAATGACATAGACAAAAAACTAAAAACAAAAAAATGCTCCCAATAACATCCAAGATGAAGTAATAAAATAATTGATTAGATTTTCAATTGAGATGTGGGAAAATATACCTCAAGCTTCTTCTCAAGCTTCTCAAAGGCGTCAAGTTTGTTCAAGTCTGTTATGATCATTTCACACTCTAACAGTTAGAAATATATTTTCTTGTAAAAAGAAAAATAGTTTGAGTAGCATGCATAACTACAATGACCTCCAGGAAATGTTTATTTTTCTTTTAGAGAAGAAATTGCTTCAATAAATCATAATATAAATATAATTTCTTGCCAACTCACTTAATGAATTGTCCCATCGAACTTTCTTGGCAACATGCTTTACACCTGTTGCGCAGAGGAGAATATTAGATAAAGAAAATACCTGATATGAAGAGCTACAAAATAAGGCAAATGTTTACTAAGAAATTAATTTCTACATAGGCAGGCACATCAACCTCTGGCTAGTTCTGCAGGCATATGATCCTTGCCCATCTTTATGAAGTGCCAGAGTGGCGGTTTAACCATTGTTGCTGGAGATTTCCTATCCGAGTACCTTTCTATATCTACTTTTTCCACTTCTGCAGCCATTATTTTACAGTGTAATATTATATCAACTGAATGCAAGATCATGGTATGAAAATGAACTTGAAAAAGGTCAAAAACACAATCATAAGTAGCAACATAGCATGACACTGCATGATAAGTTCACTGCATTGACACAGGATTGCACATATATGAGAGATAATAATTAAATGAAATATAGCTTGGAAATCTATCATTTCAATTTCAATAATGTGCCTTCCTGCATTGGCGAATACTCTTTCTCGCTGATGCACACATTTATGAAACTCCTAAGACTAATTCGTACGTCACTATAAATTTTAACATCTAAGCACACAATTAGACTCATCAACAACACTGCTTTGAATGCATCCTTCGTGAAAGATTAAATGAGAGAGAATAACTTTCACTAATCAAAGATATAGTACACTAAAGCACATATAATCCGAGCGTAAAGTATCTTCTCAAGAAAAAAAGAGCAAAATGGAAAAGGGGGAGACGTACTATTAATGCTTTGGCTTCTATCTTCGTAATAGTAAGGAGATGTCTCGAAAAAGCTCTGCAAATTCTCAGCCATAATCACAAACGGCATATCCCTCTTAATTGCAGGCACAGAAACCTCCACAGTTCCTAAACTCTCAATTTCCTATCAATCATGCGATCATTCAAATTCGCCCCTAGAAATTAGAGGAAAAAAAAAAGTAGAATATTTCTAGTTACCGGAAAAAGCTCAAGAGGTTCCTCTTTAACCCTCCGGAAACAACCACCAAAGCGACCGCCTCCTCGGCCGCCGCGGCCGCCTCGAAACGCCATATATTAATAGTGAGTTGAGCTTCTCCAACCCGTCCGGATACGCATATGCAAACTCAAATTATGTGTTTTTTTCTCGCCTCCAATCCAACTCCAAAATGAGATGCAAATTGAGATCTTTCTCTCAAAACTATTCTAATTTACAATCATACCCTTTTATTTATTGAATTTCACTTTTCTTCACTTTCTCTTATTTTGTTTGCTATTTCTTTTATTATATATATTATATACAATTTAATTATATTATTATATTATATAACATATTCAATTAATTACATTAATTTATTTTTATTAAAATAATAATTGAAAAATTAATGAAACATTGCACAAATAATGTAGATATAGTAGCACACATTTTAAAATATTTACTTTTTATTTTGAGAATATTATTACTTAATGAAGTTTGCTAAATATAAATTAGATTGAAAGTTTTTTAGTACGAATTTGTAATATTTTTTTCTTAAAAATAAATATGAAAGAATGTTAATATTAACTTAATGTAATTTCATTATCAAATTGTTTAGTTATTTAATTAATAAACAATAAACTATTTTTGATTATTTAAATAATTTTTCAATTCATAAGTATGCTATTCATATTGTTTTATATTAGTTAATGATTAATTATATTTTAAGAATTTATTTTATTTAAAATTAATAAATGAAACAAATTGTGAATTTGATAAATATAATGATAGTTTCAATAATTAGATAAATATATTTGACAGTAGGGGTGTTCATGGTTTGGCCGAAACAGGTCAAACCGGCCAAACCGTATTAATTTGGCCGGTTTGAAATTTAATTTTCAAACTGGCGGTTTGAAATTTTTAAAATCGGATAAATTTGGTTTGGTTACGGTTTGGAGACTCAAACCGGCCGTTTGGGCCGGACCGGCCGTATATATATATATAATATAATTAATTAATATAATTTTTAGCACATTTGTTAAGTTTCTACTTTTTCATACAATTAACCCATGTTTAAATTTATTGGCCAACATACTATAGTTTTAGTTTTATTTTTTTATTTATCAAAAATAAACTATTAAGTATTAATATTAAATAATATTATTTTATATAATTTCCTTAAATAAATTAAGCATGAACTTTATAATAATAATTTTACATATCTCTTTCAATTTTATATTTGAATTTTAAGGTTATAATTTTAATACATTTGACCCATGTGTTTCCTTTGATTTACATTAAATTATAAATATAATATTTTTAGAATAAAAATTATATTATTATAAGTAGTAACAAATAATATAAATCAATTAATTTGTATTTAGGCCCTAGTTTTCTACAAATTATAGTAGATTGTTGAAAGTTGAAACATATTTCTTTTCAAACCGTCAAACCGGCCGGACCAAACCGTTTTTATATGATTTGACCGGTTTGGTTTGAAAATTTTTCAAGTCGTACCTATCGGTTTGGCCGAAATTTTTCTTCCAAATCGGCCGAACCGGACCGTGAACACCCCTATTTGACAGTCGCGACTCAAATAATATGGGCCAACAACCATTTTAGAGAGAGAAAGCTTATTCCTCAAGTCTTTATATGGGCCTGCACTGTGGTCAGCCCATTATGTACGTGAATAAAGTCCATAAGCCCAATTAAGTGATTTTATTTTATTAGAGCAGCACAGGCCCCATGTCCATGTGGCCGAGAGAGGAAGTCGGACTTTAAATAAGATCTAATTTCTTGGACATGAGGTCACAACTCACACGCCATTAACTGGACGGGTATAGTGAACACGTGCGCGTGGGCCAGCCTTTTTTTTTTCTTTTTTTTCTTTTTTTATTAATTTGTTTTACGTATAAATAAAAATATAAAGTATTTATTATATTTCTTTTCATATTTATATGTTTTTTAAGGAAATAAAATAAAGAATATATATAAATATATATGGTAATTGTTATAACTAGTGAGATGTATGAATCATATAAAGTAAAAAGTAATTAATAAAAAATGATAGTGGATGTTGATTGAATATTTGCGAATATAAAATGATAATAGTTATTAATGTGGCGCATACATAGCGGGATTTTTAATTTTTTAAAATTTCAATCATTGTGGGTGCCTTTTTTAGGGCATCCACTATGGAAATTGGATCTCGGTCCTAAGTGACTTTAAAACGACCAGCCTAGACAACTGACTGCTCTAAACTACTTGATGGTTCTGGATTTCAGAGTATAAATAAGTTGCACAACGGAATGATTGTTTAATGGTGGGACTTGCACTTTATCCAAGCTGAGTGTCAGTCTTAGTTTGACATATCGAAAGCTCAGTTTTTGTCTTAAGTCCAGATAGTTGTTAGAGTCAGTTTGAGTTTATACTTCAACACTTGAGTTTTGATTTTAAAGTATGTAAACTGATAAAAAGACAACATATAGACAACAAAGGATTTTGTAGTGGTTCGGACACCAAAAGGTCCTACGTCCACTCTTCAGACAAAAGTCTGGTAATCCACTAAGTGAGTGAATACAAGGTGCTCCCACAATCTATCATTTGTTGAAGAATGTCTCGTCATTCAGTCCACAAGCTCACTCTCCCGGTCCTTTGTACGTTTTCACTTCGCAGCTCCTCGGAGTGTGGACACACCACACAGCCTCCTCGTCGCCAGAATGAGGTATTTATAGTTCGCCTCTGAACTGTCAGTTTGGTGGCTTAGAACGTCCGTCAGAGTCAAAGTACAAAGCGTACTTAACTGTTGTGTTCTTTCTTGGAGAGAAAGAACACCAAGAATAACTCAAGAACTAGACGTTCACGAATGTGACACACGAAAAACTTGAATACGCCTCTAACTTTGACTCGTAAATTTTGCAGAGTTTTGGCAAGCTCGAGAGTAAGGTCTTAGGTGCTTGAATCTCTGATGATCCTCGATTATTTATAGGCAGAGGTCTTAAGATTTGAATTTGATACGATCCTCACCGGGAAGGTTTAGATCGCAGCCCAGGAACTCGAATGAATGGACTCAGACACGACGCGGAAGCAACTAAGGTTGATAACAAGGAAATATCCAACACCTTTGGATTCAAAAACCATCAAGTACCGTAGTCCAGATTGAAATCTCCTACGACCTAAGAAGCGAATTGATCCAACAACAAAGGATATAGTCGAAGACACCACCAACGGATATGACTGTCCGATTAATTAGTCAATATTGAATTTCAAGGTACTCCACAGAAATTCAAGAGCTTTCAGATAATTGGAGAATAAAACTCACGAATATTATTAAACTGAAAACTGAATTATTTGTTCCATAACAAGGCCTATATATAGGCAAAATCAAATCCTAATCTAATAAGGAAATCAAATTCTAATAAACTAAGAAAATAAAATATATCTAAAAGATATAATCCAAAATTGCTTAAATAACTAACTACCAAATCTTATCAAGATAAATCAAATCTTCAATCATATCTTCAATAAATATTCTTGAAATATCTTGATAAATCTTGCCAATTAGATCTCTATCAGAATTGTAAGAGCCGTTGGAGACAGATTGGATGAAGTCCAATCGGATGTTTCTGTTCTCTACTGTGAATGGTGGTAGGTAGGTCCATTTCCAGAAATACTGCGTCTGCTCCCACTTTTTCTGACCTGAACAGTGACTGTTCACCTTTCTATCAGAACGAAAGTCTGATCCATCCGAGGAATCCAGACTGATCAGTCCGAGGAATCTAGACTGAAGTCTTGGGCCTATAGACTTTAAGAAATCTCCAATCCTTAAAGTGTGATCTTTGTCAGTACCATTCCTTAGACACTTCTTCTTGTCTCTATGTATGGGGATTGGAACTAAGATTCCATGCTGATATCGTCAGGTTGGCAAGTCCATGCTGGCTAACGTTTCAAGTCTGATCATTAATCCCCAGACTTGTAAGTTTGAGATTGACGAGTTCCAAACTGGTAAGTCCCAGAATGGTGAGTTCCAAAATGGATGAGGTCCCAAACTTGTTGGTCACATATTGAACTTTCAGTCTCTTGAGTCCTTTTGTGCGTCACAGACTGATTCTTCAGTTTGTTCTTCAATCAGCTCCAGTTTACAACTCGATAAAAGGACCTTACAAGACTTTACATTTGAAAACAAAACTGAAGCTAATCTAGAGACATCCTAGACTGGTTAGACCTTAACCAAAGCTTTGACACACCAAAATAAACAATTAAGGAAATTTTAATTTCCTAACAATTTTCCTCTTTTTGGTGTGGTCAAAGTCATCTAACCAACTATAACAATCTAAGCTGATCATGAGGCACGAATACAAGTGTTATATATCAAACTATAAACTTATAGAAAGTACCTCCTTAGACTCAGCGTACTCTACTCAGGATCTTCCCCCTTAAACAGAGAGAGATATTGCTTGATTAAAAATTTTAAAGTAAAAACTGAGCAAAAAATCTTAAATAAGAGCGAAAATTGTTGATTACACTGGAAAGTGTAAGTTTAACCAAAGTAAAAATGACTCTATGTTAGACAAACAAGATTTGTCATCAACAAGTCAGTTCTTTCCATTAATGATGATTTCATTACAAGTACAAGGAAAGACTAACTATTGAGTCTATACATAAAAAATAGCTTTACAACAAAAGATCAGTGAAATACAAGCTGGAAGAGAGCATAAATCACTTCTTTCCAGTTGAGCTAGTGAGCTTGGCTATGTCTCCAAGAGAGGTTATAAAATTTTTCAGCTTGGCCATGTCTGCCTCTTGCTTTAGCCTATGCTCTTCCTCGCACCTTAGTCGCCCCTCTTCTGCTTTTTGCATTTCTTCGTACTCTTTTATTCTCATCTCTTCCCCCTCTTTGACCATACCTAAAAAGGTAGTCACCATAGAGGTCACAATATCTTACTTCTCTTCAATTGCTTTGGTCAGAATCTCATTGGTTGTTTCCATTTGAGTTCGGACCTGTTCTGCAACAAGGTCATTAATATGAGCTACGAGTTGATCATTGTTGATTGGTACAACTTCAGTAAGAGTGATGGAGGTGGAGGCCTCAGCTTGATCATCAGCAACAACCACGCGTCAATTAACTTAGATATGACCTGGAGCAATGGGCACTGAGGGGTTGAAAGGCACTATCCACCATCTTCTTTCTTCTTCTTCTCGAACCCTGTGAGCTTGTGTTGCTTCATCTTGTTTTGCCATTTGCTCCAATTCCCATGAGGTCAATGCACCATCAACAGTAGGAGGTGGAGATGTCCTCAAAGAAGGGAGCTCGATGTTTAGCACTGGGACTGGAACTTGGAAACCATGTTGGTGTCTTCATACTCGCAAGTCCATGCTGGTGATGTCATCCATTAGTATATGTTTGGTCTTATACTGGTAAGTTTGGTATCCGAACTAGTAAGACCATACTTGCTAGTCCCACACTTGATGAATCCCAACCTTATCAGTCCACAAATATGTATCCCAGACTTGTAAGTTGGGTTCGGATCTTAGTCTGTTGAGTCTCGTGCACCCCAAACTGATTCATCAGTCTGGTCCACAGATTAGTTCCAACTTACAACTCGATACAAAGCCTATACAAGACTTTACATTTTTAGACCATACTGAAACTAATTTAGAGACAAAACTAAGATGGTTTTTACATACTTTGACCCACCAAAACAATATAAAATAAGGAAATTTCTAACAAAATTCCTAACAGAGAATGACAAGTTCCAAACTGGTCAGTCCCAGACTGGTTTGTTCCAGAATGGATGAGGTCCCAAACTTGTCAGTCCCAAACTGATCAGTTTCAGACTGATCAGTCACATATTGAACTTTCAGTCTTTTGAATCCTTTTGCGCATCACAGACTGATTCTTCAGTCTGTTCTTCAATCAACTCCAGTTTACAAATCGATAAAAGGACCTTACTGGACTTTACATTTGAAAACAAAACTGAAACTAATCTAGAGACATCCTAGACTGGTTAGACCTTGATCAAAGCTTTGACACACCGAAACTAAATAATTAAGAAAATTTTGACATCAAATTTCTTAACAGGGAAAGATTCAATAAATTCTTAAAGTTTGGGATAAATAAAATAATTACCATATATTAGGGCAAAAGGTTCAATCGTATCTCAAATTATGTATGTTTCTTAAATTTAATCCAAATTATTCCAATCTCTAAATAAATATTGAAATTATTTAAACTATACAAATATAGTACAATCTAATTTTTCTAATAACAAAAAAAACATGCATCAGTTTAGTAGAGGATGTGAAAGAGAATATCAATTTCATAACCCTTCATTCAAAAGTTTACACATGCAAAATCATAACCATTAAAAAAGAACAGACTTTATTTTTAATATATTGTGCTTAAAATATATTTTTAAACAATTTATTCAATTTATCATAAATGTTTGATGTGATTAGTTTTTATTTAACATAAATTTTATTTTTCAACACTAAATATAATCTCTAGTTGAGTAGAGATAAGCTAGACATTGGATCTTGAGGTTGAAGTTGGCCAGAATAGTAGTGACCACCAAGGTTTGGGGATAATGGGTAAAGATTTATGATTCATGAATCTAAATAAATATATTATTATTAATTATTCAAAATTATTAAGAATGAAGATGTATCCATGGGTGGGTTCATGCATGTGCTCCAAGTGAATTGGGGTCAAAACTCACAAGGGAGTCAATGTGACATATTGAATTGAAAAGAGAATAAAAAAAAAAGTGTTCCCAAAATCTTTATATTTTTTTATCAAAAAAAAAAAACTTTATAATTTACATAATTTGATGATCCCACATATTTCATCCCCTTTAATGCAGCCTATGCCCCATTCCAAGCTGTCTTCTCTTGGGTTCAATGCATCTACTTGAGTCTCTCTTTCTCTAGACATACATATATAGGTCAAATCTCATAATTTTAATTGTTTGAGAGAATCATGAATTGACAACATCCATGAGATTTAGTGTGTGAATTATTAGTAGGTACCTACTTTGCTTGTGTCTTAATGGATTTGGATTACAATGTTGGATTGGATAGACTTTGTTTGTTTCCTAAATGGACAAACATATATTTATGTGTGTATTGTGTAGTGATCATTACTTAAGTGGTAATTTGTGTTGTCATCGTATTGCTACATTGAATCAACTATTTGACTGTTACTCCCTCCGTTTCGATTGAATTGTCCCGGGTTGATCGGGCACAATAACCAAGGAGTGTGAGTGTAAAGTAAGTTGAGTGGAATTAATATTTTATTATTGAGTGTGAAAAAATTGCATTTTTAAGTAATGAGACAATTGAGGTAGGACGGACGAAAAAGAAAAGTGGGACAATTGAGATGGGACGGAGGGAGTATTTTATTTTAAATGGTATGTATTTCATATTTTGACTAGATTTACTTTAATTATTATTTTTTTGCACTACTCATGGGTCATGATAGTTATGTAATTTTTGTAATGTGTATGACAATAACATAGTCTAGGGAGAACAATTTTTAATACAACATAAATTCATACAATAATAATGAATTAGTATTAAAGTATATTGAATTCACATTCTTTACCGATTAGTACGATAAAAATACAAAAATTGTGTGTCAGATTTTTGTTAAATAAAATACAATAACGATAATGAGTATTGTTAACACGTTAATCATATTTCATTATATTTATTATATCCAATAATTATCGCATTCATACTGTTTCTATTATATAAATATAATTTCATAATTATGATATTTATTAGATTGAGTTTTTATCGTGTATATCATATCTGAGTTTTAAGCAAATTCTTATCATTTTCATGTTGGGACTTAACTAATTAAATTTGGGATATAGATCAAAGTTTTCTTTAATAGATTGAATATTGATAAAAAGCTTAATGGATTACTAATAGAGCGATATGATAATGATTCTATTGGCACTAATGACTAATTTACACCCAGAGTTTTTGTACATGTAATTATTTTAATTATGAATTTTGCATAAATTAGAGACAAAATCTGTAATTATTTGAGAAATGATACCCTAAATTATAATGGCATGTGTAGGGTTGAGGGAAAAAAAATGTACAAAAATCATGACCCAAATACTGAAATAATCAATGACAACAAAGTTTTATTTCTTGAGCCACAATTAGATTTTATGCCAAGTGGAATTATACTTAGAAGTTGTGCCTACTCCACTATCACTCGGCTACAATTATAATATAAGTTTTCTTGCAAAAAAGAAAAAAAAAACAATAACAATATAAGTTGTTTGTTTCACATGGCTCTAGGCAAAAATCTTATAATGAATCTTTATAGTAATTAAATATTGAAGATATTATAAAAATGTTTGAAGATAACAAATGTGTGCCACTCAGAATTTGGAGGCCTAGACTGATGATGTGTAGCATTGTTCACTTTTTATTGTTTATTGTTTAGATATTGAAGTTATTTAATTTAAGTTTTATTTATCTATTTATTTATACATGATAAGTTTAATATTCTGCAAAATTATTTAATGTTCAGAGATAAAAACACATGAGAATCAAGAAAATGCCTAAAAATTTTAAATAGCTAAAATAAGTGTAAGTAATTATTGTTAATAATTTTTTATATATACTGATTTGATGAGTCAAACATCTCACTATAACTTGTAATGTCCTGTATAAGAATTATCGAGTTGTAATAGAAGCTAATTTACAAATCTTAGGGGATTTGTTGGCAAAATTATCACCAACAAATAGGCTTGTATTGGGTTGCTGGCTAACACTTTGTTGCCAGCAAAACATTTTCGGAGGAGTTGGCTGACACACCATCATCAGCTGGAGGATTACCAACACAGAGCTTATCAGCAATATGTGACCAGCAAGACGCTACCCAACCAGCTAGTAGACACACTTAAACTAGAACAAGTAAGAACTTTCTTTAGATCGGACTTTAAGATTGGAGAACTTAAACTCTGATGTATTCAAAGGCTTATTTGTTCCGGGAATCAACCCACAAATATTTCTCGGAATGGCTAAAAAGTCGTTCCGACCGATGCAGTTAAAGTCCACCTGTTCTGACAAAAAAGATACTGCGAGTAAAAAAAAGTGAGACTTCGACAAGACGCGTTCCTTTTATCTTACAACGACTCCAAATGACCAAAGATCCTAACCTTCCAATAAGCCCTATAAATAAAGGCCGCAATCTGCCTTGAGAAGGTTACGATTAAATGATCTTGTTCGTTGATTTCTGACGATTTATCGAAAGCTATTCATTTTCATATTCTGAAACTTTCACGCTAATTCTATTAGCTTCCTGTGTTCCTTCTTAAATACAAGACTGTGTGCTTTTAGTAAGAGTTAACTTTGTTCCTTCTTGGATTTGTCATTTCTCTAGTGGCAATTATCACGGGTGTATACTAATAACTGCCGTTCTTGAGAGAAACTCAAACTCTAACGTCGAGTTTGAAGGACAAGGTGGTGTGCCCGCACTTCAAGCCTGAAGAAGTTCTTGATTGCAAAGAGCTTGGCTAGTGCGTTAGTGGACTAGTGGATGCGGCATTGATCAGCTAGTAATAGATCGTTGACATCTTTGTAATTGATAGTTTAGTAATTCCAGACTGTGCATCTGAAGAGATGACGTAGGTCGGTTTGGTCTGAACCTCTATATATTTTGTTGTTATTTACTACTCTGTTTAAGTTTCAATATTAGATTCAAACCCAACACATCAAGTGTTGTAGTATATTAATTATGAAATCGGCTAAGTAATATATTCGACCAATCAAACAACTCGCATATCTAAACCTGAGCTGGTGCCAAAATTACCATCTTGAAAGACTAAGCTTTAAAAGAGTTTCGTCACACTCTAGCCTAACTCTAATTCTTGGACCAACGACAATACATAAAATTAATAAATGCTTTCCTTTTTGCAATATTAATATAGTCTTTTTTTTCTTGGCAAAAATTAAACTTTAAATAAATAAAATATTATGAAATATTTATTTTTGATGTAGGATTTAGTGCAGAACGGTTGGAGATAGTGCATTATCGAAATTCATAAGAGACCACGGTCTCACCATTTTTTTATTATTGTGAGAGAGGTTTTAATATATTGTTTCAATTTTTAATATATTTTTTTCTATGTAAAAGAGTACTTTATTTATAATACATCATTTGAAATAAATCAAAATATCATTTCAATAAATTAAATACATCTCATAATAAAAATAATGAGAACGTGTCATAAGAGTTTACTAATTGTTTTTATTAATAAAAATAATTTTCAATTTGAAATGATGGTAATCATCCATACACTCAAATAAAAAATTAAGTTGGTTTCTAGTTAACATATTCTCCCCCGCTAGTCAGCATTTTGATATCTTCCCAATAGTACTTTTAATTTAGGATTTGAACAATAGGTTCTTTATTGAATCAGTATCTATGATTTTAAAAATTCAAAGTTTTTAATTTTGACAACCCAAAAACTTTTAAAATTAAATTGAGGATTTTACAATCTTTTAAATCTTAAATTTAAAACTTGTTTTAAATCTTGAATTAACAACTTAAATTATAGGAGTTTTATCAATTCGGGACATGAAAGAGAGTTTAATTATCAATTTAGTACCTAGAAAGGTTAACTCTCAATTCATGATCTGAAGGATCACAAAAAAACTCTCAATTTAGGACTGAAAGATCATAAAATTCTCATCCAGGATCTCAATATTAGGTTTTGGATTGAAAACTATTTAATCTTTCGGATTCTAGATTAAAAAATCATTTTTCAAGTCCTAAATTGATAATTAAACTATCTTTTAAGTATTGAATGAACAATTCTCCTAAATTATATTTCATGTTAATAATAGTGATTGAATTATTGAAAATAATTAATGATATATGATAGGAGTGTCCAATCCATCTATCAAGAAACTCACAACCACTTCTCCATAAATATATGATAATATTTGAGATAAGTTGTTATACATTAAAAAACTCAATCCAATCAGATATATGCCTGCTGTCTCTCAAGCAAAATATATCAATAAATAAAAATCATATAACTCATGTGTGTATAGAATTGAGTATATTTTATTTCTTGTTGTTCTCTGCCATAAATTGAGTTGGGAAATAAAATAATAACTTTTTGTAATATTTTTTCATTTATTGTGTGGAACTTGAGGGCAATATTGAAAGTTGCAGCCAAGCTGAGCAGAAGGAATTCCAGGGCCGCCTCCATTTTCTATATTTACTGCATTGTATGCCTTTGCTCTCTGCATTTTCGGAAATTTAAGAATAATTAGATAAATTCACATTTTTAAAAAATTCCTTCTTTTTCTAGAATTACGATAAAACTTTAAATAATTATAGCTCGCTCACTCGAAAATCTCACCTGCATGGTCTCTAAGGCATCGGCCTCGGAGTTGAAGTTGTAAAATGAGCTGGCCGCGGTGAGCTTCATTGAAAGAAACTGAATTTAAAGGCAGAAAATGGCATTTCAATTATCAAAAAACAAGATTATTTGATAGAGAATTCATAGAATATATGTAATCAAAATCAAATCACCTCTACTTGATTTTGCAAGGACTGCACATAATTTATGATCTCATCCAGCATTACTGCCATTCCCATGGTCTGTTCATTTGTTCACACACACATATCAAAATATATATATATATATATATATATATATATTTTTCGTAATTCGATGCTAAAAATAAAGTTTATAGCTAGTTAACCATTTAGACAGTGCTCACCTTGTAGCAACCTGGTACAATGTCTTGCAAGCATCTCAATCTCTCATTAATCTTCTCTCTCCTCACCTGAATCATAAATTATTACACATTTAACCAACAAGAGAAAATGAATAAAGAATCATCCAATTGAACATGAAGGTCTTACTCTTACCCTCTCTGCTAAGCTGTGGCTGTCAGTAGCCTGGCCTCTCTTGGCTCTAACATGAACAACTTCTGCTGACTTGCTCTCTCTCTTCCCTTTCTTACCTCCTCCTACACTCTATCAACACACCACACCACACCACCAGTCAAATCAATGAACTGATTAAAGAGAAATTGAAAAGGCTTACATTTTTTGTATCAGAAGAACTGCTTATAATCTCCATGGCTGATTTCCTCTTTCTTTGGATGTCAAAGTGCTGCTGCAACGCAGTGGAGTTGTGGCGATGGAGTGTTAATGATTCGGAAAAGTATGGATTGTGAGAAGGGTGTTGGTATGTTGCAGATATGAACTCATTATTTGGATCGATATCTGATAGAGAGAAACACTGTTTGTAGTTGTCCATGCTTGCTGGTAAGGATGATATTTCTTGATGAGAGAGAGAGAGATTTGGTTGATGCTGATTGTTTTGTTATTGAAAATAATAAGAACAAGTTGTGACTTGTGATTGCTATATATATTCTTTTTTTTTCCTTCGCCATTTCAGTTGAGAAATCAGGGGAGAAAAGGGCAAAATAAGTAATTTGGTGGGCATAGCTGTTTTGAGTAGGGGTGTACATGAGCCGAGCTACTCGTGAGCTACTCGGAGATCGACTCGAAAAAAGCTCGATCGAAGTTCGATTGTTAAATAAACGAACCGAGTTCGAGCTTCGAGCCGAGCTCGAGCTCGGATGTGTTCGGTTCGTCAGGCTCGCGAGCATGTTCGAGTTCGAGCTCGAATCGAGCTCGAACTCGAACATGTTCGCGAGCAGGCTCGTTTAACAGGCTCGCGAGTAGGCTCGTTTAACAGGCTCGCGAGCAAGCTCGCGAGTAGGCTCGTTTAACAGGTTCACGAGCAGGCTCGTTTAAGAGATCGCGAGTAGGCTCGTTAAAAAGCTCGTTTATAAGCTCGATTTTTTTTATTAAAATATGATATTTATATATTTTTCTATTTCCATACTATTTATATTACATATTTATATAAACTATTTAAATTTCTAATATATTTTTAAAATGTAACTGTTGAGTTTTAATACTTTTTAAAAAATACACATAATAGAAAAGTAAGATGAAGATTTATATAATCAATGAATCATATAAACTTTTAAATCTTAATGCTTTTTTAAAAGTGTTAATAGAAAAGTATTAATGCATTATATATTTATGTAAACTGTTGAATTATAATACTTTTGTCAAAATGTGTAGATAATAGAAAAAGTAAGATATAAAAATATATAATAAAACAAACTCCAAAGTTATAATTGTTCAATATATAAGTATTAATGCATAATATATCTATGTAAACTATTGAATCATAATACTTTTGTCAAAATGTGTAGATAATAAAAAAAAAGTAACATAAAAATATATAATAAAACAAACTACTTAGTTATAATTGTTCAATATACAAGTATTAATGCATAATATATCTATATAAACTATTGAAATATAATACTTTTGTCAAAATATAGATAATAAAAAAAGTAAGATAAAAATATATAATAAAACAAACTCCTAAGTTATAATTGTTCAATATACAAGCATTAATGCATAATATATCTATGTAAACTATTGAATCATAATATTTTTGTCAAAATGTGTAGATAATAAAAAAAGTAACATAAATATATAATAAAACAAACTACTTAGTTATAATCGTTCAATATACAAGTATTAATGCATAATATATCTATGTAAACTATTGAATCATAATACTTTTGTCAAAATGTGTAGATAATAAAAAAAGTAACATAAAAATATATAATAAAACAAACTATTTAGTTATAATTGTTCAATATACAAGTATTAATGCATAATATATCTATGTAAACTTTTGAAACAATCTATTTTATGAGAAATTTATGTTATTTGTAAATCTAAGAGAAACTTAAACAAACAATATATTATTATTGAAATAATAATGTTTGTATATACTTTTAAATTTTAATATATTTGAAAAAATGAACACATAGTGGAAAGTTAAGATAAAAATATATAATTAAAACAAACTCATAAGTTATATTACTCAATACACAAATATTAATGTATAATAAATTTATATAAACAATTAAATCATAATACTTTTGTTAAAATGTATATATAATGGAAAAGTAAGATAAAATTATATAATTAAAACAAACTCTTAACTTATAATTATTCATTATAAAAAAATTAGTGTGTAAACTATATTACTGCATAGTATATGATATATCTATTAAAATAATTAAATCATAATACTTTTGTTAAAATGTATAGATAATGAAAAAGTAAGATAAAAATATATAATTAAAATAAACTCCAAAGTTAGTTACTCAATATTCAAATATATATGAATAATATATGTATATAACTTATTAAATCATAAAGTAAGAATAAAAATATAGTTAAAACAAACTCCTAAGTTATAATTACTCAAAATACAAATATTAATGCATAGTATATGATATATCTATTAAAATCATTAAATCATAATACTTTTGCTAGAATTATAGATAATAAACTCCAAAGTTAGTTAGTCAATATTAATGCACGGTATATGATATATCTATAAAAACTATTAAATCATATGAGTTTTGTTAAAATGTATATTTTAACAAAAATTATACTTTTTTTCTCTATAATTTGTATATTTTATTAATTATGATGTTTTTATTTTATCACTATAATTTATATATTTTAATAAAAAATTATACTTTTTTCCTCTAAACGAGCTCGAGTCGAGCTCGAACTCGAGCTTACAAAGTTAAATCGAGCTCGAACTCGAGCTCACGGGCATACTCGCGATCTCTTAAACGAGCCTATTCACGAGCCTGCTCGCGAACCTGCTCGCGAGCCTGTTAAACGAGCTTGCTCGCGAGCCTGCTCGAATACAACCTTGCCGAACCGAACTCGAGCCGAGCTCGAACCGAGCTCGAGCTTTTACAATCGAGCTCGAGCTCGCTCGAGCTCCAAAACTAAAAAAAATTTCGAGCTCGAGCTCGAACAAAATCACACGAACCGAGCTCGAGTAGCTCACTACTCGGCTCGGCTCGGTTCGTGTACACCCCTAGTTTTGAGGAAAATGATTTAGTCAAAACTAGATACTCCCTCCGTCCCACCTCAATTGTCCCACTTTCCTTTTTCGTCCGTCCCACCTCAATTGTCCTATTACTTAAAAAAGTAATTTTTTTACACTCAATAATAAAATATTAATTTCACTCAACTTACTTTATACTTAAACTCCTTGATTATTGTGCCCGATCAACCCGGGACAATTCAGCCGGGACGGAGGGAGTAATATTGATTGGATCGATATTTCACATTGTAAATCTGACCGTATACATAATATTATTATAAAATATAATAATATGAATTAATGGTTCTTTTATATATATATAAAAAAACTAACATACCAATTCTACATAAATGCTTTAGTATCTACTAATTGATGTGACAATAGAGAGATTATAATAATTAAATTTGACCCACCATCAATATGATATTAACACATTAAGCACATAAGTGCATTAATAGTACCCATGGTGGATAGGTGAACAAAAATGACCAATTATATTAATTAATATATAGTCGTTAATTTATATTATTTCGAACTGCGCAAAAAAAAAATTCAAAATCTTTCTCTTTTTCTTGTGGTTGTGACCTTACTTATTTTCAATTTATAATAGATATCATGCAAAATATTTTATATTAATATTATTATTTGCATCATTCTGTTGAATTAATATTAATATTCAAATCGGTCAAAACAAGTTATTGAATAATGTTTAGAATCGTCTAAATTATAAAAATCAAATCATTTTTATATGATTTAGTCAATTTAATTTGAAGTAATTACTAGAATTACACCCGTGCGTTGCACGGTCAATATTTATTTTTAA
>JAPKLW010001356.1:51477-63519 GCA_026898455.1 Plectranthus barbatus | reverse complement strand
AATATTTTATTTAATTATTAATTTATATATTAATATAAATGGACAAATAATTTTTTTTAAAAAACTAAATAATCCCGCATATCGTGCGGGTGCCATACTAGTTATTGAAAATAATAAGAACAAGTTGTGACTTGTGATTGCTATATATATTCTTTTTTTTTTTCCTTCGCCATTTTAGTTGAGAAATCAGGGGAGAAAAGGGCAAAATAAGTAATTTGGTGGGCATAGCTGTTTTGAGGAAAATGATTTAGTCAAAACTAGATAATATTGATTGGATCGATATTTCACATTGTAAATCTGACCGTATACATAATATTATTATAAAATATAATAATATGAATTAATGGTTCTTTTATATATATATAAAAAAACTAACATACCAATTCTACATAAATGCTTTAGTTTCTACTAATTGATGTGACAATACAGAGATTATAATATAATTAAATTTGACCCACCATCAATATGATATTAACACATCAAGCACATAAGTACATTAATAGTACCCATGGTGGATAGGTGAACAAAATGACCAATTATATTAATTAATATATAGTCGTTAATTTATATTATTTCGAACTGCACAAAAAATGACAAAAAAAATTATAGATTGGTTTCATTTCTTTATCTATATCCACAATACATGGTCCACATACGTTATGACACCATAATGAAAAATGATGATAGAAATTATCAGTATAGCTATAAATATTTGGGCCCTTTTTCTAAAGAAAGTCATTCATGTTTTGATATAATCTTCTGGATTATTGGTTTGCTTTCATACATTTGCATTCAAATCTTAATGTCTCAAGACTTTGTATTACAAAAAATAATTTAAAAAATAATAATAAAGAAACATTAAAAAAAACACACAGCCAAGAGTGTAGATAAAGAATATACACAAACAATATATATATATATATATATATATATAAAATACACTCAATTTAGTTATTTTGTCTAAATAATTAAATTACATTAATGTTGATACTGTTAGGCTACCCCCATCCATAATCCTAGGGGCACAATACAAGACAAAACAAAAAATTAAAAATGAAAAAGTAAGAGTTGTAGAGAATGACTTCGATCGGCAGCATGACTTCTCACTTGTTGGGCGTGATGGATAAATCATCCAATCATTTGTTGTCATTTGATAGGAGGATGATTAAATATTATAAATAATAAATTATATAATTAATATTATGTAAAAATTATATGAAAATTTATATTCTTTTCTATGTAAATAGAGTCTGATATTGATATGTTTCCACACTAAAACCAAAACTTTCTATTCTCCAGACATCTCTTACTACATTAGCTCCAGGTATTCGAAGTTATGAATACAAATAATCCAAACTATTTCTTCAATCCCAAAATTATCCAAACTCTGAAGATCATACAACCTCCCAAAATTATCTAAATTTCACCCCATATCAGAATTCTTACTCATTTCCAAATTCAGAATATTAAGATAGTTCACCATTGTTGGTCCAGATCAGAGTGTCTTAATATTACACATATTATAATATAAATTACGTTTTATATTATACGTCAAACTATATATATATTTAATAAAAATAAAAAAAGTACATTAAACTCAAAGTGTATTTCAATATTATCCTATAATAATTTTATATTTGTATTATTTTTTTTTAAAAGTAAGTATAATAAATTAATGAGATATTACATTTTTAAAAATGATAAATATATTTTTAATTATTTTTATTGTATATATGTTATAATAAAATAAATAAAATAAAAATAAAAAATTATGTGAATTTTTGAAGGGAATAATTTATTTTACTTTTGGTTTAATATATATATATAGATAGATCATAGATTAATACATATTATTTTTAAAATTTTGTTAGAAAATTTGAATATGATTTGAACTAAAAAAATTTATATATTTTATTTTTTACATTCGTTTGAAAATTTGAACAAGATTAGAACTAAAAAGATTTATATATTTTATTTATTTTTAATTTGGTTAGAATATTTAAATAAGATTAAACTATAAAGTAAAATTTTAAAAACCTAATAATTAATACAAACAACTCTCTTCACTCTTCTCGACTCTCTCTCTCCCGAACGGCTGCACGCCACCGGCCTGCACCCCTCCCTCCGCCACGCTTACCCACCACGACACCCTCCGCCGTGCCTCTCCTCTCTCCGCCGCGCCCGCATCCCCTCTCCTTTATTTATTTGGAGAGGGGTTCTTCTTTTATATATATATATATATATATATATCTTTAAAAAAAATAAAAAAATCATAATTCTCGAAGAACCCTAGCGTTGCTCTTAGCTCCTTCGTCTCTCTGTGGTAATACTAATTTAACCTTCAGTTCATGTGTTTTCCTGTATAAATTATGTCAATTAGCATAAATATAATGTGTGTTGTATTTGCGGTGGCTGGGGAGATTTTCTGTTGTTTTACCACAACTGCCGGGAATTTGGGGAGAAAATGTGTAATTTTGAAGGGTAATTTGAGATTTGAGATGGGGATCAATATTGTGTTTTCTAAATATATATCAGAAGCGCGGGGCAGCAGAAAATGAGTGTAGAAGGGATCATTTAATATTTTGTTGAATTTAATTCTCGGATTTCTATATGTATGGAGTGTTAGGTCTTCCAAAATTGCATTCATACTAAACCAAACATCACTGGATACAAACACTGTGGATAGACATTTACAAAATATTATTTTGCTATACACTTTATTTTGCCCTGAACCAAAGATCACCGGATGAAAATGCAAGACTTAACTGCAGTTACATTATAACTGTGCACCTTACTCTTGAATTTGATTTGTGCCTTATTAGAAGTTAATTAACTCTGCTCTCCGTCGTCTGCCGTGCAATCCGCGTGACTTCCAATGGAGGATGCCGTCTCTCTTGGGGACGAAAAGGCCGATGCCAAGTCGTTCAAGGATTTAGGAGTAAACGAGCAACTAATTGAGGCATGCGATAGATGTCGGATGGAAAAACCCTACAAAGATACAGGTTTAGGCTATCCCTCTTGCTCTAGAAGGGAAAGATATAATTGGGCTCGCCGAAACGGGGTCGGGTAAAACTGGCGCCTTTGCCATTCCAATCATACAAGCGCTTCTCGAAGCTCCGCAATCGTTTTTTGCTTGCGTGTTGTCGCCGACGCGCGAACTAGCCATTCAAATTGCTGAGCAGTTCGAAGCATTGGGTGCTGGAATTGGTCTCAAAAGTGCAGTAGTAAGATTTTTCAACTATGAAAGATTTAAACTTTTTACTGCCAGGAATATTCAGTGTATTTATTAAATTGGGTTATTTTTGGGATGCTTATTTTTGCAGCTTGTGGGAGGCGTAGATCAAGTCCAGCAGAGTATTGCACTCGGAAAGCGGCCGCACATTATTGTGAGTTGGCATTGTTATAAAATTGTGCAACCTTTTGAGGTTAAAGACATAGATTTATTGAACGATTACTAAATTTGGTAGAGCCTGGTACTGTCAGTATGTTGGGGCTTCTTAATTTGCATTCGTGTACTCCTTAACAACATGTGATCTTAGTAACAAAAAATACCTTTTTATAATAGTCATCTTATGCCCCCCTGTATAGATTTTACACTGTTGATGACTCTATGGACTGGATATCTCTTGTAAACGTTGAACCTTGTTTGAGTTTGGAATTTGTTACTGTTTGTAGAGGCTGCACCGACAATCAAATTGGACTTTTATGTACAAATTTGTCTTTTAAATTGGTAGAGCGTACAATTCTTAATTAACATGAAATAATTGTCATTTCTCAAGTTAATTGTTTATTTTATGGTGAACCATGTTTATTTTTCGAAGACGGACTGATCAGTTAAGTTTTGGAATTATTTCTATGAAATGTTTTTTGTTCATTTGCTTTGGGTTGTATCTGTAGATGAATAAGGCCTTTTCTGTGCCAATTCTTTGCAATTCTTTTGTAATCATATTTTGTCATATATCTTGTAGGTGGCTACACTGTCGTCTAGTTGATCACCTCTCTAATACCAAAGGGTTCTCTTTACGTACACTGAAGTTCTTGGTAAGAAGTTCTTTTGATGCTAGTTTACATTGAAAATGCTTATGGTTTTTCTATGCTTGAATGTCTTATTGTCTATGCCCGTCAGCTTTACTATTTAATATACAAAGCATTTACAGATCACATGGTATAAACTGAACTGGATACTTTTTGCTGTACTAATCATTTAAAACTTGTGATAATGCATATTTATCCCTTAGATATTTTGATAAAAGGATTAGCAGAACAACTGAGCTGCTTGCAGAGCCTGGCAAAACTGTTGTTACTGTGTTTCTAGCCTTCTTGGATGTTGGGTGTATGCTGTTATGCTTATTGTATAAATTGTTGAATCTTACCGTATCACCAACTGATCATAATTCATAGAGATTAAGGATCCTTTTAAAACATGTCTTAGGTACTTGATGAAGCAGATAGATTGCTCAATGAGGATTTTGAGAAATCACTCGATGAAATATTGAATGTTATTCCTCGCGACAGGAGGACTTACTTGTTTTCTGCTACAATGACCAAAAAGGTACTTGAAGAAGTTTCTTCTTTACTGCAAGTTTATTATATTATGACACTAGAAATAAATGCCATACGCAAGTTGTTTGTTAGCAAGTGCAAATTGTGTAATGGATTGTTCCCTCGATGTTTCAGGTGAAAAAGCTACAAAGAGCTTGTTTGAAAAATCCTGTAAAGGTATTGCAGTGCAGTTTTTTGTACTCTAATTTTTGATATAATGCTCTTTTGATGTCTGTGTAACCATTTTCTTTTTGGACTGCAGATTGAAGCTGCGTCCAAATATTCAACTGTTGATACATTGAAGCAACAGTATCACTTTGTTCCTGCAAAGTACAAGGTCTAAGCTTCAGTAGCTCATGTTCTGCTTTATAATGATGCACAAAATGCTTTCTAGTTTTATGATATGCTTTTGACACCTTATAAGAGAATCAAGTCACCATAGGTTCTCTTGGTATCCTATCTCTGAGTTTAGTTTTGTTAAAAGTTTGTAAATACGTGCTTTGCTCTGTATTATTTTCTTTATTGTATTCTGATTTTCTCATTTTTCTTTCTTTTTATAGGAATGTTATCTTGTGTATATATTGACCGAGTTCTCAGGAAGTACCTCTATGGTTTTCACTCGAACATGTGATGCCACTACGCTCTTGGCATATCTTCTTCGGAATCTTGGATTTAGAGCCATTCCAATTAATGGTCATATGACCCAGGTAATATTTTAGACAAGCCAAAATCTTTTATAATGCACGTGTTCCTCCTCTATTCATACATCCTTATTTCCTATTTGATCTTGTTGTTTTCTGCAGTCGAAAAGGCTTGGAGCCTTAAATAAATTCAAGGCTGGAGAATGCAACATTCTTATTTGCACTGATGTTGCCAGCAGAGGGCTGGATATTCCATCAGTGGACATGGTCATTAACTATGATATTCCCACAAACTCGAAGGTTTACATTTTCTTTCTTTTCTTGTGTGATTCTCCCGTCCCTGTTCTCCTAACATATACCCATGACCGACTCTATGTCTTGTCGATAAGGCTGCTACACTTTTTTCCACTTTGCCTCCACTTCAATTGCACCACCTCCCATTCTAATAATGTGCATTTATTAAATTTTCTCAAGGCATTTGTAGTTGGCTAGACTGATGGCCTCTGTGAGTGTGGCCACAATTGCATGTATAACAAATTGTTATTGGGAATAATTGCTGAAAGATCTTGACTCCTGATTATTGTGAGACTAATACTATGCTTTGAGAAATGTGAGATGCTGCTAAGAAAATGATGATTGTGAGGCCACATCTTTGCATAAAAATTCATTATGTTCCGGTTCTTTTTTCACTTCTCTATCTCTTGAATTTCATTTTGATTGAAACTTTTGTGTTTGAAAGCACCAGGGCTAAGTGTGAATGGAAAGGTTAATGCTGGCTGGTGTCTTCATTTGAATAATAATACTAAGTTGTAGTTGATTTGCTATACCTTGCTTTGCAGGATTATATACATCGGGTGGGTAGAACTGCTCGTGCTGGACGGTCAGGGATTGCCATAGCTATTGTGAATCAATACGAGTTGGAATGGTACTTACAGATAGAGAAGCTTATAGGTAAGGAAGGATTACATTTCATAGTTTCAGTTGAAATGGTTGATAATATATTTTCTTAACAGGCAAGAAACTGCCGGAGTACCCTGCCCAGGAGGAAGAGGTTTTGCTACTATTGGAACGCGTTGCAGAGGCCAAAAGAATATCTCAAATGGTACTATTTGATTATCCATAATGCAAATATGCAATGTCTTATTTTTTAGAGTGGTAATATATATTCTCTCCTGAAACAGGTCACATTTTGTCTAGGAATTATGTTAATACCCTATACGTGTCTGCATTGTTGTATTCATAAAATGATAAACCAATATGTTATTTTTTCAGTTGCTTTATGTTAGTCAAAACTTATGGTCATGGATCACTACTGAACACTAATTTGCATGAGTTCCCTAGAATTGTTTCCTTTTTGCAAGTCCTAATCAATCATGTTTGGAAGTTAAAAGGATGATCACCGATAGGTGCATACGCTGATCAAGATTTAAAAAAAAAAAAAAGCTTTTAGTTAGAGAGCAGAATGTTAGGAATAATAATGTGGTTTGTGGTGCAGAAAATGAAGGAAGCTGGAGGCAAGAAGAGGAGAAGAGGAGGTGAAGATGATGATGATGGTGAAGAAGATTTAAGTAAATACTTGAGTCACAAAAAAGGAAAATCATCTAAGAAGGGAGGGGGAGGCAAGGCTAACACAAGAAGATGATACAAGATTATCAATATCCAATTTTGACCCATCCAAATTTTGCCAGCCATTCTAGTCTTCTTCACTCTATCTGGTTGTTGTGTTATTATTAGTACTAGTTTTCTGCCCGCGCGTTGCGCGGTGTATATATATTATTTGTATTCTATTATCATTAAGTTCTAAATAATTTTTATAAAATAATTGAGTATTATAATTTATATACATATGAAATATACACTATAAAAACTTAAAATAATAATCGACACATAAATAATGAATCTTCTAACTTATGATAAAATGTTTATGCATGAAAGATGATTTTGAATAAAAGAAACTCAGTACATAATAGAATAACTAATCTAGTTATGAATAATAATAAAATTAATATTTGATAAAATAAAACAATGAAGATTACACATTGATATTTCTATGTACACAACATTTGATATTTTTGACAAACTTCGTTCTTCCTTGTCACATATCAAGATTTTCAATCCAGCACGACTTGCGATCCTAGACACAACAACATACAACTGTCCATATGAAAATATTGGTTTGCAAGAGTAAAATCGCCACATGTGATAGTGGCAGTCATTGACTCTTGTTTATGGTCATGACATATGAAACATGAATTAGGAATTGTCTATGCTGAAACTTGAATGGAATTCGAGGATAAGATGATATGATAGTCATCCTTGGAATAAATACTTTTTCACCAGTATTTTTCTCACTCGGAACCTTGTCCTGACATGTTTACTAAGTTGTGTTACAACCAATCAAGATTCATTGCACAAACCAGATGAATGATCAATGTTCCTCAATAACATGATCAGTGTTCCAACTTTTAAATTCATCTCATGGTTTTGTAATCCAGAACACTTTAATGTATTCAAGAATTCTGGAGTATGTACTTCATTAAGAATATCATCTGCATTTTCCGTTGTGCACATAGAATCAGAACTTAAGTATACAATGCCTACATTATTGTTCAATGATGTCATATACTGATTGACCATTTCAACCACATCATTTGTTGGTGCCAAAATAGCCTGATGCTGCAAATATGAAACATTTATTGATGAAATAACTATTGTAGTATATGTGCTATTAACAATATCCACGATTGAATCTCCGATGAATTTGATATTAATATCTTCAGGGATATCAATAATTCATTCGCTGTCATTTGGTGCTCCTAAAGTCTCATCCTAAATTGTTGCAACCCAATCAACAAAGTCTTTTAGTGGTGATGCTTGCATATGCTCTCGAAGCATATTTAATCGCATGTTTTTCTTCTACTTCAAAACAGTCACATGATGCCATAAATAAGATGAATTAATTGTCGCATTAACAACATCTCCTCTGCTACCTCTTTGGATAACAGGCAAAATCTGTATAAAATCACCACCAAATACAACAGTTTTGTCTCCGAATGGTTGATTGTTACTTTGTATATTCTGGAAGCACATTATATCCCACATTGCCTTATCAAGTAACTCAAAATAATGTTTATGGACCATAAGTGTTTTATCCCATATTATAAGTTTGCGACGTATCATCAACTCAGCTAATTGGCTCCCTTGTTCAATGCAGCATATTGAGTCTTCAGTTATATTAATTGGGATTGTGAAACACGAATGTGTCATTCTATCACCGGGTAGCAGTAACTAAGTAACTATGCTATTCCACTTGAAACAACATTTAATACAATTTCACCTTTTGATCTCAATCCAGCAGATATTGTTTTCCAAATAAAAGTTTTTCATGTTCCTCCGTATCCATATACAAAGAAAAGTCCCCCATTATTTAAGTAATATTTTTCCATGATTGTATCATACACAATCCGTTGTTCATTTGCAAACTTTTTTCATATTTTACTCATGATCTGCAAAGAGCTTTATACGATCATAGCTACATACTTTACCACCACTTTCCTTCTCCTTCATACACATTTGGATTTAAGGTTTGACGTCCTCTCATTTACTTAAAATATTTATATCATATTTGCTCAAAAAAAATATTTATAGCATAAAAGATATCTATTTATTCTTGATATTGAAATAAATTATCTTAATAGCGCATGTTCCTTTAATACACTATATTTCTTGAGTTTGTCTTGAACATATATTTAAATGTTCTTGATTTTTTTATATTCATTTTCATTATTTTCCGTCTCCTATTCTTTTTATATAAACACGTAATCATTATTTTCTCATCTCTGGTAACACACTCATTTAACATTTTATCTCCCCTTTCTCTTTATCTTACATATAGATACACTTTAGTGTTTTAACCTTTTTTTTCATATCTTATGGTTTAATTAATTATCATCCCAAAATACAATATTGTCAAAACTACATTAAAGACAATAAAAGTATTATTTCTCAAAATATATTTAGATAAAATATACATATAGAATAATTCCAATTTTTAAATCTAAGCCCTCAGAAATAGAATTGTTTCAATAATATTAATAATATTTTTACCATGTGAATTTATGTTAATTAAACCTGAAGACCTATTAACCTGATCTTTGAATTAAACTGTATATATCTAAAACTTTATTTTTTCATTTTTATTCCTTTTTTTTTCATTTTTCGATTTTACTCCCCTTACCATCTCGTCTTTATCCTCCCTTTCATTTATTTATTTTCCATTCTCATCCTCTATTGTTCTTGTGCCCATATCTCTCTCTTTACTCTCACTTATTTACTTTTAAAAGGTTAGTTGTTTGACAATAATATTAAATTGTCCTTGGAGAGATTTGTTAAGAGAGTTACAAAAATTATTGTTTAATTGTCATATTTCTTTCCATGTTTTCAATAAGATTATTTTATTTTATTTTATTTTAGACTTTCTTAATTCTAATTATCATCAAATAATAATTCTTCTGTTGGATATACATAACTAAAGTTTTATTGCAGTACTTTCATGTTGTCAGTCCATAAAATATTTTTTAGAGCATCAAGAAGTTCTTGATTCGAAAAAATTGACATGTGAAGAGAAAATACTAAATTTGTACAAATAAAAAAAATATTTTATCAAATAAAAATCTTAGAATTTATATTTTTTAGATAACTTCATTTTTTCATTTTGCACTGATTGTGCACATTTTTATTATAATTTGCGTCACATGATTGCTGATAATATTCATTTGGGATGCGTAAAACATTATTTTATTGCATTGATATTATTAGTTAATTTATGATAATTCAATGAATAAACCATCAAAAGGTTTTTTACCTTTGGAAAGGTTTCTAATAGAAATATATTTTATTATCTACTATCTAAATTATAATGAGGTTTACAATTGAGTATAGTTTTACTATACTAATACATTTTAAAATATATCATATTTCGTCAATTTGCATTATGGTTAGGAATTGATCATGGATTAAAAACATACTAAATTCATTTTAATATAATTAAGAAAATTGTACAATATATATATATATATACACACACATAATTAGTAATGCATAATTATATATCCAAAAAGATAATTAATAATATTAGTTAAAGTTATACTAATTACATTCTTACCATATTCGTTTATAATTACCTAATTTACTATAAGAATATTTAGGTCTTTTTTTTTTTTTTTTTTGGGGGGGGGGGGGGGAATTGGGGGGGTGTTTTGCTTTTTAAGTACATATAGATTAATGTAAGCAATTTGATTATTTTCAATCCTTGAAATTTTTTAAGTACATAATTTGGGATATTGCTTTTATGTTTTTATAATTTTAACATAATTCATTAATATCATCATTTTTCACCTCAATTAATATAGTTATATTTCTGAAAAGCTTTGAGAAAAATTATTCGAACCATTACAGACATTTTTCGTACATCTTACATTGCCAAAAAAAAATACATATGATAAAAAGCCATTAAAAGCTTAAAAGAAATAGAAAAGAGATGAATAAAGTAAAAATATATGTTGATTTCTATCTCATACATTTGAAACTATCTTTCAATAAGATCACGAACAATTCATTGGATGAGAATTATCACATACTAATATACAAATAAATACTATACATCGAAACTTATAGCAAACAAACCTCATAAAACTCAATGTACATCAACAAATAAAATTATCTCTATTTGTTTAGAAGGATTAAAAAAAATACTTACGAAAAACATATCGCCAATAATAAGCTACTACAAAAGATACAAACGAAAGGTAACATACACATGTTTCAAATAAAAAATGCTAAAAATTGATTACAATTACATAAAGCTCAAACTATAAATTGATATCTACGAAAGATAAACAACACACTTAAATTTGACAAAGTTAAATTAAATGAGAAAACAAATATTCAAACCCTAAAATTAAATCAATCAAACATTAGAAAAGAAAATTTGCAAGTATTCTAGGTAGTAGGAAAACAATATAATGTACAATTCAAAAGATTAATGCAAAAGAAAAAAAAACTCTATATAATGGAACTACAAATTTGATGGTAAAGTAAAAAAAAATGATGTTGATCCTTGTGTGAATTAGAAACTATTTATAATACTAATGATAATAAATACAAATTAATATGAATGCCACTAATTATGCTTTGAAACATAATTATTTAATTATAAATGACCCAATAATGTCAATTAAGAATCTAAACATGCGTTTTTTGATTGACAGTCATGATTTGTTTATAAAACTAATTTATTACAATTATATAATAACAATTCATTTCCCAACTATAATTATATAATAACAATATATTCATTCTATTAATAGTTAGTATTATTTGCATGGTTTTATTTTCATGTTTTCACACATTATTGTCATTATGCTATAATGTTTACATTATTTTATTCTTGAGACTTAGATTTAATAATTTATTCTCATATATTTTATATAACCATTTTGAAAATTATATTTGATCTTATAAAAATGCAAATATAGATTGTCTAAATTTCTTTATAATAAATATTTTATTTAAATATTTAATAATCAATAACTATTTACTTACATAAAAAAATTATTAATTAATTATATATTCTTTTTACTTCATGTTTACCATATTTATTAGTAGTTACCTTATATATTATGTAATTATTTATGGAAAGTTTTTTTTGGGGGAAAAATTTTGGGCTAGGGATTTTGCTTTTATGTATATATAGATTACAAGCTAAATTTGTTACTTACTGTCTAAATACTCATAATTACTGTCTGAGTTTCAAGATTTGACATATGAAAAGGCAAGAGTTTTTTTTTTTTTTTTTTGG
>JAPKLW010001356.1:0-50600 GCA_026898455.1 Plectranthus barbatus | reverse complement strand
ATTTATTTACAATATTTGATTGGATATTATTGAATGTATTGACAATTCGGGAGTTCATCATTGTGATATAATTGAGAATTAGCTCAAAATAATAATAATTAGTCAGGGAATAGTGGAGGCGGCGGGAAGGGGGGTGCTAGGAATTTGGTGTTGGTTGATAGTTCGTCGAACAGTTCTCATCGAGCCATCACGCGCCAATCAGGTCCGATGATCTTTACCGAGTAATACAACAAGAAGGAGAGTCGCTCCGAGAATACATCAAACGGTTCAACGAACTCAAGTTAACGATATCGAACTGCTCGGAAGAGCCCACAGTGTCGGCCTTCAAGAACGGGCTCCGGCCTGGTTCTCATTTTTTTCTGGAAACTCATCGAGTATCCTTGTTCGATGTTTGTGGAGGTGCTCGCCAAAGTGGAAGTCCAACTCCGCAGAGAGGTAGAGGAGCAAAACCTTGACCAGAAGGAGAGAGTAAAGGCACCTAGCCGAGGAGAGAAAGGGAGTGGCTTGCGCCCCGCAACCCATTTCCCACCATATCAACGCAACCCTGAAAAGAAGGCCGTCGGCTTCCAGGGTGTCCCGCTTTACGGTTTGAGCGCCAATCCTGTGGTCGTCGTGCGAGAAATGGAGAAGATGGGAAACCTTTTTAGATGGCCGAAGAAGGTGCTGAGCGTCGGCCAGAATCCTCAGTGGTTTTGCGCTTTTCATCATAGCTATGGACATACCATGATCCAATGTAGGGATTTCTTATGAGAGATACAGAGGTTGTTGGACCAGGGGCATTATTCGTGGCGCAAAGACGGCGGTGGTGAAGGAGCGGACGCCGCGATGGGGTCCAACAGAATACCGATCCCAAAACCCCCGTAGGTAAGGCGAACAGTGAAAGTGATACATGGGAGCTGCGACCTAGCGGGAAATTCCAACAATGCACGCAAAAGGTATTGCCGGGAAGCCAAAGCGTTACATTGGGAGGCCTCAAAGCCAGTCTTACCAGGGGTGATCAAATTCGGACCCGAAGATGCTGAGGGTGTTCGACGACCTCATAATGATGCATTAGTCATTGAATTATTGATAGCAAATTGTAGAGTTCGACGTATTCTCGTCGACTCGGGGGCCTCATCGAATCTTCTATTCGTGGGCGCCCTAGAAGGGATGGGCATTTCGCACAAAGAAATAAAACCCAGTCGAACCCAACTTGTCGGCTTCAGTGGCGAGATACTTGATCCGGTTGGGGAAATCACGCTGCATGTGTATACGGAGGGAGTGAATCTGTCAATCTAATAATATTAAAAAATAATTAATTTTAAAACTGTTAAAACTTTACACATTATTGAATTATTTAGCAAATAAACTTTAGAGTTTCTAAATTGCAAAAGTTATTTGAAATGAAAAACAAAACAACATGTTTGCAATGTAATTTGAATATCATGATCCTCGTTTTATTATTTTAATTTTGAATTCATATTATTTTGAGAAATTAGTGCATTTTAATTCATAATATCTATTTATTTTTACAAAATAACCTAATAATTATAATTTTATAAATGTTAAGTTGGTAAAATAAACAAAATTAGAAATCACGCCATAATTTTGGTGTAAGATATCAAATTATAATTATAGACAAATATTGTAAGTTAAATTATAATTTGTGAGCACTTCGCTATTTTTGTAAAGTAGGCAAATTTTAGGAGTGTAGATGCAAATACTTTATTTTAGTTATAAATTTAAATAGATATTATATGTGGTGAAAGTTTATTAGAGAAGTTTATTATTTTTTATATATTTTTATATAATATCTAATTAGTACTATTTTAATTAAACTATTATAATATTTTTGCTGAAACATGAAAATATTATATGTGGTCATTTATATACAATGAAAATATAAGTTATTATTTTATAAAGTAAATAATATTATAATATTTTTGAATAAATCATTTATATATTATTTCGAAAAATATTTATTCGCGCAACGCGCGAGTATATATCTAGTTATACTATAAAATCAAAAAAAAAAAAAAAACTTGAGTTAGGGGAATTGGAGTCTATCTACTCTATTCGTGGATCCGCCATTATATGTTGTAATATTTTTGCTATAAGTGTTAATTATAAGTTACTCTAACTCTTTAGTAAATCTTTAAAATTAGGGAAGGTCTCAGGTTAGGCGGCCTAAACGATTTAGACGGGTTTTATCCATTAACCCAAGTCCAAACCCATATAATATACCCTAATTGGGGATTAATAAACCTTATTTGGGATGGGTGAACCCATTTGGGTAGGATAAAACCCGCCTAAACCGTTTAGGCCTGCCTAACGCAAGTTTTTGCCTTAAAATTATTCGTTTTTTTTAAGTGTTTTGAAGACCTATCGTCTTAAAAGGCTAACTAGATGCATGAGATAAGTAATTATTAATATAAGAATAGTAACTAGATGCATGAGATAAGTTCCAGAAATAAATAAGTTAGGTTACAAGGGTAAAGAAAAGGTAAAACTAAATTATAAATCATTCAAAGTTTTTAAAGTATATTATAAATTATACACATAATTAAATAAATATATAAACTGTCAAGTTTATATCAAAATTATTTCAAATTTATAATGATAACTGTGACTAAAATGTCAACATTTTTACAAAATTTCAAACGAAACACTTCTAATTCTATAAAATGTTACATTTGAGATTTTTATCAAAATAGGTTCCAATTTTTATTTCCTGCTATAAATTTAAAATAAGAGAATTGTCTATTCAGAACACTTGAAAGATAATTTAATTATTTATTTAAGACTTAAAATATAAATTGCTAATTAAATTATGGACTGATAACTTAGGGGACGTTTGATTTAACCGTTCTGATGATATGTATTTTTTTAAGATCATTTTCAAATTATGATGATATGTTTTTTAACTTTATAAGTATAGAAAAGAATTAAAATATTATATAAATAATAATTACTTTAATATTAAAAAAATCAAGAAAATAAAATCTATACATTCACCTATTTTCACTTACTTCAGCCACCCCATCAGAATCGACTATCGATATCGCTCTGGCACAAAGAGATAACCTCTCACAAACTTCTCCCGCCGCCGCCGACGACTTCACTGTGGTAGCCGGAACTGGCCGAATCGGTGATTTTGGCCTCCCCATATCCACTGGATTTACGTAAATACCCTTGACCGAATCGTGCATTTTCCATCCGGTGCACAAAGATTTGTTTCCTGAAAAACACCTCAACAATTTCGTTCAGTCAGCCAATTTTCAGTTTGATTAGGTTTTCTTCGATGTGGGTTTAGGGTTTTCTTTTAAAGATATATTTCCGAACAAGTGGAATTTGGATTCCATCTGGTGTAGTGAACGGATTCTGAGTTGTGAATAACCGATTCATATGCTATATTGTATATAACTCATCCACTTATTGAATCTAATTTACCCAGTCGTACAACCTTATCGGAAATCAATTTGGGAGTGTGGCAGTAGCTCATTTTCAGTTTTAGTTGGTTTTTACTTCTTTTGCTATCCACTTACTTGTGTATGCTTGTGGCATAGGCTTTTGGAGGGGACTGATTGGATTTGCATCTGAGCAGTAAGTTCAACTTAATAGAAAAATACAACATCTTATCCTGTTCTTCCATTATGAAGATGATGGTGGAGTGACCTTATCCAAATAATCTGGTAGTATAAGGAAGTGGATATGCTGAAGTTTCTTGAATGAGCTACTAATAAATACCCAGAGTTGAGTTGAGCAGGTAATTTCCATTCACCTTCTGCTTTACATTTTCTTGAATAGTCTATTATAATTATATATTTTTAGGATATTGGTTCGAAATATAAGATATATATTCCTCTTAGTTATTTTTGCATTCTTTTTCCCCATTAGTGGCTACTCGTTGCTCAGTTGAAGCAATAATCTGGTATATCTATGATAGCTTTTACTTCCATTCTCCATGTTTTTATATATTTTTTTTCCCATTGAAATTCACGATTACCAAATAATAAAAATTGGTTGAATTAAGTTAAAACTAAACTCTCTTGAAAGAAAATACTTTAATATACTAACTATTTCCACCATTGAAGATTTAAAACTAATAATTTCATCTTTTTTCTTCATCATGTGCCTCTCTAATTTATGATGTAGCTTATTTTGTTCAAATGAGTTTAACAATTGAAAAGCATGTCATGTCTTGTGCACATAATTTTTAATAGGGTAAAGGTTCAAATGTATTGAATTTTCTCAAATATATTGCAAACTATGCACACTACTGAAATACATGTCAAACTGTCAATTTTGTTTCAAATTTATGATGAGAGCAAAAATTTAACCACGAAAAATTTATGTGGCTCACCACATGACACTTAACATCAGGGTCACCCTGAGGGTGGGCTGGGAGGGCTAGGGCCTAGGGCCCCCATTTTTTAGGGGCCCCAAAATTTGTAAATACTTTATATTTGTTTATATATATTTGATATTTGAGACCCTAAAATTTGTAATTATATGTATGTATTAATTGCTATTTGGGCCATAAAATTTATTGTTTATCATATATATATAAACTGATATTCGGGGCCCTCTAAAATATGTAATTCATTATATATGTATAGATTTCTATTAAGGGCCCTAAGATTTATATAATAAAAATTAAATAAAAATAACTCATTGAGAATTGCTAGAAAATAAAAAGAAAAATAGTGGATTGTTCATTGGTATCAACTAAGAATTCTATTATGAATGAAGCTGTTTAATTTCAATAGTAAAAATATATTATTTATATATTATAATGAAATATTCAAAATCATAATAGAAATCTGCTAATTGTTAATTATAATAAAACTTGTATTTTATAATTAAAATATAAAATCATAAGACCCCGATTTATTTTTGCCCACGGGCCCCCATATTGTCAGAGTCGGCCCTGCTTAACATTTACAAAGTACATATTGTAGTTTTTCCAAATTTCCGTGGTCGAATTTTTTTCTCCCGTAAAGACAATTGATATTTTGGAAATATACTTAGTAATATGTATAGTTTGTAATATATTTGAGAAAATCACAATAATTTATTATATATCTTATTCCTTACCTTTATAATTCTACCTTTTGTTCTCATCCATACTGCATATCTCCATCAGTTAGTCCTGGTCACATTATGGTAATAAATAAAATGTCATATATTTACACTATTAACTCATAATAACCAATAAATTAAAATGGACATTCCTCTACACATATTAAACCAATAAAAGTCATATAGTTTATTTTATTTAAAATTGTTTATGTTTTCGTCGTCATTGGAGTTTTTTTAAAGATTGAGATGTTTTATTATTTTGAATTCATTTGTGTATTAACAGTATTTTTTAAAAAAAATTTACTAATTATATACATTGTACGGCAACTACCTTTTTCTTTATCTATTGCAACACTAAATTATGAATAAATAATAATTATGTATAAATAGAAAACAGAGCATATCTGTATAATTTATTAATGGCCTGATCATCATTTGATGCGGCCCATTTCAAAAACAAAAAAACATCTTCTTTGGGGCTAGTTTCTATCTCTTTCCAAACATCCACCACACCGATAAAAATTCTGTGATTCTAAATCTTCTTTCAATCACTACATAGCAGGTTTTAACTTTGAACCTTTGGTCCTAAGCAGCAGGATAAACTTCAATTTTGCTTCAGTTAAGCGAGTCGGGGGGATTCTGGTTAACCAATGACACCAGCGATCATTCAATAGGTCTCACTCCTGGCATTCATACAGGTATGTTAAAAATTATGCATATCTTTGTTGTTATGCTTGTGGAAACTTAAGTCATCGAGTTTTACTATTGCTTGATTTTATTTATAACCCTTGTTCTTGTTTAAGAATGACTCTTAATATGTATTTCTCAGTGCTTCTAATGTAGTTTGACATTGTGGTTTTATTTCTTGATTCTTTGAGTATGATCATATGTTCCTGCTAAAAACCTTGAAAAGAAGAAAGTAAATCATTAATTAACTTCTATTTTTTTGGAGTGGCACAAAATTTTCACTTACCACACCATCAGTATTGAAAAACTTTCACTTATTTTTCCCTGCCGTTGACTTCACTGTTGTAGCTGAACTGGTGAATTGGGGTTTTGGCATTCCTTGATTGAATTGTGTATTTTTCCTCTGGTGTGTTTGTGCGTAAAGGTTTGTTTTCAACAATCTGTTTTTCTTGTGACACTTAATTTTCAATTTGATTAGGGCTTTTTTTAATGTGGATTTAGGTTTTTTTTCAAAATATTCAATGGGAACTCCTTGATATACAAACCGTTGTGGTAATCTCCGCAAACAGAATGTTATGTTCCGCCATCCCCAGTTTCTCCGTACAATTTCTTTCATGCACACTCGCCTACAGCAGTTCACTTTCCTCTCCGCCGCTGCACCATCTCCAGCACCTCCATGGCAGCAGACTCCTGATATCCTCCCTCTCTGTGCTGCCGCATCATCCCTCCCCGCCACTCAGCAAGCCCACGCCCTAGCCGTCCTGCATGGCCTCCTGCCATCTAGTGTCTCCATTGCCGCTGCCCTTATCCTTTCCTACGCCAATAACTGCAGCCATCCCTTGGCCCTTCAATCCCTCTTCACTCAGACGACCTTATTTTCTCAATCATCTTTCCTCCACAACACCCTGATCCGTGCCTGCACAATTCTGTCAACTGGGCCGCACAAGAAATGCGCTGTTGATATTGGATTTTCTGTTTATAATGATCTGTTGTCGGAGACTCCTTTCAGGCCTGATGATTACACCTTCCCTTTTGTGCTCAAGCTCTGTGCAGATTTTCTGTGCATAGAAAAAGGTTTGGAAGTGCATGGGAGGTTGATTAAGGTTGGACTTGATGAAGACGTGTTTGTGAATAATACTCTGATTTTATTCTACGGAAGCTACGGTGATTTATGGAGTGCCCATAAGGTGTTCAACAGAATGCCCATTAGAGACTTGATCTCGTGGAATACAGTTATTCGGGTTTCCTTGGACAATAACTTTCCTTTGGAATGTGTTGGTTTGTTAAGGGACTTGATGTTGACTTCTGGGTTTATGCCTAATGTGATTACTTTTGTCACTGTACTACCGGTGTGTGTTGAGCTTGAGAATGAGAGGTTGGTTAGTTTGATTCATTGTTTCGTCATCAAGGTTGGTTTGGATGGTAAAACTAAGATTGGCAATGCATTGGTTGATGCATATGGAAAATGCGGAAATGTGCAGGCTTCGGAGGGAGTTTTTGTCGAGATGGATGAGAGAAATGAGGTTTCTTGGAATTCAATTATAGGTGGTTTTTCGTATAGGGGTTTCAGTAGCAATGCATTATATTATTTTAGGGCCATGATAAGTCAGAGTGTGAAACTGAATACTGTTACTATTGCTACCATGTTACCAACTTTATCAGAACTGAATTTATTCTGCAAGGGTAAAGAACTTCATGGTTTCAGTATGAAAATGAACATGGATTCTGATGTTTTTGTTGCCAATGCATTAATTGATATGTATGGTAAATGGAGACGCTTGACTGAGGCAAAGAATGTGTTCTATATGATTGAAACAAGGAACATTGTCTCCTGGAATACGATGATAGGAAACTTCACTCAAAATGGTCTTGAATTGGATGCTATAGAACTTGTTAGAGAGATGCAATCTCATGGTGAAGTCCCAAATTCAATAACTCTGACTAATGTTCTCCCTGCTTGTGGAAAATTGAGTTCTCTTCATCATGGAAAAGAACTGCATGCTAGATCTGTCCGGTTTGGGTCTGTATTTGAACCATTTGTTTCAAATGCTTTAACAGACATGTATGCCAAATGTGGTTGCCTCAATCTTGCTCAAACTATGTTTAGTATATCACCCAGAGATGAGGTTTCTTACAACATCCTCATTGTCAGCTACTCTCAAACAAGCGAGAGCTTGAAGTCTATAAGCTTGTTTAGAGAAATGGGAATGTTGGGGCTGAGTCATGATACTGTTTCCTACACTGGCGTCCTGTCTGCCTGTGCGAACATATCAGCACTGAAGGAAGGAAAGCAGATCCATACTTTGGCAATCCGAAAATTGTTCCATGAACATCTTTTTGTTGCAAACTCGCTTCTGGACTTCTATGCTAAATGTGGACAGATTGACATTGCCATGAAGGTATTTGAACGGATCCCTAAGAGGGATACTGCTTCATGGAATACTATGATTTTGGCTTTTGGAATGCTTGGGGAGTCGGATGCTGCAATTGATCTCTTTGAATCTATGAAAGACAGTGTTCAATATGACTCGGTTTCATACATAGCAGTGTTGTCTGCCTGTAGTCATGGCGGGCTAATTGGCAAGGGGAAAGAGTATTTTGGTGACATGTTGACTAAAAATATAACACCCTCTGAAATGCATTATGCTTGTATGGTTGATCTTCTAGGCCGTAATGGCCTTATGGAAGAGGCAGTGCAGCTAATCAATAATATGTCGATTGAACCTGGCATGAACACATGGGGTGCTTTACTTGGGGCTAGTCGGCTTCATCGGAATTTGGAGGTAGGGTGCTGTGCTGGTGAGCATCTTCTGAAGCTGAAGCCTGATCATCCTGGGTGTTATGTGGTGCTGTCAAATATGTATGCGGAGGCAGGGAGGTGGGATGAGGCAGACAGGGTTAGGAAAGTTATGAGTGGGAGGAGAGTGAAGAAGAATCCTGGTTGCAGTTGGGTTCAGAGTGAAGACCATATGCATGGTTTTGTTGCTGGAGAAAGATTTGATCCATGTTTATGGAGTGCCATTTCTGCTTAGCATCAATCTAGGACCATTTTTTGTGAAATTTTGTAAAACCATTTAGGTTTATCTATGTTTTATCAAGATTTTTTTTGTATTGGTAAGGAACCAGCTAGTTAAAATAACTTATAACGACTGTATTTTTATGAACAAGGTATAATTTAAAAGTAATGATTGTTGCTGTATGCTCGTTCTACAGGTCTCTTGAGTTTTCGTCGAACAGTATCCAGCCCTTGCCATCTTTCCCCTTTCAGAATGATCTCGACTGTCAACAATCATCCCTTGCAACCTACAAACACAACTCCCATCAATTTCGGCACCAGAAAATGCTACAGTATTAGCTGTGGGATGAGTCCTTCCATGGCTGCAAAAGCAACTTCTTCTCTCACTTACCAAAAATTTGTTCATTTTGCTCTCCAAGAAACCATAAAACACACCCATTTAGCTCCATCAGCACTGCAGGTAACTAACAACTCCAATTTTTTAACGAACTATTGCAATCAGTTGTGGTGCTGCTTATGCAATTTTGCTGTTTTCTGCTACAAGTTTCCTGTTGGGCTAGTTGGGTTTTTCGAAAATATGATTTTTCATTCTTATTTTCAGTTTGAATATGTGAATACGATGTAGGTTCTAGTTACTTTTTTACCACTCTGGAATTTTGTGGAGGTCCTGTATCAATATTTGTGGTCTGCTCATGAATAATTTTACTTTTAGTGAAGCATTACAAAACAGAGCTGTTTTGTTTTTTTTCCTATTTTCAATGCCCGTGTCTGATTGTCTATTAATAATTTGAGCAGTTTACATTGAACACATACAGTTGCACACCAATGATGTAATAATCTTGTGCAGGAGAAATTTGGTTGTTTGACTGCCATGGATGGGGAAACAGAGATTCAAATGCAGTCTTTTGAATCTTCAAAGATTAGACTACTTCGTAGTTTGTACATAGAAGGGAGCGATGGAATGCAGGTTAGTTATTATGCCCATAAACATTATCTCTCGAGGGCCTCAAAGCTTTGCACTAGGAAACTGTCAAACTTATCTAACAAATTGCCATTGAAATGTTGCTAATGAGTTCCCTCCCAACATCCGGAGCAGATTTATTGAAAATCCTATTGGAGTATATGCTCTCGGAGATCTTATTATGCATTTCTTCATGTGATGCATTTCATTGTATCAACGGCTTCATATTGTAGAACTTTTTATGACCCTTAATGCTGAGTTTTCTTGCAAAAATTTAGGAAGTAGTGTTTATCTATTGTAGTTCTACTAAATTATTTATTTTGATCATTATATTTTGGTACAAACCAACTTTTCTACCTTATACAGGAGACATTTAACAATCTTTTTTACAACATTTCTGGAGAAAGTATACCATGCTGTAAGCACATGTTTCCATGTAATTCAGGAGGGAGTAATTTAATCTTTTTCTAGCAAGTTTTTCAATGTAATTTAGGAGGGAGTAATTTAATCTTTTTCTGATGATGAGTGGTGGTTATATATGGTTTCGAGGCAACTAGTGTCATGAATACTAACTATTGATTCATTCTCTTATGCTTTTGAGTTTGTTCCTAATATTTTGATATGATTCAATTGTTATATCACATAACTATTCACAAAGCTTGGAATACATCCATTTCAAGGTTTTAGCCAACTACTCGTTTTAGTCATATCATTTGTCTGTTGTTTGTGTTTCTACTCCCTGTGGTAGACACGTAGTACCTTGCATATTACCAAATATAACTGAATAAATAGCTGGAAATAAAGATTGCAGGGCCGGATAGAAATTGGGAAACGAGAGTGCAAATTAGTGTGTATATTTATGCCAATTCTGATATCAAAACTAACAGTTTGCTGTAAAATACCAAATTTGTTTGTCTGGTTTGAAATAATGGAAAAGGGATGAATTTTTGTTAAGTTTGATCTTGCATCCACAGTGGTAAACCTGCATTCTCTTGCTCCCATGTAAGACTTTGTCATATATCTTATTTCCATGCACTATATGCAGGTATTGGATTTTGCCATCTTTCCCAGAGCTGAGTTTGATCTTCCAATTTTTTGTGCCAACTTCTTTTCAACTGCCATGATCAACATAGTTGTATTGTATGCCACCTTCTTTCTCTTCTAATTGATGCACAACATTATATTTTCCTTTCTTGGTTGTATGTTTGAACAATGAGCTCCTTCATTGTTTGTGAAATAAAATGAATGCTTATAAAGTACGTGTGATAAGAGCAGAATTTAATAAGAAGAAAAATCAACGAGGACTCTCGTTGCCCAACCAAAAATCATGTATAAAGACATGCCCAAGCGATGAATGCTCCCAAAGCCTCCAGGCTCAATAATTTATAAATATGATGAGAATGACATAAACCCTGATGAGGGATTTAAATACCCTTCTAATACAAGTCTAAAGCAAAAATCCAAAAAATAAAAACCTAAATAACTCAAAGAAAATTAACATTATTCAAATAACAAATATAATAGGAATTAAATTACTAAACTACTCAGCTCACGAACGTAGACTTAGTCCCGTTTCCGCCGGCCTCTCCTCCATGCCAAGCACCCTGCTCCTGCTCCATATCAATTTCATTCTCCTTCAAAACAACCTTGTCCTCAAGGTTGAAGTTCAGAAACTGAAACCACTAAAACTGACTCTGGAAAATGCCTTTGCACGTCTCAATATCCCTTGCCAATTCCATCATCGTCTCTAAATCCTTCGGCCTAAGCACCCATAAGGAGCCCTGGATCGAGCTCTTCAACCCGTTCATGAAATACCCCAATTAGTGTGCATCAGACAGTTTTGAAACCTGACTTGCCAACACGTCCAAAATAATACAAGTCCAAAATAAAAACCCAAAAATAAAAAACGTAAATAACTCATGGGAAATCAACATAATTAAAATAACATAAATAATATAAATTAAATTACTAAACTACTCAGCCCACATACGTGGACTCCGTCCTGTTCCCGCCGGCCCCTCCTCCACGCCGAGCGCCTGCTCCTGCTCCATATCGACATGTGTGATGCAAACTAATACTATAAAGTATAAATGGACTATTGGCATGCTCAATACAGTTCAACCTTCAAATACGTGCAACATGTGGGAAATTGCTATTAGAAATAACTTTTGCATTGTGTTCTACGATTCATCAGTTGTGTGACTTGGTATTCAATAGTAAAAACTTATAGAATCATGAACTTATGAGAAACACTAAAGTGCTGCTGAAATGAAGATCACACAAACTCTATTACAGTTTATCAATAATTTCTAGATTGGTCATAGCATTTAGCAATTCTTGCAGTTGCAGTTTTGAGAGAATTATGTATGAAGTAATGGTCTTCTTTTGAATTTTTTCATCGTATTCTCGGTACTTACCATGCAGAACACTCTAATCTAGCATCATTCTTCAGTGTTATAGTTTCTTTTTTATTCGGTCAAGTTCTGATTGCTTTTTAATATGTCATTTAACATCTTCAGGGACCTCAATCCATTGCATAATGTCATCATTCAACAGGATTACAAGATGAAGTATTATAAAAACTTGATTCCTCTTGGACTCAAGTATGAAGAGGTTAGCAAAGTTGTACTACTCCACTGCATTGGTTCTCAAAAGGTCTGATATGATTCAGCTAACTTGACATGCATCGATTTGACACGAATTTTATGCAGGTTTTACCATGGGGAGGCAAGATTACTGCTGAATCTATGAAATTTTTCTCACCAATTGTAATATGGACCAAGTTTCCTCCAAGTGAGCAGAAGCACCAACTTTTATATTCTGCTTTCAAGGATTATCTCGAGGTAGATGTAGATGTCGTTTAGATAATGCTCTTGACCACGTGATATCATTGATGTGCATAGTCTGACGAGAATCTTGTCCAATTCAACCTTCATCGTCTTGTTTTATCCATCGCTTTTTTTTTTTTTTTTAAATGTTACAGGCATGGCTTGAACTGATGGACCAGGCATCAGCAGAAACTGATGTTTCTCGAATTATGGCCAACCTTGAAGCACAACACAAGTATCTCACATGGAGAGCTGAAAAGGTAGGTGCAGCTGTTTTGTCACTTCCAACTCGCTCTATGCATTGTAGAACTTTGTAACTTCATCTTCATAGAAAAACTACATCATGCATGAAATGAAAGTAAATCATGATCTTTATCATCATCGTCATCAAGGATTCCTACAAAGTTACAAACTGCTCTTTTGATGATCTTATTAGCCATGTCTAGAATTTCTTCACTAACAATGACATGCGGATTGAATATTGTTAGTAAATTATATGAGCATGGAATAATTTGTATCATTACATGTCTCTTGATTCCATTTAAGATCCGTGCTGCATAATTGTCAATGAACTCAAGAACATGCCCTTTTGAGCTTTGAAAGTTTCTGATGAGAAACTCTTACATACAGGATCCTGGTCATCAAGTTCTGAGAAGATTTGTCGGAGAGGATCGAGCCAAGGTAGAGATATCACACGGCTAAGCATCATCACAGTATCTGTTAGATTGACATATGTTGATTCATTTGCAGGAAATAATCAGGAACTTTCTGTTCTATGGTGCTGATGAACTGGGAAGCAAAACATTTATCGATTACTTCCCGGAGTACAGATGCGACGACGGAACTATAAACCAGAAGCGCAGCATGATCGGAAAATCATTTGAAAGTCGTCCCTGGGATTCAAGTGGTGAATTTATTGCAGGGTAAATTGTAGAGAACATGTCATGTGTTTGGTTCCTTGTATTGTTGTGTGTATAATCTCAGCATTTTAGTAAAAGAATGGAGTGTAATTATTAGTATTGTTACCACGGTGACATGGGATATGTCTAAGAGAGAGAATCTTCAATCTCATGCAGTAATCAAGAGTTTTGTTTATATTCAGTTGGTCGATAATGAGAGAGATACTCTTTTTTTTCATTTAAATTATACTATCTTAATTTATTTGTTTTTGAGAGAGAGAAAGAAGAAGAAGCGGACAAAGCGATTTCCATGAAAAAAGTGAAGAGCCGAGCTTCAACTTTTCTATCAAAGAGTCATTTAATTTTGCAGTAAGATTTAACCAACATTCTAAAATTGGGCTTCCAAATTTTATTGTTTAAATTGCAACTAAGTGGAACATACTTAATTAAATTAAACATGAACCAAGCCACATCTAAAAATATAATTTTTATTATAATTATCATTGATTGGGTATTCCAACTCAAATACTTAAAATCACTATTCTATAATGAGACTCTATAAATTATAAAAAGATTTTGGTCATGGTCGAGCTATGATTAAGTCAATTTTTTTTATATTTTTTAGCTATTCTGAGTTTTATTTAATAAAAGCTCACTTGAGCTCATTTAGTAAGGTACATATACTAAACGAACAAAACTTGTATTTGATTCATTTCTTTAATGGTATGCTCGTTAGTTAAAATTAGTATTGCACCCCACACAATACTAATTTAGGGTTAAAACTAGTATATAGTTAATTTTGATGTTTTATTTGTAATCAAATAATATGAATTTTTGAAATGTGTAAATCATAAAAATGTATAATAACACATACTATTTATTTATATAATATATATGTCATATTATATTGACATATATTTATCTTGATTTTTTAAAAATTTAAACAATGTTAGGTTTTAATTTAAACGTTGTTATTATTTGTTTTTGTTTTTTTAAATTGAGGTATATTATTTAAATGGGGAGGATTCTTCTAGATGCAACTCAAACACATGACCAATTGATCTTAGACTATGCTTATCAGCAACCGGCCTAGCCATCCAACTTTTTCTATATTTTATTAAATTCTCTCTCTTCCACATCATAAATTATCACTCCAATCCAACAATAATATTTTTGCTAAGTTTATCAATGACCATACAACTATATTATATAATTCTTTTATTTAATTTTATTTTAAAATAATAATGCAATTTTTAATTAAATTAAAAATATATGTAAATTATAAATCGATTAGTAAAATGAAATTTACATGGATTACAAAAAAAATACAACTACTAGACCAATAAAAATTAAATCAAATAAGATTTCAATATATATATATATATATATATATATATATATATATATATCAAAGTTAGTCTCTATTTATAGAGAATAAAAAGTTATGAATTTTGGTATATATATTTTTATTATTTAAAAGATTTAATAATTTTATTAATAAGTTTATACAAAATTAATTGACCAATAGAATGAAGATAAGTGACACATTTTTATTCGTTCATAACTAAGAAATTAATAATAAATGAAAGTGGGGCCATCAATTGTTGCTTCCAACCCTTACTTTTACAATTTAATGCATTTTACATTCTTTTATTTGAAAATGATGATATGGAGCCGATGTAGTCTTAAACAAAACGCTCAATCACTTGCATTCCTAGATCAAGACTTATATATTATTCTTTTGATATAGATGATTTCACTTTATATTTTCTTGATATCTAATGTCCCAAGGTGGGGAAAATAGATATATATTGAACTACATGTATTAGCGCATGCTTTATACATATTAAAATTAGATATCAAACTATTAGAAGTAAAGTTTATTTAGTAATTTCACACGTATTAAAAATTTATACATTTAATCCCTCTCGTCATTACTTTAATGTCTTCAATCAAATCAGATATCATATTATAGCGATGACTCTCGCGCTTCATTAACATCATTTATGCCTTCAATCAATAGTACATACCTCGTACAAATTCATTTCAGTACCATACTTCTTTTGTGCTTGTGAATTCAAATTCTCGAACCAAAATGATTTCACCATTTGTGTTTTTCAATACGAAACTTAATGTTTCCTCTTTGACCATTGATCACTGATAAAATAACCAGATAAATTATAGAACAATGGCAAATAAATTTATAGATTTACCCTAAGGTAGTCGAACCCACAGAAACTGTATAACAAAACTTTTCTATGTACTAACCATACTTTCCAAATCATAATTGTTTGAGTAAATTAAATTAGGGTTTTGGTTTTGGAATTTAAAGATGACAATGCAGAAAAATAAAGGGTTTTGAAAACAAAATTTAAAGATACAAATTTCAGGGCAGATAATCAAATCATCAACATGCAAAATTCATCAATTCATCAATGAGGAAGAAATCAGATTTAAATGGATAAAATTCTTTGTTTGATAATTAAACCCTAGATTAATAACGAATGACTATCTCCTCTCGGTCTCAAGAACATAACATTAGCCAATCTCAATAATTATTTAATTTAATCCTACAAATTGAATCTTCTTTGTGAGACAGAAAATAATTGCAATTTATTTCCTCTTCCTATTACCAATTTTTACTCCTCGGTACTTCAATTGATAACTACAAACCTAGATTCAAATTCATCTCTCGATCTTCTTTAAATCTAGATTCGATCAATTAAACTCAGGAAATCAAACCATTCTTATTGAGTTGAATCATTCATACATGCATCAGAAAAGATTATTAAAACCCTAGAATCTACTAGGGTTTCTAGCCACTAAACATGGATAGAAATAAAGCAAACATATTATTAAAAGTCATAAATTACCTTACGAGGACAATAGGAACCTTGAAAGTCTTGAAAAACTCCAATGTTAATAAAATTCTAAGTGTTAATAATGATAAATTTCGAGCCCTAGATGAGTGGTATTTATAGAGGATAAAACAAATCTCAACAAGGTATTGAGCTAAAATATTGAAAATAACCAAACTGGGTGAAACTTGCTTTTTTCGGCCTCGGTGTCGATCGACAAGGAGCTTGTCGATCGACATGAGTGCATTGTGTCAATCTTCCTTCAACCTCTATCTTGATCAATCTTGTTCGGCCTCCATGTCGATCGACACGATAAGTGTCGATCGACATGTACTGCAAATGCCGAGCCTCTTCTCTTCATGTTTTGTCTTCGATCGACATCCAACCTTTGTGTCGGTCGACATACACCCTATCGGTCGGCACTGAGGTCGTGCTTCAGGTTTTTTGCTTGTCTTCCACTTCGGTCGACTTCTCGTGTGTCAATCAAAGCAGCAACTTTGTCATACTCGGCTCTTTTCATCTTTTGATCACTTTTAGCCTCAAAAACCTACAAAACTCAGCACAACAAGAATAACATCCTCTATAATGCACGAAAAATAACTAATAACCTAACCTAAAACAAATGAGAAAATCATAGATAAATGAGTGTAAATATGAGCTTATCAACTATTATAACATAAATGTTAAGTTTTAACTTTTTTACTTTCGACTTCATTTATTTTATAATTTTATCTACATTATTTTATGTTTCTTTAAATCAATTTCATTAATCCACCTTATTCTTTCATTGATCGCACATTTTTTAAATAATATATTTATCATTAAAATGAATAGTATCAATATCAATACCCAATTATTATTTATATCAATTATATAAAATCATAAATATACGTGATACATTCTGTAATGCAATATAATTTTAGTTATCCATACTGTTATTATTATTTATATCTATAAATTTATATCCATCACAAAAATTATTAAAGTAAATTATTAATTAAAGAATTGAAAATCCAATTGATCAACTATTAATTTAACTATATTAATTAAGTGAATAGATCAATAAATACAATTTTATTTTCCAATTTTATCCTCCAGTTTTGTTTATATATATATATATATATAGGTTCCGATATTAGAGTATAAATGTATGCAGCGGAAGTTTTAAAACTATCTTGCACTTGTTGAAAACTGACTTGAACTCAGTTTTCAGTTTTGGTAAAACTCATAAATGGTTTAAGTTTCAGTTCGAATATGCACTTAAATTCTTAGCTAAGTATTGAAGGTTTGAAATAAGTACGTAAACTTAAAATGCAGAAACTTAAAGAAAGCGATAAAATGACACAGGATATTATAGGGTTCGGAGCTTAAAGTCCTACGTCCACTCTTTCGAACTTAATCGGAAATCCACTAAGTCAAAGAATACAAAGCTTCTCACAATCTATGCTAGCCCATCGGAAACCTCCGTCCTTCGGTCTGCTAGGTCACTCGCCCAGAACTTTGATCTGCTCCTTCTTCTGCTTGAAGTGAAGACGTACCCCGCAACCTTCAATCTGAATGGCGGATGTTTACTGTTCTTCCCAAAACTTCATGGTTGTTGGCAATTATCCGTGATAATCAGTACAATCTTGAGTATTCCTTAGAAGGCTTGAGCCTCGTGAACTTAGACAGTTACACGGAGAGAGTAGCTTAAGTTGGAAGACTTAGGAAACATAGAATAATTAGTGAGCTTTTGAGAGCTTTTAACTTTTCAGTTCGACATAGTTTTGGCTAAGTTTTTTCGCGAGAGTCAGGTGTCTTCTTCTATTGAAGTGTTGGACTATTTATAGACTGGGTCAGACGACAATTCGAATTTCTGCCCGTTAGATCTATTGATCTAGCCATTAGAGACAAGGATTGGCTTGCCCAATCATAGCCTATTCTTCTGGTCTGCTCTGTCGTCTGCTTTTGACTTTTGACAATGTACTTTCTACCTACTTTTGTCAGATTAAATTTCAGTCTGAGGAATCTCAGTTCAAGTTTCCTTGTACTGACTTTTGATTGACACTATAAGGAATCTTGAGTCTGACTTCGAATTCCACTCCGGGTTCCTTGTGTCTCCTTGTTTTTCACATGCATATGAATTCTGAAACTGAAATATGACATTCTCCAAACTCAGGTTTAAGTTTCCGCTTAACTTCAGTGAAAACTTAATTTCCAGAAACTAAGTTTCTGGACATTTCAAGTTTCTTCAAATCTTCATACTTAAATTCTGAAACTTGATTTATGGATATCTCGAGTTTTGATGTCTCTGATTTATTCCTTAGAGATTAAATCTCTATTTGCTCGATCTTCAGTTTCTAGTCTATTACAATACAATTTTATCATATACAAGGATTACATGTACGGACATACTATAAACTTAGAAGTTGAGTTTTGACACGCAAAAACATCAAATAAGGAAGTAAATTGAACTCAGTTTCTAACTACACACACACACACACATATATATATATATATATATATATTTTATGTAATAAAAAAATTATTAACTCTGTAAAAATAATATTTTCAATATTTAAGAGTAAATAATCTGATAAAGCAATGAAGCTATGTGAATTTTTTTTTAAATTTCCGCATAAGAATAAAAAATTAAATTTGAGTTTGAATATAATTTTTTAGAAAAAAAAGTATTTTATTTAAATTTCAAAAAGTTAGTTTAAGTTCAATTAAATTTGTTAATTTTAAAATATTAAAATTAAAAACTCAAAACTTACTCGGAAATAAATGAACCAAATTTAAGAAATATTCTACTTGATCAACTGCACCACCTCTGATCATATGAAATTGAGAATACATCAAAAATCCTGTCCACCAATGAAGGGTACAATTGTTTCGACGAAAATATTATTTTACATTAACTCATTCGCACAATTTCCGAGTACATTGATATTTGGCTATATCTACCGGATATATTGTACTCCCTCCGTCCCGGTCAAATTGTCCACATTTGACCGGGCACGATAACCAATGCATGTGAGTGGTAGTGGGAATTAGTGGGATGAATATTTTATTGATGAGTGTAGAGAATTTGCTATTTTAGGAAAGTGGACTAATATTATGGGACAGACGAAAAAGGAAATGTGGACAATTTACTTGGGACGGAGGGAGTATTAATTATATAGTGTATAGTTTTTATGTAATTGTAAAGTTTTTTTTTAACTATTTCAATATGCAGTAGGATTTGCGGTTAGATATCTAAAAAAAACTATAATTGAGGTCAATAGCATCCTATTATGACAAGGATTTGCGGTTAGCTTTCAATTACCTTTTGTATTCAAAATCTGCTATTCACTATAAATAAAAAGGTTATATAATTATTTTTTTAATATAACTACACCTATTTAAACTCACACATTTAGATATCTCGAAATCTCAAATTTATTACTCCCTCCGTCTCATTTATTTGATCGTGTTTTAATTTGTACGAATGTCAAAACTCATTTATGAATACATTAAATATTTGAACAAATTTTCTGAATTACCCTTATTTAGCAATAACTATTAATAATAACTTCATTAATTATGTTTAATTTATAAGGATAAATTTGTAAATACATGCAAAAAACAACACTAAATTTAGATAATCGACGATATAAATGGACACCCAAAAAAAAAAACATGGACCAAATAATCGGGACGGAGGGAGTAACTAATGGTCACAGGCAAAGTTCTTTCTCACACTTTTTGTTTTGCCAATTATTAATTGTAAGTGATTAGATTTTTTCATATTTATATATTGTCAACAACAGTATTAAAATCTCTCTTTATAAAAGTGTAATTGGTGAAATATAAGTAATTTAACAATGTAAAGAAGTATACATCCTATTCTAATGATTAAACACTTTATTTATAATTAATTTGTTATGAGTTAGAGTAGTAAAAGAAACACTCCTCATTTAAATAATATGACATGATTTAAAAAAATATCTTAAAAATAAGGTTTCACACCAGAATACCTCACAATTTTAATTTATTATAGAATTAATTCTCTGTAAAAACAACAAAATTGGTCTATTATCTAAATATAATATAAAAACTTAATCAATTATTTGGATTACAAATTGGTCGATTGTCAAAGAATCGGTCAATTAATTTTGTAACTTATATCTCCGACTACTCACAATTAATTATTTTCTTAAATTTGAAGATGATAATCAATTAGTTTTATCTGTCTCACAAAACAAGATTGGTGAGATAATCTTGCATAAATTATTGCCATCAAAGAATTTATAGGCATATTAGAGTCTCAATTTACATTGTGAATGCATTATAGTCTTAAATAAAAATCTTGATATAACATAAAATTTATGGAAAATAAACTAGTTCTGTTAGGTTTGCCCTTAACATAGGTAGTAGTATCTTGCGCATAGAAAATGGTACATCCATTCGAAATGACTATACAGCCCCCAGCGTCACAAAAATTCCCCTATTTTAATCACCCATTCACCCCTTCATATCAATATCGCTGAGGCATAAGGGAAAAATAACCTCTCACAAACCCACAATCTCTCTCTCTGATTATCTCCCCCCCTCTCTCTCTCTAAATAAAACTCCCACATACGCATACGCACACACCTTCTCTCTCTATTTTCTTTTTTTCTTTTCTTTCCTTTTCTCTTCTGTGCATCATCGGACAACAACACTGCTACAAAATAATCCAATCAAGGTTTCCGATTCCTCGATTTTGCTCTTCCTCGAATCCGCTTTGCCCTGCGCGATTTAAATTTGCGTTTGTGCACCCCCCCGCTCGAATCCTGTGCACAAAAAGCCCCTCGAACGGTATCGTTTTTGAAACCTATATTTCCCGCCGCCGCCGACTTCACTGTGGTAGCCGAAACCGGCGAATCGGGGGGTTTTGGCCTTCCCTATCAACTGGATTTACGAAAATACCCTTGAACGATTTGTGTGTTTTTCCCTCCGGTTTTGTGCGCAAAGGTTTGTTTCCTGAAAAAATACCTCAACAATTGCGACCAGTTAGCCGATTTTCAGTTTGATTAGGGTTTTCTTCAATGTGGATTTAGGGTTTCTTAGAAATATTTCCGAACTAGAAGAATTTGTGGATATTATCTGGTGTACTGGACGGATTCTGAGTTATGAGTGACCGATCCATATGCTTTACTGTATAATTTATCCACTTATTGAAACTAATTCACATAGTAGTACAACGGTATCGGATATCAATTTGGAAGTGTGACAAGAGTTCGTTTTCAGTTTTAGTTGGCTTTTACGTCTTTTTTTGCTATCCAACTTACTCGTGTTTGCTCGTGGCAGAGGCTTTTGGAGGGAGCTGATTGGAATTATACGTTGTCCGACAGTTGTTTGTTGTTTTCTTATTTTGGGAATCCATAACCAATTCAATGTGAAGAATAGAACATGGCATTCTCTGGAAATTCTGCAGATGAAGCAGTAGAACAGACTGCATTGAATGAAAGAAGTCATTTACATCAGCTGGCCATTAATAGCAGTCAGCATAAGGCGAATGTTGTGACCAATAATGAAGAAATGACGGATCCTATACCTAATAACAATACTAGAGAAGATAGGGGAAGTAACCTCAGAATAGTAGGTGACCACCCTCCTATTAGGGGAACGACTGAGGGGGGGAAGTGGGGTTCCAACTTTTGGAAGGACTACCAGCCGGTGGTGAGGACGTCACATGGACCATCAGAGTCTGGGGAGGAGTCCAAGAGCGGGTCAGAGTATAAAGGGTCTGAATCAGAGGACTCCGATGGAGTAGAGGATAGAATGGAGTCTGAAAATGATGACATGACGCATAAAGATGCTACTGGGAAAGGACACCAGACAGTCCCTGCTGATGAGATGTTATCGGATGAGTACTATGAGCAGGATGGAGATGATCCACCAAACGAGTCTCTGCATCATTATAGAACAGTGAATCACTCAAGTGGATATAGTTCAAAGCCGCCCCCTCGACCTGCTGCTCCCAGAGGTGTTCCCAGGAAATCAAAGGGGTCTAAAACCGATAAATACAGTGATGAAGATGCAGATTATGAAGACTATGATGATGAAGAAGATGGTAATTGATGTTTAATCCTTTTCGGTATCATTCGACACTTTTATCATGCATCCTGAACATGGCATATTGCCCTTTTTTTTTTCTGCAATCTCATCTCTTGTTAATACTGGCCTTTTTTTTTTCCCTTGTTGCAGAAGATGACCCTGATGATGCTGACTTTGATCCTGAATATGGTGCCGCTAGAATGGAAAGACAAATCAAGGTTTTTTATACATTGTTGTTGTTTTCAGTGACGTTTTGGTAGCTTGTTTTATAATATGTTGATGCCTGAAGCATACTTATAGTTGTGTGACTCTTTTTTGTGATAGACTTACCTTATTTGTGAATTTTGATATTTGTACCTGAAAAAAAAAACACATGTTCAAGAGCTGGCTTCCGATATATTATGTTGATTTAGTTTTAATTGTTTCCTATTTGGTCTGTTTATGTTGTACATTCTTTTTCTTAGATAGTAAAAAAGATTGTTGGTATTTATGAAATCTTAATAATCATTTCCGTTTGGAAATTTGGATGCTATGGCTTCTGAACTGTCATATGCCTTAGTTTAAATTGTCTCCTTTTGGTCTGTTTATATCTTAAATTCCTTTTTTTTGGGTTATTGAAAAAGACCGGAAGCATTTATGAATTGTATTTTGTTTGGATGCTCTTAAATCAGAATGTAGTTGAAGACTCATGGTTGTATTGTATTCAATGTAAACTTAATTGAACTATCTTTCTGTCAATATACAGGATAAAGACGAAGGTTGGGATGCTGAAGAATCTGATGACGATGATAATGTTGATGAGGACGATTTGGATATCTCAGATGAAGAGGATTCCTATTTTAGGAAAAGTAGGGAAAAGCAATCAGGTAAAAGTGGGCGTAGTTTGAAATCTACCAGAGAATTTAAATCAATTGCGTCATCCACACCATCCACCTGGAGAAAGAAAGGTAGAGCTTCTTTTAACGAGGATGATGAAGAATCTGCTGCTGATGACTCGGAAAATGGTAGTGATGAGGACTTTAAAAGTACAAGGAGAGGTGCACAAGTGCACAGAAAGAATGGTGGCCGATCTGCTCCTGTTAGTGTTTCTAGTAGGAACAATGAACTACGAACGTCAGGGCGTTCAGTGCGGAAAGTTTCGTACGTCGAGAGTGATGAAAGTGAAGATCTTGATGAAAATAAAAAGAAGAGTCAAAAGGTGTGTTTGTTTCACTGGATTATTGCTTCTGCTACGGCATGTAAGCGGTACTGTTGTTTTTATCAGTCCGATGGCTTACTTCTATATGTTTGATAACTATTTCATTGTTTAAAATTTTAAAAACTTATAGATCTTTGTCAATGATATTGAATGATCTAATCGTGCATTGTCAGCTTTATCACATATCTTTCAAGCCATTCCGGTTTTGCCAGAGTGTATTTGCAGTTTACTGATTCTTTTTGTTTCAAGAACTTTATTTTCACTATTTCTGTTATTTTTTTTAATATTCTACAGAAGCTCTTACACAATTAAATATTTTAATGGCTTGTACTTTATTTAGCTCTTCTTGGTCTTGAAATTGTTTGCTCATATTTTTCTCAAGAAGGAAGAAGTTGAAGAAGAAGATGGAGATGCAATTGAGAAGGTGTTATGGCATCAGCCAAGGGGCAATGCTGAAGCAGCTTTGAGGAATAATAAATCAACTGAGCCTGTTCTATTAAGCTCTTTGTTTGATTCAGATCTAGATTGGGATGACATGGAATTTCTGATAAAATGGAAAGGCCAGTCACATTTACATTGTCAGTGGAAATCAATTCCTGAATTGCAGTATGTAAGTTCTTCGAACATAAATACCTAGAGTCAAAGTATTGGTTAGTTTATCACTCGAAGATATACTTTGCAGCATCTTGTTAGGGATTGATAAGAATAATTTGTTTTTTTCTAGAACAGAAGGAAATTGATACTTTCTAATTTTTCAGCTCAGTGGTTTTAAGAAGGTGTTGAATTATACCAAGAAAGTGATGGAGGATGTGAAGTACCGGAAGATGGTATCTCGAGAGGAGGTATTCTAAACATATTTCTTTTGGCGTTTTCTTTTTTTGTAGCTGGTAATTTGTGCATGTGGACAAGGAGGGCACTTCGCTCAGAGTATTAAGTATATTTAGCTTACTTTGTGGTTATCTTGAAGTTGTGTACCTTGATGGAAGGGCCTTGTTCTATTTTTATATGATTAGTGAATGCCAATTTAAGCATTTTAGCGAGCTTGTGAGCATGAAGACAAGCACCAGAGTTTACATGAGATTGAGCTCCCTGTTTATAGCTAATGTACTTTTGACAGTGGCAATCATAACTGTAGTCATCTATTTAAAATCTTTAACTGATGTTCTGTGGACATTGAAAATTCTTTGTTTCGTCATACAGTTGTTATTCTGCTTCTATGATGTTTTTCCTTTGAAAGACTTATAGAGTAGTATTTTAATTGTACTTGGATTTTCAACATATTTCTTCTGTGAGACAGTATGATCTACTGAGTACTGACTTAGTCTTCATAATCACTCAGGTGCCCACACTTACTGAGTTACTGGGATAAATGTAGTTGTTGTGGCTATTCTTTGTTGTCATTGTAACTATAGTTTTGACTTGTGGACTTTGTATAGCTGAAGCTAAAATGAAGAATAAACCCTCTTATTATCACATTTGTGTACATGTTACCTGAACTTGAATATGATTGTTATGTCTTTGTTTCTGCGTCCCCTCCCTCTCTTTCTCTCTTAGTTGTTGATGGTTTGTCTTATTCCAGTCCCTAATTACTTCACCTCATGTGGACTAGATTGAGGTAAATGATGTCAGCAAGGAGATGGACCTGGATATCATTAAACAAAACAGTCGGGTGGAGAGAGTAATAGCTGAGCGAGTTGTTAGAGATGGTTCGGGTGATGTAGTGACAGAATATTTGATCAAGTGGCAGGGACTGTCTTATGCTGAAGCTACTTGGTAATGATAAAATATTGGTTTAAAGATGATTAAGTTTCGAATGTTTTGCTATTAGATATGATGAGCTCATGTAGCTATTTGGCTTATTAGATCTTTTTACAGATATTAGGTGTATTATATCTTTTAATGGTGTCCAACATGCAGTTGGAAGCAGAATCTAATTTGTGTTCATATCAGCTTAGAGTTTTAACTTCTATGTCTATATATATTTTTTTGGTTGTGTCTTGTAGGGAAAAGGACACTGATATTGCTTCTGCTCAAGATGCTATTGATGAGTACAAGGTATCAGTTTTAAGACACCTACTCTTACCAATGAATGTTTAATAATGATCATCCTCCTGGCATTGACTCAGTTGATTTTACCTGCAATTTTAAATGACCCATTCATTTTCCAATTTGTTTCAGCATCTTTGGTGGAAACACTCTGAAATTTAGTTTTCTCTATTAAAGTGCGAATCCAACTGTGAACTTCAGCTTTCTTAGTGATATTGTCTTGTAAGAGTGCTGGTCCTTCCTTTGTGGTATCATGCTGATAGATGCAGAAAACGCCGTTCACGAAATAAACGTGAATCACTAAAAATATTGCTTAATGAAAAATAAATCCGAATGGGGATTTAAATACCCAAGATCATATCGAAAATATCCTAAAATATCTCAACTAAATCTAGGTAAATAAACAATCAAATCTATTAGGAAATAAATATCTTAATCCTAAAATAACTTGAATTAAACTGTAAAATAAATACTCAAATCTAAATAAATAACATAACTTATATAAATAAACTCCATTCAACGTAGCCCCAGGAAGTGGCTCCTGCCCGTTCCGCCAATCTCCTTTTCTTGAGCCTACTCGTGTTTCTGCTTCATATCACATGCGAATATTTCTTTGAACTGATGGTGCATTATGACAGGACAAATGTAGCCTGATCATTTGATGAAGAAGCAGGATTGGATTGTGCTCTACACTGACCTTTATGGTTTAGAAAAATGAATATCTTGCCCTCTGCTTTTCTATTGAATATTTGCCTTTGTTGACTGCCTCTTACCTTTTGCACTTTTGCTCTTTCAACTCTGATTTTCACTAGCTTTTACTCTATCATAATAGAGCAGATGCAAAAGTCAAAAAAGAAAATAAAATTGCTAGGATCAAAGTTTTCTAAAAAATGCACTTAAAACAAAAAGGAAAAATTAAAGGGAAGGGTCTGAAATTTGCTTCTTATTGTTTTATCCTATCCGGCTTTACTATTAATATCATTCGTGGTTCAACACCATGTTGAGTGCTTTTTACATGCTCAATTTGGTAGCTTACATAACTTGACTAGAACAACTGTCATTCCTTTTGTTCACTTTTAACTAGCTGCTCTTCTATTTGTTCAAGATCTCTAGATAACCAGTTAGATTCTTAGATTAGTAATTTGGGTTATGCATTTTTAGATTGGGGCAGTTTAGCTCCGTTTGACTTCCTAGCTTAAAGAGTTGCTAGTAGTGGGGAGAGCAAAAATGCTTGTTAATGGGCTTCTCGATAAGGGCGATTATCTCAAGAACTAGACATTAAGATGTACTCTTCCTTTATTTTGGGGTGGGATACAGCGTATTGTATTGGATTATTAGTGAATGCACAAAAAAGTGGAATATACGAGTGACAATGCTTATATATATGCAGGAAATGATGGCATCCCAAATAAGATTGTTGAGATAGAATACTGCTCATTACAAAATAGTGATTTGAGACTTTGTTTCTTCTTTCACAAGATAGATTTAGTTTTCTTTGTATCTTCCTGCACAATTTTTACTATGTTTGGTTGTATTCACGATCTTTTTCAATCTGTTATGGTCAACCTTGTCGCTTTTGTCCCATGAGAACTAAGATTCTTGCTTGCTTTCGTTGAAGGTACCTTTTATTTAATGTTATTTGTTTTAGTTTTCATGACACGACCTTTCATGATGGCAGTCTCGAGAAGCTGCAGCAATGGTTCAAGGGAAAACTGTTGATTTCCAGCGCAAGAAAATCAAAGGTCAGTAGCTCAACGTAGGACTTCTCACAGTGCAATTATTATGAATAATCTGAATTTGCTTTAATTTATTTGCTGTAACATCTGTTAGCTTCCTATCTTCACTACTTAAACATTATATAAATATTTGGAGTGCAAAATATCTTAGAATTTGCTCTTACATAGATGATAATTATAGGCCATAGTTCAGCATAACAAAATAACTTTTTCACTCCCTCAGGAAGCCTGAGGAAGCTTGATGAGCAGCCTGAGTGGCTGAAAGGGGGAAATCTTCGAGACTATCAACTTGAAGGTCTGAACTTTCTTGTTAACAGGTGCGAAGTTGGTTCAGGTGTTTATCTTTTTGCACTTATTATATGGTCACGTGCAAAGCAATGCTGATCAGTGACTCTTTTGCAGCACAGCTGGAGAAACGATACCAATGTAATTTTAGCTGATGAAATGGGTCTTGGAAAAACTGTTCAGTCAGTTTCAATGCTTGGTTTCTTGCAGGTACTTAACGCTGCTTGACAGCTTTGAAAAAATTACTAATGTCTTATCCCTGCTGATTCGTAATCATTTCTGCAGAACTCCCAGCAAATTCAAGGACCATTTCTTGTTGTCGTTCCCCTATCTACTTTGTCAAATTGGGCAAAAGAGTTTAGGAAGTGGTTGCCCGACATGAATATTATTATATATGTTGGAACTCGTGCTAGCCGTGAGGTGGGTTCAGATTTGCTTTTGCATAAGATACATTTTGACTTATATTGGGTTTATGCTTAATGCTCTTATGTTAATCCTTTCTTAATGGTTGTTTATACAAATTATGAAGGGAATTAGTTAATATGTCTTTTTTGAAGGATTTGTTTTGGAATGGAATAATACATAAATAGGTCCTTGAATTTTTATTTGTTTATACAGTCCTTGAAATTTGCATTATGTTATTGGATCATTGAAGATTCATTGGTTTAATTGTGTCCTAAACTTTATATTCTTTTATAATTAGTTTGTAAGCAACCTAACACAAAGTTCTCAATTGAAGCAAGTGAATGTTTGACATTTTGAGGCCTAAATCATAACTAAATGTAAAATCCGAACACCTAATTGAACCAAATGAAATTTAAGGAGAAAAAGAAAAAAATGGTTGTTGAAGGATTTAGTTATGTGTTGAGGAGGCATTGTGATATTTTCCTTACTCTCCATAACTTTATTCCCTGAGCATATCCATTTTGAGTTTCATCATTTTATGTTCTAGCAATTAACTCTCATATGTGAACTATGGATTGGTACTTTTAACAATTATACTTTGTCCCTTATGAGAGTGCTGAAACTGTGTATGTCACACCGTTTATAGCACATCCCAGCTTATGCCGATGGATTTGGTTAGTCTTTTTTAGCATTTTGATTGTGATGGTGGTTTCTTCTCAGGTAATTAGTTGGAAAGTGCTATGAGTTAAAACTTCAAGATTTTAATTGACTTCTTGTGATAATGTTTGATAATTCCTCATCTCTAGGTTGATTTTGTTATTTATTTCTTCGATAATTTTCTCCATTCAATTGCAGGTTTGCCAGCAGTATGAGTTTTACAATGAGAAAAAAACAGGCAGGAGTAACAAATTTGATGCTCTTTTGACTACATATGAAGTATTATTGAAGGATAAAGTTGTTCTCTCAAAAATCAAGTGGAACTACCTGATGGTTGATGAAGCACATAGGTTAAAGAACAGCGAGGCCTCTTTGTATACAACACTATCTGTATGATGATTTTTTACCAATTCAACTTATCATTATGTTGTATGCTTAAGTTTGTTGGATTCTGAGTAGGTTCTCTACTCTTTCAGGAATTCAGCACAAAGAACAAGCTGCTAATTACAGGGACTCCTCTTCAAAACAGTGTCGAAGAGCTCTGGTAATATATATTTTTTATTTTCATGAATTATTGCATTCTTATCGAATTCTTAAATTGTTGATTACCTTATGATTTCAAATGCACATATATTGCTGTGTGCTTTAACAATTTATTAGAGTTTACTGTCTGCAGCTGATCAGGAACTGTTTGCTTTTAACATGTTTTCTCAACCACTTAATTACTTCAACTATACCACTCTGGACATATTTTGGCATATTCACCCTTCAATTCCTTTTACTTTTCTTGCTTCTGTGGCCTATCTTCTGGTTATTCTGAGCCTTACGATAGTTGAAGATTTTGCTCTTTCAGATTTTGTTGTGATGTGTCTTCATCTGTTAATTTTCATGCTCAAATCTTAATTTGTTATTGTCATATTATGTTATTATTTTGGGTGTGGTGGACCCTGTTAGATTTCTGAATTTTTAAGTGGATAATTGCAGGGCTTTACTTCATTTTCTTGATCCTGATAAATTTAGAAGTAAGGATGACTTTGTTCAGAAGTACAAGAATCTTAGTTCCTTCAATGAAACAGAGGTATCTCTTTGTGCGTTCATTTAAATATATATATGTTCTTTGTCACTATATCTGTTCTCGTTATTTTGTTTGTGATTAAAGTTGTTATGATTTCATGTAGCTTACAAATCTTCATATGGAATTGAGACCTCACATTCTCAGAAGAGTTATAAAAGATGTCGAGAAGTCTTTGCCTCCAAAGATTGAACGCATCCTGAGGGTTGAGATGTCTCCTCTTCAGAAACAGTGAGTTTCAATTTAGTTGAGTAACATCTGCTCAGTTGGTTTTAATATCAGTTCCTTACTTTTATAAATGACCCATTTCAGGTATTATAAGTGGATCTTGGAACGTAATTTCCATGATTTGAATAAAGGTGTCCGGGGAAATCAGGTGTGTACATGTTGCTTATCTGAGGTTTTCTAGGTAGACTGTTGCTTCTTGCATGTAAACTCACTGCTGAATTTAAAACGAACCATCATGTTGTTTGTTCAGTTTTTTACTTTTCTATTGTTTCATAGGTGCATCACTTGCAAAGTCCTCAACTATTAATATGCTGAAACATACCTGAAAATAGATCTATATATGCAACTTCTTATTATCTTGTTTATATTTGAATTCTGCGAACAAAGTAAGTGATGAAACTTATCAATGCCATTCCGAAAACAAAATATGCAGGTCTCGCTTTTGAATATTGTGGTGGAGTTGAAGAAATGCTGCAATCACCCATTTTTGTTTGAGAGTGCGGACCATGGTTATGGTGGGGATACAAATATCCTTGGTAGCACAAAACTCGAACGTTTCATTTTGAGTAGCGGAAAACTAGTTATACTAGATAAGCTGCTTAATAGACTGCATGAGACCAAACACCGTGTGTTGATATTTTCTCAGGTTTGCAACACTCTACTTGTTGTCGTTATTATCATTTCCCCCATGACTATAGTATCTTTTATAATTGTATTATTAATTTGGATAGTTGGGACCAATCCATTGATGGACAATGGACTCATTGGTTATTCAGGATGGCCTGGAAAAGATTGAGAATTTTCATTCTCTTATTCTGTAATTTATTTATCATTGGTCATATGCCATGAATATATATTGGTTTGATTTGTCTTGCTCCAGGCTGGGGGTAATTGTATAGTGATTTGATAGTTGTCACTGTAAGCAAGATTGGCTGATGCTGCTTTATTTAAACTGTAACCAATCGAGTGGTTGATGGCGCTTGTGTTTCCAAATCTTGCTTATGGACTTAAAATCATGTTCCACTCTAGATCTTGAGTGGTCATGTACACCGCATTTTATTTCTGTCAAGTAATGTCAGCTTATAAGATTACATAGCAGCATTTATGATAATCCTGTGCTCTAAATCCTTTTTGATGTTAGATAGCTCTAGTGCTCTGAAAAAGGGAGCTTATAAATTGACTGATATAACTTTCAGAAGTGAGTTGAATGGCTGAGACTGAGAATTGCACTGCTTCAATAAGCTGATTATGATGTATGGTCTTTTTTATTTTTATTTTATTTTATGTTCTTTTGCAATTTTAGAATACTTGGTTTCGTGATTACCTGATATCCCTGTCTGACCTTCTTGGATTGAAAACATAGGACCTCCTTGAAAGAGATGTAGTTTTCGTACTTCATGTTTAGCCACTCTTTATATGTACGCAGATGGTTAGGATGTTGGATTTACTGGCTGAGTATCTCTCTCTCAAGGGGTTCCAATTCCAAAGACTTGACGGTAGTACTAAGGCTGAGTTACGTCAGCAGGCAATGGAGCATTTTAATGCTCCTGGGAGCGAGGATTTCTGTTTTCTTCTTTCTACTCGTGCTGGTGGCTTGGGCATTAATCTTGCAACTGCAGACACTGTCATCATATTTGATTCAGATTGGAATCCACAAAATGACTTACAGGTTAATGGCAGATAATTCTCATGACACACTTTAGCAAGTTCTTTGAATTGTCTGTGCCTTTCAGTATTATATATTGCCTTACACTGTTTTTGTTTTTTCCCCCTTTTTATGTGAAGGCAATGAGCCGAGCTCATAGAATTGGGCAACAAGAAGTAGTTAACATTTACCGTTTCGTTACTAGCAAGAGTGTTGAGGAAGATATTTTGGAACGGGCTAAGAAGAAGATGGTATGCTATATTGCAAGAACTTTTTTTATCTTTCATAGATCTGAAATGCCATATTTGCATGGTTATATTTGAATTCACATACATTTACTTTTATCTACTCTGGCTTTCATTTATATAGTGTTATTCACCAGACACTGTTTGGGCGTATTATGAGTTTTCACTTGTTGAGCTATCCTTTTAGGTTTTGGATCATTTAGTCATTCAAAAACTAAATGCTGAGGGCAGACTGGAGAAAAAAGAAGCGAAAAAAGGAAGTAACTTTGATAAAGTAAGTTGCGTAAACTAATTTTGTGGATTTGTAGATTCTGCTCTTTTATTTATGGGTTTCTTACATTCCTTTTGGCATATAGAATGAGCTTTCAGCAATTCTGAGGTTTGGAGCTGAAGAACTTTTTAAGGAAGAAAAGAATGATGAGGAAAGCAAGAAAAGGCTTCTTGGTATGGATATTGATGAGATTCTTGAAAGGGCAGAAAAGGTTGAAGACAAAGCAACCGAAGGAGAGGAAGGTCATGAACTATTGAGTGCTTTTAAGGTTAGCATACTTTAATCCTGCAGTTTAATAGTAGGAGATACATTTCTTTCCATATTTCATTCTTGCTGCTTTAAGAATTGAAGTAGGGCTGAATATTCAATCGATTCAGGTAATCACTGACCGTAATAGCCACACTCAAACTGACCAACTGAGAAAACTGTGCTAATTGCCACACTGATTTCTGGCAGTTACCTAACTGACATCCGATTGAGAAAAATCAGTCGGTTAACCATATATTTTTAAAAAATTTGCTAATCCCCTAATCATATTGTTAAAAAAAAAAAGAAAAATCCTCCGATCCTGCAATGCTTGTCTGCTTGCAGTTTTGTTTAGGACAGATAAATTGATGGAGAATGTGATGAGAGACAGAAGGGTGAAAGATTGGGATTATGGAGGTTGAAAACTTTAAATCTATATCATGTGAAGAAGTGAAAAGAGGAAGGAGAGAGAGATAAAAGCCTATATGAGGAGAGGGGAGAGAAGATGAAAGGGTGAGGCAGGGAGAGAGAATGTTGCCATTCATTAAAAGATAGAGAGAGAGTGTGGGGACATAATATGATGGTTGGAATATGCATAACAACTAGATTATTGTCATTCATTAAAGGAGAGAGAGTGTCTGTCATTGTCATTCATTAAAGGAGAGATAGATGAGTGGTTAAGTGGTGGGTCATATGGGGATCAGGGAATTTGGAGAGAAGTGTGAGGCTCGCGGTAAAAGGAAAATGTTAATTTTTGCATGGTTTGCAGGTGGCCAATTTTGGTAGCACTGAGGATGATGGAACTTTCTGGAGCCGGATGATCAAGCCAGAAGCTATCACACAAGCTGAAGTATGCATTTTGCGCCCCATTGCAAGCTATCTCTTGAATGTGTGTTGTCTCAAAAGTTTATTTGCCTTCTCCCTGCAGGATGCTGTAGCTCCCCGTGCAGCACGAAATATCAAAAGTTATGCAGAGGTTGTACCATCTGAAAGGACTAATAAGAGGAAAAAGAAAGGTGTTGAAGCTCAGGAAAGAACTTCAAAGCGACGAAGGGGAGATACTATTTACTCCCCTCCTGTGCTTGAAGGTGCTACTGCCCAAGTGAGAGGATGGTCTTACGGGAACTTACCTAAAAGAGATGCAACTCGGTTTTTTCGTGCGGTAAAAGTTGCCTTCATATTATTCTTTTAATATGACATTTCAGTACGTTTGATATGACATTGATAAAGAACTTAATTTGCTCATGCGAGTTGAATAAGAAAACTGTATGTATTTAATATTAATATATTTGCCATCCAGGTCGTATTTTCTTTCTTTATGTTTCCTGATCTGAATTTCTGGCATTAATAAAGGACCATTGTGGATTATCTGGTCATGCATGTTCTTGCATTTACACTGATGAAGTGAAATGAAGATCTTTAGACAATTCACATAATTTGCCTTCCAAACTGACAGAAGTCAAATTAACATCAAACAACGTGACATTGGTCTCAAATAAATCAACATGACTAATTTTACGCTTCTTCTATATGCAACTTGACATGCATTTTCACGTGTTAATAATCCTCTTTTGGTTTGCATGGTTTGGTTAGTGATGACTATCTATGTTCTCTACATGTTTATAGGTTTAAGTGCACCCAGAAAACATCTAGGATACAACTTTCTTGGAAATACTCTCTTAGATAATGGCTTCAAGTAAAGAGAATTTATAAAACATTAATGCAAGATTCATGGTCTTCAAAACTCCATTTTCTCTGAGTCTATGACAATTCAATTTTCGATTGGATGGTTATATATTTGGTGACATATCTGGAAAGTATTCTTGGTTCTGGAATTATCTAATGCATCCAAGTGTTATGTTTTCTTTTTCCTCACTCTTACTGTCTGACTTTGTAATGGGATCCAAATTAGGTCAAGAAGTTTGGAAATGATAGTCAGATAAGCTTGATAGCTGCAGAAGTTGGTGGAACAATTGAAACTGCTCCAACTGAAGCTCAAATCGAGCTTTATGATGCTTTAATTGATGGTTGTAGAGAAGCAATTAAAGGAGATAGTCTGGACCCAAAGGTTTGTTTCTTTTTAAATGACCTTGTCTATCTATTATGACTGAGAACAGTATTACATCTGAAACTTGATATATTATACCTTTAGGGTCCACTTTTGGATTTCTTTGGCGTACCTGTAAAGGCTGATGAAGTCTTGGGGCGTGTTGAAGAACTACAGCTGCTTGCCAAGCGGATTAACCGGTACGAAGACCCTCTTTCTCAATTCAGAGCACTAGCGTATCTCAAACCATCCACGTGGTCCAAAGGCTGTGGGTGGAACCAAAGTAAGTTAACTGGAAATTGTCTTTACTTTTTCCTTTAAATCCTGTTTCCTATGCTTCACCTCTTGCAAAACAGTTTCTCCATTCTTGATGAATGGGCATGGTATGGTGTATGGGACAAATACCACTGTGCTTACTGTATGCTATAATTGTGTGCATAACTTACTCCTTTTGGCACCATTAGAGGATGATGCAAGGTTGCTGCTTGGAGTTTACTATCATGGATTTGGAAACTGGGAGAAGATAAGATTGGATGAAAAACTCGGTCTTACGAAGAAGATTGCTCCCGTGGAACTTCAGCATCATGAAACATTCTTACCTAGAGCTCCACAACTAAAAGAGCGAGCTTCTCAACTTTTGGAAATGGTAGGTTGAACGAACCAGCATTCTGATTGGTGTGAATCTTGTGTCTGGTTTTGCATAATCTTTTTCTGGAATACAACAATATCAATTTTCTTCAGCATAGCTGTGGATCCTGTTAATGTAATCTCTAGCTGCTTGTTTGTTGTTTCTAAGTATGTAGGATGAAGTGTTTCAAGTTATTTTTGTAGTATGTGTGCTGGCTTACTTTTGGTTCTTAAAAATTGGGAATCAACCTCACATTTTTGTTATGGTTTGTGATTGTTTTCTCTGAGCATTGATGCTCCTTTTATGTGAACTAGGGTGACTGTAATTTGCCAATCAAGTTAATATTTGGAGTTAAATTGACTTGAGTATAAGCTTCTACTTTATTGATCATCTATAGCATGTAGCGTCTTTCTGGAGTTCTCATGGAATATTGTGCCCCTCTGTTCCGTAGTTGTACTAATTTTTTAGAGATTTTCGTTTTTGTTGTGGGGAGGTCTGTGTTCGAATTTAATTTGTCGGATTATATATGCCTGTTTTATCTTCGAGTCATCAATTCTATTAGCTAGCCTCAGCCTATTGCTTGCTTGATATATTGCAGGAAGTTGTGGCTGTTGGTGGAAATAATTCTAATGTGAAAGTTAGCCGTAAGAATGCAAAAAAACAGAAAGAAAATTTTCCATCAGGCTTAAAGGGAAGACAAGGGAAGCCTAGTTCTCCTAGAGGGAATGTTCAAATGAACAAAAGAAGAGCTCCAAAATCCCAGAAGATGGAGCCTTTAGTCAAAGAGGAAGGTGAGATGTCTGATAATGAAGAAGTTTATGAGCAGTTTAAGGAAGTAAAATGGAAGGAGTGGTGTGAAGATGTCATGATGGATGAGGAAAAGACTCTTAAACGTCTTCAAAAGCTACAGTCTATTAGTGCTGATCTGCCGAAGGAGAAGGTAGATATAAGTATCAGCTATGAAGACTCTGTTCCTTAGGTAGTCTAGATTTGAACTTTGTGCTTAATTTGCTGCCATGTCAGGTGCTTTCGAAAATCCGGAACTATTTGCAGCTTATCGGTCGGAGGGTGGACCAAATTGTTTCGGAGTATGAGCAGGAGGCTTATCGGCAAGACAGTAAGTGTTTATATTTTACGGTATCGATCATTTTGTCATGTTGTGCCAGCAATTTGTGTTTATCTTTATTCAAGAGTACGGACGACCAATCAACTTTTTACTGACCTTTCTGTTTTTGTCAATCCTTCCGAAGGGATGATCACGAGATTGTGGAATTATGTATCTACATTTTCAAACTTGTCTGGTGAGAGACTTCAGCAAATTTATTCGAAACTTAGACAGGAGCAACAGATAGGTGGTATAGGACCGTCCCATCTCAATGGTTCCGGGAATCAAACAACAGCATTTATGCATAGGGATCTTGATGTTGGGAAATTCGAAGCTTGGAAACGAAGAAAAAGAGCTGAAGCTGATTCTTCTCACACTCAGCAGCATCCATACCAAAGACCTCCAAATAATGGGACCTGGTTACCCGATCCCAGCGCTTCGGGGATTCTGGGACCGCCACCATCAGACAGGCAATTCAGTAATGGGAGGCCTTACAGGATGCAACAGTCAAGACAGGGTTTCTCGTCTGGTATCAAGTAGCTGTGAGCGGCCAAGAATGCTGCTTGCTTCTCAAGGCTGGTTTACCAATTTGGCCATGCCCCTTTCAGTGTTATTGTTGATCTGAAGCTGCTGCTGCAGACTGCATCTGTTGAAACAGGTGATCAAGAAAACTCTGAATATTACCAGATGATAGGGAGACAGCCGACTTGAAAGTTGCTGCATGCGTATCCTCGGAAGTCCCCTCTAACAAATTCTTTTTGCTTTTCTTCATAAATTAATTTAGTTTGGAATTTCTTTTGGTACATAGAGGGATAGTTGAAAGGATGCACACGATTATCCTTTGTGATACACGACGCCAAATGACTTTTTTTTTTTTGTATCTATAATGGCTTTTATAAAAATGTAAATGACACATTTTTGCTCATTAGACTTGGGAAATTTATAAATGCAATTGCCAATTTTCCTACTATTTAGCTTTCTTGGTTATTGAAATGTCTTCATATGGAATTGTTTGTGATGCATTGCATTAGCTATTGCTCTTCTGAAGTATCTTTGTTGATAGATTCTATTGGAATTGTAGCTTACTATATTTAGCAGTTATTATATCATACAGATTGAAAAAAATGGAAATGATATAAATGTGCATGGAATATTTTGTGTTACAGAAAAATAATAAATAGTTTGTCTTATTAATTTGGGATAATGAGGATATATGAAAAAAAAAGATAACCATAGTTTGTGTGGCTTTGGTTCCCAAGAGAATGGTGTGGTTGAAAGCCCTTTATCACATTATCCTTCACATTGCATTTTCCACCTCAATCTCTTCTACTTTTTCTATGGTGCTTATATGGCTCCTCCTTTTTTCATTTTTAATTATTATTCAGTCTGGACCTATACTTTCTTGTATTTGCATATCAAGGACATGTTTTTATCCAAATATGTTTTTTTTTAAAAAAAATCTATATTTGGATCTGAATTTAGAAGATGCTACTACTTTTATGCAACGTCTAATCGGTGGAGTGCAAGTCGAATAGTGTTTTTGAATTGTAAACATAAATTATTTTTCATTATTAAGAATTGAACAAAGTCAGCTACCACAACAAAGAGAAGGCCAGAGTGCTATAACAAGAGAACAGGGGCATCCCTGCAAAACGACATTATCTTATCATTATTTTTTGTTAAATAAATTATTTTAGACAAGAAGTGCGTCTGAGATTTCTAAGTTTCTATATTTTGTGGTGAAGTCAGTCCTCCTTAGCCGCAGGATGGACATTGGTGTTCCTCTTATCTGCCACGTAGGTGGGACCTACAAGCAGCCGTGATTGGCCTCCCGCCTCTTATAAAATTTTATGCACACTCTCTTTTCCTTTTTCATCCTTTATTTATTTTCCTCATTTTAGTCTTTCTCCCTGCAGATTTCCTGCTTCCACTCAGGTAAACTAGCTCTCCTTCTCAATTCAAACTCAATTTTTTTTTTCTTTTTGTAAATTAAGGGTTCTTGATCTTAATATGCATGCATGCATGCATGTAGTTTGTTTATTATGTGGAGAGTTCCGTGGTGTTGACTGTTGAGCAGAGTCAGATTCCTCTGTTTCAAACAACATGAAGTGTGTTAAAAAAAATTAGAGATAGAGGGTTCGGGTAGGAATTGAGGATATTGTAAAGGAAAGTGAATGAAATCTTTGACTTGATTATGATGAGTTTGTGAGTAATACCATTGCTGATCATTTTCACCATCAGATACTGGATTTAATTATCGACGAAACCGTAATTTAGTTTTCTATCCATATTTGTGTAGACAGAAGCTATCCTCCATGAATAGTTTCAAGTTGATTGTATTGATATAATAACTAAGGCCGGTTTTGAAAGGAAGAATTCTTATTTAGCAGCTAAAGTAGTTGCTCCTTATGACTATGAGTCTCGTATGCCTAAACTGTGCAATTCATAAGTGATTGGGGTCTTAATATTTTGATGATGTGAAATTATATAGTGATTTTTGCAGGTTTGGGGAGAGTTTGTGGTTCCCTGTGAGAGGAGAAGATGGATTACGTTAATGGACCGGGAAGGAACCACCTCTTTGTTCCGGGGCCTGTCAACATCCCGGAACAGGTCATTCGTGCAATGAACCGGAACAACGAGGACTACCGTGCTCCGGCTATTCCAGCACTCACAAAAGCCCTGCTTGAGGATGTGAAAAAGATTTTCAAGACCACCTCTGGAACTCCTTTTCTCTTTCCAACTACAGGTGCTGCTTTGTTGAAGCTCTTTTTGTTCATTGATTTACGCATTTCTGTTATGAACTTGCCTACTTCATGCAGCCTTGATTGACATAGTTATGTTACTATATGCTATTTATACAGAAATCTAGTAACCCTTGTGAACTGATGCCCTGTGATAGTATATAGTACAGAAATTGCTCTATCTATGAATATGTGAGCTTTTTTTTTGTTTATCAATATCTTGCCTCCCATCACCATAAAATGTGTGAGGTTTTTTGCATTATGGGATGAAGCAACAGTCCATGTAGTGATAGGAGTGGTTGGTTTTGGACAGGGACGGGTGCATGGGAAAGTGCACTGACAAACACATTGTCACCGGGTGATCGGACCGTGTCGTTCTTGATTGGGCAGTTCAGTCTGCTGTGGATTGATCAGCAGCAGCGCCTCAACTTCAATGTTGATGTTGTCGAAAGTGAATGGGGCCAAGGAGCTAATCTTGATGTTTTGGCCTCCAAATTGGCTGAGGACAAAGACCACACCATTAAGGCCATTTGCATTGTCCACAATGAGACAGCTACTGGAGTCACCAACAATTTGGCCACTGTCAGACAGATACTAGGTTACTCTCTCTGAACACCTTTCTTTCCTTACCAAGAAAATTGTTTGGCTATTTTGCTGTAAGAAGGGGTGTGGTTAAAGCTATTAATGGTGGCCAATATTTTCAGATCATTATCAGCACCCTGCACTCTTTCTTGTTGATGGAGTGTCCTCCATCTGTGCACTGGACTTCCGCATGGACGAATGGGGAGTAGACGTGGCCCTCACAGGTTCACAGAAGGCTCTCTCTCTCCCAACCGGAATTGGGATCGTTTGTGCAAGCCCCAAGGCTCTGGAGGCCTCCAAGACTGCTAAATCAGTCCGAGTTTTCTTCGACTGGAAAGACTACTTGAAGTTCTACAATCTGGGAACATACTGGCCTTATACCCCCTCCATTCAGCTGCTGTATGGCCTGAGGGCAGCCCTGGATCTCATTTTCGAGGAAGGCCTTGATAATGTCATCGCTAGGCACACCCGCCTTGGCACTGCCACTAGGTGATCCACAACTGTTCCCTTCTTTCCAGCCAACATCCATTCATTCATCTCTTAATCTCAACCATATGTATATGTTTATGCAGGCTGGCGGTGGAGGCATGGGGGCTGAAGAACTGCACGCAGAAGGAGGAGTGGTTCAGTGACACAGTGACTGCTGTGGTGGTGCCATCATCCATTGACAGCACGGAGATTGTCCGAAGGGCATGGAAGCGGTACAACCTAAGCTTAGGCCTTGGGCTCAACAAGGTAGCAGGCAAGGTTTTCAGAATAGGGCATCTTGGCAACCTCAATGAGGTCTGCAATCTCAACTCTCTCTCTCTCTCTCTTTCTATCTGTCCATATATATTTTTTGTTTTTGTTGAAAGCATGTTGTTGTGAGTGGTGCAGTTGCAACTGATGGGGTGCCTGGCTGGGGTGGAGATGGTGCTCAAGGACGTGGGGTATCCGGTGAAGCTGGGGAGTGGGGTAGCAGCAGCTGCAGCATACTTACAGAACACCACTCCTTTGATTCCTTCAAGGATTTGATTTGTTCACAAATATTCTGCTTCTGTCATATGCCAATACTGTATAAATTTGCTGGTTGCCAACTCTTGCTGGCTTTGTATTTGGTTTAAGTCTTGTTTAATGCAAACTTAGCATTTACAACTGTGCATCTTCATGAAATCTTTACATACCAAAGGACAATGCTGTAGGGATGAAATCTGAGAAAAAATTGGATTTTTAAAATTTTTAATGAGTTTAGTGATATTTAAAGACTAAAGTTGTACCCCTAATAAAGAAAAAGATTAAAGAAGTCTCATGCGAGTCTGTCTAGCAAATGTGACTTTAAAAATAGAATGGGTCAGTTTCTCATTCAAATGAGTTGACTGTTTTTATGACTTCTTTCTGTAAACATAAAAATTGATTGATTATTTTGATACAAGTTCATCATTTTTGTCACAAATCAGATACAATTCGGTTGATTCTTGAAGTATCAATACAAGAATTGGCCAATTAGATTCATCTCATAAAAATATGATCCGCGATATAGTCTTATAAAGTTTTTTGCCAAGAGATTATAGTTTGAAATAAGCTACTAAAATCTTGTTAGATACTCTTTTGAGTTTGTTTGTGAAGCTTCTTAATACAGATGAATGGTGCTTGAGTTTGAACCCATGATCTTGTATGCCAACATGTTGAATAAATTGAAGAAATTATAGAAAGCAATGCAGATCGTGCAGAAGAAAAATTGATCATCTCTAGTTTTCATTTATTTCACAACGTTGGAGTTTATCTGAACTTCTTCATGCAAATTGTTTTTGCTGTTGTCTTCTCCCTGGCAATGATGTTTTGTTCCTTCGTGTTTTGGTAGACCATTTAGCAACACTCACGTATTTCGAACTTGGTTGCCTATGCACTGTTCCAGCCTTGTTTTTCGGTGTTGGAACTTCTAATGTCTTAATGGGAAGAGAGCCCTTAACTATTTTTAATGGTTTTTTGTTCAAATCTCTGACCGTGCTGGAACAACTTTTTACAATTTACTGAAATAACAAGAATAACTTATGCTGCATCATGTTTAGGTGTTTTAACTGAGATGCCATCTACTTTAAGAGGAAAGTGGAGGAACAAATTAGTCAGTGGATTGATGGAGAAGACAGATTTGAGCAGCAAAATAATTAGGATGAGAGAACAGGAATGCTTTACACTTGATGCCTGGAAATGTAATTATTATAGGATTGGAATCATCAAGAATTCAAGTATCGACTTCATATTGGACTTAGGATTTTTTATTTTTTATTTTTTAATTTTATTACAAATGCAGCATCGCAGAGGAGGACAGATCAGTCCAGCGGTTTAATTGTCTGAAAACTCAAAGAAGAGAATTAGGATTGGAAATGGGGCAGAGAAACTTGTTTAGTGTGTTGAGTGGAAATTACATTATTGTTTGAAGTAACCTTCACTCAAGAGTCATGAGAAAAAAGCCAAAAGCTTGACTGGAAGCAATAAGAAGTAGATTTTTAAGAGTCAAGAGCTAAAAGCTAAAATTAAGAGGTCCTACTAATCCAATACAATATCAATGAACACGTATGGACTATGGTAGACCACAGATTCATGTTAATAATAAAAAGAGGGTCTCATATATATAAAATAATATTAGCACGAGCCAGTTTATTTCACAATATCATGGGAATGGAGAGGATGAGTGGTTCCAAGCCCAAGCCTTTCTTTTTCCTCCTCTTCTTCTTCTTCTTCTGTGTCAAACTATGTTACTGTATAATTGTCTGCCCTGAAATCGAAAAACTAGCACTTTTGAAATTCAAGCAATCCTTGAAAGATCCAGACAACATGCTGTCTTCATGGAATGTGAGGAGTGAAGAAAACTGTTGCATGTGGAGAGGTGTGGTTTGCAGCAACTTAACTGGCCACGTTCATCAACTCCATCTTCAAGGTCCTTCTGATCCATTTGTAACTTCTGGCTTACGTGGCAAAGTGAATCCCTCTCTTCTGAGTCTCAAAGAACTCAAGTATCTTGATCTGAGCCAAAATGATTTTGGAGTAAAGATCCCTTCTTTCCTAGGACTGCTCACGAGTCTGGAGTATTTGAGTCTATCGTCTGCTGGATTTCATGGGAGGATTCCCCATAACATTGGGAATTTATCAAATTTACACACTTTAAGTATAAATGGATCCTTTGAGTTGGATGCTGACAACATCGAATGGTTGTCGGGGCTCTCTCGGTTGGAGTATCTGAACATGAATAAAGTGAACCTCAGCAAAGCGGCAAACTGGGTTCAGGTAATCAATACTGTCCCTTCTTTAGTCCACTTACATTTGAGTGATTGCAGTCTGAGTTCCCTGCCTCAGTTCTTGAGTCATGTTAACACTACTTCTCTTGCCGAACTTGATCTCTCTTTGACCAACTTCGATTCTTTTGTCATGCCGCCATGGATTTTCCAACACCCCAATCTTATTTTTCTTGATCTGAGTGATTGTGGTTTTGAAGGTCCGATTCCAAGTATTAGCAATACCACCAAACTCAGACACATTGATCTCTCAGACAACAACATCAATTCCTCACTTCCTGATTGGCTTTACTTGTGCAAAGACCTTGAAAACATCCAGATAATTGGCAACACTTTATACGGCAAGATTTCTAAAGCCATTGGGAATCTAACTTCTCTCAACACCCTTAGATTATCATCTAATCAGCTTTCTGGAAACATACCATCAGAAATTGCAAGCTTGTGCAAAATCCAAGAGTTGGACTTATCTAGAAATAAGTTGCTAGGAGATGTATCCGATTCATTCGGAAATATGTCGGAATGCTTCTTAGAATCTGTGACATATCTATTTCTGTCTCATAATCAACTATCTGGTCATCTAACAAGTCAATTTGGAGAGTTCAAGAGTCTTCAATCGCTTTATCTGGAAGTCAACTCAATCTCCGGTTAGAAGACTTGGTATTAGCCAATAATAAATTGAGTGGAAAACTACCAGAGAGTCTGGGGCATCTTCATAACTTGCAGTATCTTGAAATTGAGCATAACCAATTGAGTGGAAATCTACCAGAGAGTGTGGGGCAACTTCATAACTTAGTAGAGCTTATTATTGAGCATAACATGCTAGAAGGGATGGTCACTGAGACCCACTTTTCCAATCTCTCCGATTTGCACTGGTTTAGTGCCTCAATGAACCACTTGAGTTTGAAAGTGAGCTCAGATTGGGTTCCACCCTTCACATATCTTTACGCACTTGAACTGAGATCATGGGACTTGGGCGTTGACCACATTCCATTATGGATTGAGACGCAGAAGAATTATCTAAATCTGCTTGATTTATCCATCACAGGTATCTCAGGAAGCATTCCTACCTGGATTTGGGAGATCGGGCGCTTGAATCTCTCCCACAACAATTTCCAGGGTCAAATTCCATCTGTAGGGGTCTCCGGTCATTGGGTGTGTTTGAGCTCTAACCAATTCAGTGGCTCACTGCCCCGAATCGGAAGTGCTGTGGAGTTCCTGGACCTATCCAACAATTCTTTCACGACTGGTCTGTCTCAATTTCTCTGTAACACCACCGATGTACCTTACAAATTAGAGTTTCTCCTTCTCGGCGGAAATAAACTGATTGGAGAATTATCAGATTGTTTGATGAAATTGCCATCACTACTAGTGTTGAGTCTTACCAGCAATAATTTGTTTGGGAATATCCCCAATTCCATAGGGTTTCTTGAAAACCTGTTGTCGTTGGATCTTCATGGAAATAAGTTCTCGGGCCAAATACCCTTTTCGATGCATAATTGTACCCAACTATTGAAGGTAGACCTTGGTGGCAATGACCTCTCTGGAAACATACCGGCATGGATTGGAAAAAGCTTGAAAAACCTGAAATTCCTCATTTTGCGCTCCAACAAGTTAAGTGGCGAGATTCCTTCAAATATATGCCCACCTGAATGCACTTCAAATATTGGATCTTTCTGACAATGCATTTTCTGGGGTGATTCCTAATTGTGTCGACAATTTTACTGCAATGGCTACAAAAAGAAGCTTGGAACAGTATTCACCCGTAACAGCAGCCTTTACTGAGAGTGCATCAGTTGCTACCAAAGGAAGAGAATACGTGTACGATACAATTCTCTCACTGGTCAACAATATTGATCTTTCAAACAACAATTTGTCTGGAGATATTCCAAAGGAATTGACAAGTCTAGTGGAGCTCCAATCACTCAACATCTCAGGCAATCGCTTAACAGGATCTATCCCAGATAGCATGGGAGACATGAAGCAGCTGGAATCCCTTGATCTCTCAAGAAACTCTTTGTCGGGTGAAATTCCTAATAGCTTTACACTCATGTCTTCTTTGAGTTGCTTGGACATGTCATTCAATAACTTAACAGGGAGGATACCAAGTAGCACTCAACTCCTGATCATGAACGCTTCAAGCTTCGCTGGGAACCATCTTTGTGGTCTTCCATTGCCAAACAATTGCAGTAATGGTGATCCCCCTGTAACTGCTGAGGAAGCAAAGAATGATGAATCAAAGGGAGAGTGGCTTTATGTATTCCTGTCATTAGGCTATGCAATTGGGTTTTCAGCATTCTGCACTGGGCTAATATTGAAGAAGCCATGGAGAGATGCATATTTTGGGATGTTGGAGTGCATTTGGAATAAGCTTTATGTGTATTTCTGTATTAAATGGAGAAGCCTCACCACCACAGCACATTAACCTCCTACTTCCTGAGGGTGTGTGTCAGTGCTTCGTACTTGTGTTATGTAGGTTGTGCTTTTATTAATGTTGGAGTGTATTAATTATGTAATAATATTGTGGAAAATCTCTCGTGCATGTCTTGGATTTTTCGGAAATAATACTATGTTTCTACTTTCTAATTCCACGCTGCTGAAATATTGATTGAGAGTTTGAGATCACTTGTATAGATTTTTATTTATCAGTGTCATACATAATTTAGTTTAATTTCACAATTCTATAATCAATTCAAACTAAAAGTGAGATTTATATCACAACTATCACAGTTCTTCATTCTAATTCTTCTTCAAATGTCCCTCAATTTACTTAAAAACTACAGCAATACAGCATATGACACACATCATATATGCCATCAACAAAAGTTTACTTTTTTGATATAATTCAATTTTCTGAACCATTATCTAGCATTTAAAAAGACTACTACTTAAATAATGCCATTTTTCTAAATAATTAAAAAAAAAGGATAATGATATTTTTATTCACCTCTCATGCTGAAAAAAATATTACTTTATTATGAAAAAAGTAATACTAATTTTTAAAACAAGTGATCCTTAGAAGGTATGCAAAGCTTTTATGGCAGTAGAACAGATTTGTGCCCTTTTGATTACAAGAGCAGCATTCCTGCTGAGGAGGAGTTAAAGTGGTTGGTAATTTTAATTTGATAAACTGAAAAACCAGTCTCATTAGAAGTGTGTGTACAAGACAGAGATCGATGGTACAAATTTATTCACCAGAATAAAGACCGAGGAGTAACTAACTCTTTAGTAGAACTTACACAAGGCTCTGCATAAGAGATGAGTATGGTTGGAGGCGCAACATTAATGATGGCGGACAATCCACTCCATAACTACCAAGTCATGAGGTTAGCTCAATGTACTACTGATTTCTGAGACAAATCACTTGATGTTGCTACTTCTGTTAATTTCTGAATATTTAGTGAAGAGATGTTTTTAGTATGTGGACTAAAATTCTTGGTAAACTGACAATGCAGCAACTCTCACATAACTACCAAGTAATAAGGTTGCAAGTATTTTTGATGAAGTTGTAAGATAATATTATGGTATATCTCTTTTAATAAGAAACAAGGCAATTTAATATCTCCATGATATTGTTAATCTAGATACAGAAAATTATGTGATAGGCAGCAATCTTGATGGTGAGAACATTAATTTCTAGGACAAATTGCTTGACTTTGGTGTTTTTTTTTTTTTTTAATTTGTGGACATTTAGTAAAGAGATGGTATTAGTATTTGAACTAAGATTTATTTGGTTACCATATTTCATACACGTGCATTGACAATGTGTTGGATTAGTGGAATAATTGATTTAGGTTTGGCTTTTTGTTCTTGACTATTAAACTCTAGTAGTACTTTTCTGTCGGTACTAGAAGGATTGGTGTCGAGAGGCCGGATTTTTGAGAGATATTTGACACACATGTCGATCAACACCCAGGGTGTCGATCGACATGGCATCCGGATGGAAGGATCGACAAACGCGTACATTGCTCGAATTTGGGGATGTGTGTCGATCGACACATTCCCTGTACCACACAAGAGTTATTTAGGCAAAATTTCCTTGTTTAGTCATACTTGCTATATTTAATCACTCAAACCTATTATATATATCATGTAATCTTCGAAATTATGGACTTTTGCCACTTTTGAGACTCAGAGTTAGGGTTTTCATAGTTCTTCAATTATTTATACTTTGGATTGAAGATTTGGATCAAGATTTCTCAAGACTGGATTCAACTTGACATTGTTTTTATTTTATGAAGAGCATTTACAGGTTTTATCTTTTCATGTGCTTGTTTAATATAAACATGTCTAGGTAATTCCTTAATCAGATTCTAGGGTTTATGTGATTATCTTGGATGTATGTTTAGGGTTATTAAGATCAATCAATATTTTTATTTGTTTTATCAATTCTTGTGCTTTTTCTAAATCTGAGAAAATTGACCATTTGATTGGATTTTATAATTAATTAATTTAAGAATGAAAGGTGAAAATTAATTAATAGTACTAAGAATTGATAATATGGATCTTTATTGTGTCTGAAAAGAAGAATTTAATCCATAGGAATAAATCTGATATTTTTGGGAGTTGTTAATTTTTCTAGATGCCGGGAGGATATAGAGAATTAATATTTACTTTATGAATTGTCAAACCCTGGAATTTGTAATAATTTTATGATGTTCCTCCTTAATCTTGATTTTTAATTTATCGATCGATTTCCCTTGCATGTTATCCAAGATATGAACTTGTCTTGAAATCTAAACTTTTCTCTGATTGCTTAAAAAAACTTGGTTTAATTATATTTAAATTTAATTCTTGCAAAATCAATTTTTGTTATAAAAACTCTTTCAAAATATGATTTACTTGAACAATAAACCAAAAGCTATGTTTCAGTACATGGGATATTTGTTTGTACAATCTATGTGGGATCAATAATTTTAATTTGCCACTAAACAATAGTATCATTAAAAATTTAGTTATCAAATTTTGGCGCCGTTGTCAGAGATTGTTTAGAATTATCATGTTACTGATTCTGTTCGAGGGTTATTGATTCGAGTTGTTATTTTAATTTTCCTTTAAATTTTCGCCAGTTTTCTTTTTACATTTTTACTAAGTATCGTTCGAAAATCAGAATTTTGATCGACACTGCTGCTGCGTCTGTGTCGTTTGACACTAGTATCGAGTTCAAATTTTTTTTATACTTGTTTAGCTTGTTAATTAATTCTTTTACTTTGTTATTTCCTTGTTACTCACTCTTCCCTTTATTTCTCCCAGGTAGTTTATGAACACAAGGAGGAGTGGTAAAGGGCTAATTGCATTCGATCCTGAAATTGAAATTGAGGCTATTTGCAGAAGGAACAACAGTAAGAGAAATCGAGAGGATAAAACTTCGAGCAGTCAGACTGTTATTATGGCTGAGGCAAACCCACCAATTGAGGCTAACGACCTCACCCCAGAACAAGCAGCTAAGGTTATGAGAGAGGTTCGAACCATGAGGGAGCGCATGAGGGTACTGGAGCTTGAAAGAGCTGACAACAACAATAGAAACCCTCGGAGCAACCAATAGCCTGGTGACCTCTCAGATGACGAAGAGGAAGAGGCCCATCCCTCGATTTAATGATGATAAGGATGAGGATGCTATCCAGAAAAGATACAAGCCGAGATTTCAAGAGACTGATTTTATAATTGGCATCAATGCCAATAATTTTGAGTTGAAGACTGGTCTGGTGCAGATGGTTCAACAGAACCAATTTGGGGGCCGAGCTACTGAGGACCCCTATTCCCACCTTGATAAGTACATCATGTTGTGCAACACTGTTAAAATCAATGGAGTTAGTCAGAGTGCCATCCAGATGAGGCTCTTCGCCTTTTCACTATGATATAAAGCTTAGTCATGGTTCTCTGCTTTGGACAAGACACAGATAGTCCACCATAAACTTGTTCTCATCCGCACCTGGGCTCTGATGCCACTTGTTAGGACCGAGACTCTCACATTAGTATGATATTGTCCGCTTTGGGTCGAGCACAAACCCGCCTGGATTTATTTTGGGAATCTCCCAAAAGACCTCATACTAATGGAGTTAATTGTGACTCTTATACAATGAATTTTTCCTTTATTTCTCCAATGTGGGACAAGTTGAGTTTGCTACCCAATAGAGTTGTAAATCATAGTTGATCACAAGCTTTTGGAGATTTGCTGGGTGAATTCATTCACCAGCAAAGGAACTTGTTTGGAGATTGTTAACTAAAATGTCTTTACCAACAAAGCACCTTTGTTTTAGAAGAACTCGGCTGACACAAAATCACCATTTAGTGATCCACCAACAAGGAGCATACCAACAAATGTCACCACCAAGGCGTTTCCCAACCATCAAGAAGAGACATGCAAGCTAGGACAAGTGAAGACTCTACAAATCCAGACTTTAAGAAACGAGGTATTAAAGTCTATGAAATTTAAAGCTTATTCGTCCAAGGATTCCACCAGCAAACATTCCTCGGACTAGGTAAAAGACATTCTAACTAAAACTACCAAGTCCACCTGTTTTGACAGAAAGGATGCTGCAAATCAGGTACAAAGAGATTTCAATGGAGCATGTTCTTTTTTCTCACAACGGCTACCATTTCAAACCTTCAAAGGGTGCCAATATATAGAGGTTGCAATCTATCTAAAGAAGGTTATCAATTCTTTACGAACTCTCTGATTCTAATTTTTACTACTGACGAATTCAAAAGCAACCCTACACTCAAGCAATTTAAAGCTTTTAGGCTGTTTTATCAGCTTTCTGTGTTCCTTTTTTAAGATGAGGCTCTATGCATCTAGCAAGAGCTCTTACTTCAGTTTTCTTACTTTCTATGTAAGAAAATATCTTGGAGTTACACCACTACACCGGTGGTAACTATGACGGGTGTATACCACAGACTGACATTCTCGGGAAAAACAAAAACTCCCACGACTAGTTAGAGGCTGCAAGGTGCGTCTTCACTCCAGATATGAAGAAGCGAAGGATTTGGCGATCAACAAAGCGTCGACATATTTGTAATCCACATCTTAGTAATTTTCAGACTGCGCGTCTGAAGATAAGACGCAAAACGGTTTTGTCCGAACGTCTATAAATTATTTTTGTTATTTACTGCTTTCCTTAAATTATGCATTGGATTTGAAACCCAACACCTCAAAATATTGGAGTATATTACTAAATTTTGACTAAGTAATATATAGCTCATTAAGTAACAAGGATTCTGAAACGGAGCTGGTGCCAGAATCACTATCTTGAAGTTCAAACCTGCAAAACTTCTACTGCACATTTTGTCTAACTCTGATTCGGGACTAACACCTCATACTTGCGTTTGAAAATTTCACCCCTCCGTGATGGTGCAGCTTGAGGTAAGGTAATTAGCAAATAAAACACATTTGGTCGAAAATGCATGAAATTTTGTATCTGGATTTTGAGATCTTAATTTTGAAACTGCTTGTTAATATGATTTTCTACGAAAATTGTGTTGAAGTTACATGCCAAGTTGGACTATTTAAAAGACTTGTTTATGATTTAAAACTTTTAATTAATTTTTTGGTTATATTGACGGTGCTATTTAGACTCAGCTCTATCGTGCTCGAGCATATGGGTTAATATGTATTCAGTTAATTTACTAGTTTCGAGCTAAGTTAACATTTTAAAGTATAAAAACACATAATTTTTTTTAAAAAAAAATTACTTTGTACACTGGGAAATATAAAAGAACATTGGAGCTTGTTCCTGTTAGGGATTTAGAAAGGTAAGCCATAAATATTATACAGACAAGCATTTACAGGATAGTGTATTTGATCATCGTGGTCCAGACAAC
>JAPKLW010001355.1:140144-214380 GCA_026898455.1 Plectranthus barbatus | reverse complement strand
TTTTCGGTTTTCGGTTCGGTTTTGTATTTTTCCGAACCGAATTAACCGAAAAACCGAAATTATATATATAATATTAATATATTATTTATATATATATATATATATAAATATATTTAACTATACTTTAATTTTTTTTTTAATACATTGAAAATTAAACCCTACCCCCTAAATCCCTAATTCCTAAATCGTAAACAGACCTTCTCTCTCAACGACAATCAGCCCGCCGCTACCCGCTGCAGCCTTCAGCCCCCCCCCTCCGGCCCTCACCACTTCGCCCCTCCCACTCGCCCGGTCGTCGGTCGCCGGTGCAGCCACCTTGCTATCTCCCTCTCTCTCTCTCGTTGGTGCATACGCAGCTACGCTCGTCCATCGCTGTCTCCCTCTCGCACCCGCTCAGCTCTCGTTGTCTCGCCGGTGCTCACGCCTCACAATCACAGCCCCTCCGGTGCTCACAGTCGCAGCCCCTCACAGTCACGCCGTCGAAGTCGCTGCTCACGGCAGTCGTCGGTCTCCCTCACGGCAGCCGTCGGTCTGTCGCAGTCTCCCTCTCAAACCGTCGAAACTCGAAAGGTTAGTCATTCTTAACTCCTTCTGATTCTAAAACCAAATTCTGAATATGTTTATGGTTGAGCAATGAGCAATCAGCATGGTTATGTTTTTATTTTTTTTTCTGTCGCATGGTTGGAGCCTGGAGGATGAAATGTTTCATTATATTTGGTTGTTTTTTCTGTTAAGTTCTTGCTTTTTTGGTGAACCCTGGAATGGTTGGAGGATGGCATATTTGCTTTTTTCAGCATATTATAATGCAACACATGTGATATTTGATTGTAGTAGATTGCTTTCTTGAAGTTGAGATATAATGTTTTAAGGCATCTTTTATTGAGAAGAGTTCCCATTGTTCTCTATTTGTTGATGATAGATTGTGTGAGTGATTGTTTGGTGTAATATATGCATTGGTTTATGTGAAGTTTCCTGGTTTTGATTACATCTTGTTATCTTATTTCTTGGCAGTCTGATGAGGAGTTGTTCGAATCACATGTGTTGCATTATAATGAATAATGCAACAGATTTAGGCTAGAATATCTGAAAGTTTCAGGCTGTTTTTACTATTTTTGTTGTTAACTTCTTGCTATTTTTGCTGATTCGGCCTTCTATTATTTTTTTCAGATGTCTCAATCTCAAGATTTCGTGAAATATCCTAGAAGAATGAAGAAGAATGAAGAGTTGTTATTTGATTTTTGTTCATGGGAAGTGTTATGTTTAATTGTTGAAATTTAAAGGATTGATATTGTGAATGTGATGGTGGATTGTTATTTTTAGGATTGGACTTTGGAGTAATTTATTTAAATTTGATGGTGGATTGTTGTTATTTATAGGATTATATTGTTGTTTTTTCATTTTAATTGCTGAAACTTTATTTTTTAATTTTTTTAAGTGCATTTTTTAATTTTTTTAGATTTTTTAATTTTTTGCATTAAAATTTCGGTTTAACCGAAAAACCGCAGTAAAAAACCGAAAACCGAACAGGAATTTCGGTTCGGTTATTTCCCCTGTTCGGTTCGGTTCGGTTACAGAAAAAAAAAATTCGGTTTTTCGGTTCGGTTTTTTTTCAGGCAGAAACCGAACCGAAAAACCGAATGCTCACCCCTAATTATATTAGGAATAACTAGTTAAGAAATATAATAAATACATATTTATTCTTAGTTACTTAATATATTATTAATTATTTTTGAAAAGTTTACTTGAGAGCGAACGATTATTTTATAATGGTCTTGGTGTCTTACTTTCAGTTATGTATAGATTTAGTCTTTTAGAGTGAATTTTTTATGAGCGTATTTCATTCGAAATTCATATTTTGATTGAAATCTAAATTCTAATTAAGATTGGAATCGAATATATACATAAAGGCAAAAACTTGCGTTAGGCAGGCCTAAACGGTTTAGGCGGGTTTTATCCTATCCAAATGGGTTGACCCATCTCAAATAGGGTTTATTAATCTCAATTAGGGTATATTATATGGATTTGGGTTTTGGTTAATGGATAAAACCCGCCTAAATCGTTTAGGTCTGCCTAACCCAAGACCTTCCCATACATAAGTGATGAATCAGTATAAAATGGATTCCTATTAGAATGTCTCACAAAAATGTAATTGCGTGATTATTTCACATAAATTTTTGTCAAGAGTTTGTAGCTCCATATAATACATGTTAAATGATGCATTTCATTTTTAAATAATGTATGGTGTAGGACAAAGTAAAAACTCCAATATATAATGTGCAAGAATAATATTATTATACTGTACATTCCGTCGGGTTTGGGACTAGCTCTATCGGGTTGCAGGTTAATAGGTTCGAGCTAAATACCGCAACTTTTTTCAAGTTAAAAACTCTCAACACTAACCCTAAACCCTTCGATTTTTGGGTTAACCCGTCGGGTTGGCAAAATTATGATTTTTTGTTTTTTGTTAATCTTAAATATTTATTATTTTATTATTAAAATTAATTATATATATATAATTATTTTATAATTGCATACTAACATAAAATGTTGAATTATTAATTAATAATACAACTCTAATAATATTATCGTATTATAAAAGGCTATGTTTACCATTCTAAAAGGCTATGTCACATTAGTGCTAAGGGGCTTGATGTGTTGGTGAGGAAAAATGTCATCAAGGGAACTAAGAGTTCCAATTTCGAGAGGTGTTTACATTGTCTTGAAGGGAAGCAGAATCGAGTATTCTTCAAGACTAATCCTCCTCACAGATAACCTAATTTGCTAGATCTGGTGCATTCAGATGTTTGTGGTCCTTTGAAGGTAAAAACCCTTAGTGGTGCTTCTTATTTCGTGACTTTTATTGATGATCACTACAGGAAGCTTTGGGTTTATGCCTTGAAGAGTAAGGATCAGGTGTTTGGCAAATTCAAGGAGTTTCACGCTCTTGTTTAGAGGCAGACTGGAAGAAAGTTGAAATGCATCCGAACAGATAATGGAGGTGAATATCGTTGACCACTGCATGGGATCAGACACCAGAAGACTCCTCCAAAGACACCTCAACTGAAAAGGTTAGCTGAGAGAATGAATAGGACATTGATGGATAGAGTCAGATGCATGTTGCTGGAATCAATTAAAGCTCCCACAACATTTTTGGGGTGTAGCTCTATATACTGTTGCCTATGTTATTAATCTGACTCCTACAGTTGCTTTGCAGGGTGATGTTCCAGAAAATGTCTGGACAGGTAAAAACACCTCTTATGACTGCTTGAGGGTGTTTGGATGCAAAGCTTATGTGCATGTTCATAAAGATGGGAGGTCCAAGTTAGATGCCAAAGCAAGGCAATGTATTTTCTAGGGTTATGGTTTAGATGAGTTAGGTTACAAGTTGTATGACCCTGTTGAAAGAAAGGTCATACGCAGCCGTGATGTGGTCTTCTATGAAGATCAAACCATTGATGATATTGAGAGAGTAGAGAAGTCTAATTCTACTACTATAGGTGGACTCAAAAATTTGGATTCGAGTCCTACACCACAGCTGCCCACTGGTGCAGCTGATGATGATTCAACTCAGACTGATGTGCAGAATGAGAATGCTGCAGATAATTAGCGAAAGACCCTTTGCCAAATTCTACAGGCGGTGTTGATGAAGATCCACCAGAAAGTCAACTCAGAAGGTCTACTAGAGATAGACAACAGTCTACCAGGTATTCCCGTAGTGACTTTATGTTGCTAACTGATGGGTGAGAGCCTGAATCTTTCGATGAAGCTGTAGAAAGTATAGACAAGAAGGAGTGGTTTTATGCAATGGAAGAAAAAATAAAGTTTTTGCATGATAATCATACCTTTGAGTTGGTGGCATTACCTAAGAGTAAAAGAGCCTTGAAGAATAAGTGGGTCTACAGACTGAAGCAAGATGAGAATACTTCAAAGTCTAGATACAAGGCTAGATTGGTTGTGAAGGGTTTCAGTCAGAGAAAAGGAGTTGATTTTGATGAGATTTTTTCACATGTTGTGAGAATGTCTTCAATCCGGACAGTGTTGGGGCTAGCTGCAAGCCTTGACCTGGAAATTGAACAAATGGATGTGAAGACATCATTTCTTCATGGTGACTTGAGTGAAGAAATTTATATGGAACAGCAAGAAGGGTTCGAGGTGAAAGGAAAAGAGAATTATGTGTGCATGTTGAGAAAGATCTTGTATGGCTTGAAACAAGCTCCGAGACAGTGGTACAAGAAGTTTGAGTCTGTGATGATTCAACAAGACTACAAGAAATCTACTTGTGACCACTGTGTGTTTATGCAGAGATTCTCACCTGATGACTTTATTATTCTCTTACTTTCTGTTGATGATATGCTTATTGTTGGCCAAAATGTTTCTAGGATTTCAAGATTGAAACAAGAGTTGAACAAGTCCTTTGATATGAAAGACTTGGGGCCAGCAAAGAAGATTCTTAGAATAAATATTTCAAGAGATAGGAAAGTAAGAAAACTGTGGCTTTCGCAAGAGAAATACATTGAGAAAGTTCTTAAGAGATTCAACATGAGAAGGCTAAATCTGTTAGTACTCCATTGGCAGCACACATGAAGTTGAGTGTAAAACAGAGTCCCTCTACTAAAGAAGAGTTTGGAGAGATGAAGAATATTCACTATTCTTCTACTGTTGGCAGCTTGATGTATGCAATGGTGTGTACAAGACCTGATATAGCTCATGCAGTTTGTGTGGTGAGCAGATTCATATCTACTCCGGGGAGAGAGCATTGGAATGCAGTAAAGTGAATTTTGAGATATCTTCGTGGTACTTCAGGTTTGAAGATTTGTTTTGGTGGTGGGGAATCAGTTCTCACTGCTTTCACTGATTCAGACATGGCTGGAGATATTGATACCTTGAGATCTACTTCAAGTTACTTGGCTACTTTTGCAGGGGGAGCTGATTCTTAGCAATCTTGATTGCAGAAATGTGTTGCTTTATCAACAACTGAAGCTGAGTTCATTGCAACTACTGAAGCTTGCAAGGAGTTGTTGTATTTGAAGAGGTTCTTGAATGAACTTGGTTTTTCTCAAGAGAGGTATGTTCTGCTTTGTGATAGTCAAAATGCAATTCATCTTGGTAAGCATACTATTTTTCATTCCAAGTCTAAACACATAAATGTGAGGTATCATTGGATACATGATGTGTTGGATGAAAAGCTGATTGAACTTGAAAAAGTTCATACTGATGATAATGAAGCTGATATGATGACGAAGGTGTTACCAAGATGCAAGTTTGAAGTTTGTTGTGCCATTGCTGGGATGGCAATATCCTCCACATAGTCGGGAGGGGGGAAATTTGTTGGGGTGGACTCCTAACTATGTGTTTCTATGAGAAGCCCAATTTGCTGGAGAAACAGTCTGTTGGAAACTGCTGCTGGAAGCTATGTTGTTGCAAGTGATGGGTTTTGTATACTGAAAGCATTTATTATAATGAGTATACGACGGTTTATTTCTTCTATCTGTCAACCAATCTTACATGTATGTAACAATGGTATCCTCTTGTCTCACCGATAGGGATGATCATACGGCGTGTTGTAGATTGCTGAAGATAGTATGATCACTTGACCTAGTGAGACATAAACCTAATCACAGCCGAGACAGCGTATGAGGATACGTCTGTCCGGACGGCTGCGGCATCGTCGGAATAAGTAGTCTATCTTGGTTACTTGACATGCTGGTACGCAGGGGTGGCGTATTGATGGACCGCAGTGAGATGTATTCGTCTGTCTGACATCAACGAATACAAGATCTCGATATTGATTGAGTCCAAACCCTAACGAAGGTTCAGGGGTTTGCACGGGTTGACTGTTGCTTTGACTTGCCATGGTGAAGAGTCTAAGTAACGTGCTCGTATATCCGCATCTTGGGTAACAGCAGTTCGTGTAGTACCGCCTGAGACTGGGTTTAGGTAACCATATCCGAGTAATAGGATGGGGACATTCCCTAAGGAGCTCAATAACATTCATCGTGCAAAAGTCCTGCAGGCTGATTAAGTTCAGGCACGAGTGATAAGGATTAAGTGGTACTACTCAGGAATAATAAGATATTAATTAATTGTAGTTAGAGCTTGTCAGAAGCTCCGATTAATTAATGAATGTCCGGTAACCTTAAATATGGGGATTCTCAATTAATGCAGCCCGTTCTCATAACGTGGTAGTAAAGGGGTAGGTCAGTATTAATTTTGTGGTGAAAAAGAATTAATATTAATTAATTACTTGTGTCCTGGGTTGTGGTCATGAGAATTAATTAATTATAGGTCCACTTTATTATTTGCATTAGGTCCCAGGACTGGCCCAATTAAATATGCTTATTTGAGCCCAATAGCCCATTAGGGATAAAACCCTGGGTCTATAAATAAACCTCTCACTCTCTGAAACCCTAGCCACTTCATAACACTCAAAGTCAGTTGAAACACTAGATCAGAGAGAGAGAGGGCAGCGCATGCAGTAGAGGGAGGAGAAGTATTTTTCGACTCTGGCCTACTGATATAGATCTGTGGAATCCTCACCAGTAGCAGATCTGAACAACATTGGGACACAGCTCTGAAGATCTAATCTGGAGAACAGATTTCTTTCTTTTTCTCTTATGTTTCGATTTAATTTAGAAATTGGATTTCTAATTTCTGTTTCCGCAGATTAAATCGAATCGCATGGTTGAATTAGAAATTTGATATTCAAATGCGAAAGATCGGATCAGACTCTACGGATTTACGGTAATCTCTCAATCCACGATTCTAAGAATTAAATTCATAGGAGCATGCTAGGTTTTATTGTGAATTTTAATTGTGTCGAATATCCATAAATCTATCTGGTTCAGTTGGATTTTGTGATTCGGTTCACTAGAAATCCCTACAAATGGTATCAGAGTCAGGTTTTGAATTATGGCTCTATTGAGCACAATTAAATTCAAATATGCATGTATGAATTTTATTTTGTATTTTGGATGGTTTTTGTTCCTCGTGGCAACCCGTATGATTTATCCGTGTAGGGCATAATTATTTTTGTAAAATTACGAGAAAATCCGTGATTAGTATAGATTTGAAAAATTGTAATAGAATAGATTATTCTGTAATTTTGTAATTTCAAATCTTTAATTGGACGGGTCGAGGACGAAGAACGAAGACGGAGCCGGAGCCGACGACGACGGCGGCGGGCAGCAGCAGCAACGAGTGCGCGGCCGGCGGCGCGAGCAGCGCGCGTGGAAACGCGCTGCGCACGCGCGCGCAGGCGGTCGGCGGCGAGTGGCAATCGACGGCAGGGCGGCGGCAGCGGTGGCTGTCGTCGGCGGCTACTGTCCCTGCGGCGGTGGCTCGTGTTTTGGTGGTTTATACAATCATGTGTAAACCCTAAGGTTTGCATTAGGGTTAGGGCAAATCATCAGATCACAAAGGCTTAAAGCCCAAAAGATTTTGTGAATCAAGATTTGGAGGCCCTTGAAGATTTGAAAAGATTTGTATCTATCCAAATAGATTCAAAATTCAAATTGTAATAGATAGGATTTATTTTTCCTATTTTATGGGGCCACGAGGAATTTTTGTTTGCCTTAATTGTCCTCGTATGATATGTAATTTATTTATGTGCGCAATTAAGCAAGTGTAGATAATAGGAAAAGCATGATTTATCGCTTTTATTATTTACAGTTTTCAAGCGTGCTTATGTGATCAATTTCTTTTGTTGGATTATATTTTGGGAATTTTTGGGCTTGTTTAATTACATGCAAAAATTTGGGAAATATAATGACAAAGAAATTATGTGTGCGCATAAGAAACCTTTTAAAAGAAAAATACTAAGCTGATTTTTTAAATAAAATCAATAGACCTCCACAAAGCGGCCATAGGCTGTAAGTGTATCTCTCGTTCTAGTAAACATCTACGAGTGTAGCTTGCTAGTTCCTAGAGGTGCATGGGTACGGTTGTTGGGATTTCTAGACAAACGATTTAAATAATGTGAATAGTGGGAGGGTTTTGCATAAACGCCTACGAGTGTAGCTTGCATAGATATCTTTCACAAGTATTCTAGAATTGATTTAAATTATAGATAACAAAAGCTTTAAGGGCTATGCGGTATGGTTACGTGCCATGCTAAACTATCTCTTTTGGCCGGAGTTAAATTTGTGGTTAATTGCTTAGAAGCATCTTAGAATATAATGCAAGAATTGCATCCCTGTTCTTGAGAGATGGCTTGGTCTAATGTTTTCACTAATCATTAATTTCTTGTGTTAAAAGCATCCTGACATGGTAGTGAAATTAAATGGATTGGGGCTTAAAATCCGCAGTTCTGGTTGAGGGTGACATCGTAAACGTCTACGAGTGTAGCTTGCGGTGGGAACTCTTGGGCAATTAGTGGAAAACATTTGTATTTGGTTTATTAAAAGGTTTTCAATGCATTTGTTTTCGAAGTTCTACATGTATGTTCTTATTTAAGATTCTCTATTGTTTCAGATATGTCTATGTCTACTGTCGATCATTTACTTGCTCTCAATCCTCTAACTGGTCCAAACTTCCCTGAATGAAATTTTTGCATCAACACGTCCTTTATTTAAAAAATCAAGCATACGTTCTTTTTATGGATCCATTGTTGCGTATTCGTCATAAGGTCTGCAAACTTGAGCTTGAATTTTATGAAAGATGGGAGGATGCTGATGAGTTTGCCTTCTGGCTCATCACGGGTTCTCTATCTAGAGAATTAAGGCACAAGTATGAGTACCTCGAAAGGGCTGGAGAGATCTGGAAGGAACTCTCGACTGCCTATGGCAACGTGGAGCGAACTATTAACTATAAGCTTGTACATGACCTTGTGTGCAAGAAGATTGTTGAAGATAGTTCGGTGACAGAGCACATGATGTTTATGATTGATCTCATGAGACAGTTCACTGTGCAGGGTGGTAATATCAGTGCGCAAGGCGAGATTGATATCATCCTGAACTCTCTTCGTGAATCCTTTTATGACTTTAAGGTAGTTGCTGCTGCAAGGGGAGAGTATGCTCTGCATGAGCTACTTGAGGACCTTGTGGTGGAGCAATCTTCCATGCGAGCACGGATGCCTGTTCTGACTGATTTTAGCACTGGTTCGACAACCTCTAAGGTTGGAGATGATGGTGCTGAAAGCAAGCTCAAGAAAGCAGTCAGTGAAAGCAAGTCAAAGAAGGTGAAGAGGGTTAAAGTCACTCCAAAGAAGAAGAGGTGTGCTGGATGCGGAAAGGTGGATTGTCTGAATGCTAAAGGACAAGGTACGTCATTTGCATTTGTAACGGAAACATGTTTAGCATCGGTTTCTACTCATTCGTGGGTAGTGGATACTGGAGCTACTGATCATGTTTGTTACATTTTGCAGGGGTTCACACCAAGGAGGGTGCTGAAGAATGACGAGGTTACCACCTCAATGGGGAATGCAACACAAGTGAGTGCAGCTGCCATTGGAGATTTCACCTTGTACTTTGATGATTCTGTTTTAACTTTGAGAGATATTTTGTACGTGTCGGATTTTCGGCGAAACCTTATTTCAGTTTCCAAACTTTATGTTGATGGATATTCAGTTATTTTTTACAGTGGTGTTTCTATCATTGGTAATAACGGTGTTATCTATCGTGGGATGCTGAATAATTCTCTCTATGTTGTTAACTGTAATCATAATTCTTCCGCAAGTATTGTAGGGTTTTTCCGTGAACCGAATCACCAAAACCAAACTGAACCGGATCGATCTATGAATATTGCTCATAATTAAATATTCTCAAAACCCTAGCATGCTCCTATAAATTTAATGCATAATTGTGGATTGAGAGATTACCGTAAATCCGTAGTTTCTGTACCGATCTTTTGCGTTTGAATTCCAAGAACCAATTCAACCACACAATCCGATTTCTCTGCGGAAACAAAAATTAGAATACTAATTTCTAGAGAAAATTGAAAATAAAGAAAGGGAAAAAAGAAATTTGTTGTTCTCCAGATCAGGTCTTCAGATCTGTGTCCCGGTGCTGGTCAGATCTACTACTGTTGAGGACTCCGTAGATCTGTGACTTGAGCAGGACCAGAATTGAAATTCTCCTCCCTCTTCTCACCAAAAACGGCGCCCACCTCTCTCTCTCTAGGGTTTGTGTTTCAACTGTGTTACAACTTATGAGAGAGAGCTGTCTATTTATAGACATAGGGTTAGAAACCCTAATGGGCCAATTTAGGCTCAATTCAGCACACTTGTTGGGCCAGACCTGGGACCTAATGCAAATAATAAAGTGGGCCTATAAATTAATTAATTCCCATGTCTACAACCCAGGACACAATTAATTAATTAATATTAATTCTTTTTCACCACAGAATTAATACTGACCTACCCCTTTATTACCACGTTATGAGAACGGGTTGCATTAATTGAGAATCCCCATATTTAAGGTTACCGGACATCCATTAATTAATCGGAGCCTCTGACAAGCTCTAACTACAATTAATTAATATCTTATTATTCCTGAGTAGTACCACTCAAACCTTATCACTCGTGCCTAAAACTTAATCAGCCTGCAGGACTTTGGCACGATGAATGTTATTGAGCTCCTCAGGGAATGTCCCCATCCTATTACTCGGATATGGTTACCTAAGTTCAGTCTCAGGCGGTACTACACGAACTGCTGTTACCCGAGATGCGGATATACGAGCGCGCTGTGTTGGCTCTCCACCATGGCAAGTCAAAGCAACAGTCAACCCGTGCAAACCCCTGAACCTTCGTTAGGGTTTGGACTCAATCAATATAACGAGATATTTTATTCGCTGATGTCAGACAGACGAATATATCTCACTGTGGTCCATCAATACGCCACCTCTGCGTACCAGCATGTCAAGTAACCAAGACAGACTACTTATTCCGACAATGCCGCAGCCATCCGGACAGACGTATCCTTATACGCTGTCTCGGCTGTGATCAGGTTTATGTCTCACTAGGTCAAGTGATCATACTGTCTTCTGCGATCTACAACACGCCGTATGATCGTCCCTATCGGTGAGACAAGAGGATACCATTGTTCATACATGTACGATTGTTAACAGATAGGAGAAATAAACCGTTGTATACACATTGTAATAAATGCTTTCAGTATACAAAACCCATCAAGTATTTCATGTAATTCATCCGTAATTGATAATCCTAAAAAGAGAAAACTTACTTCTTCTGATGAGGATCTTACATATCTCTGGCACTTGAGACTGGGTCACATCAGCTTGAAGCGTATTCAGAGACTTGCAGATGACGGTACATTAGACTTAGTACGGGTTGTACCTTATCAAGTCTTCGAATCCTGCATCGAGGGCAAGATGTCAACTAGGCCTTTCAAGGCTAGTCAGTCTCGAGCAGAGGAAGTGTTGGAATTGATCCATTCTGACTTATGTGGACCGATGTCCACACAGGCTCGTGGAGGGTACGAGTACTTCGTCACTTTCATTGACAATTTCTCAAGGTACGGATAAGTTTACCTGCTGCGCTACAAGTCTGAATGCTTTGAGAAATTCAAAGAGTTCAAGGCTGAAGTATAAAAGAAGGTCGGGAAAACTATCAAGTCACTGCGATCTGACCGCGGTGGCGAATACCTCGGTAACGAGTTCCTGCAATATTTGTCACAAAATGGGATTACATCCCAGTGGACTGCACCGGGTACTCCCATGCAAAACGGTGTAGCTAAAAGAAGAAATAGGACTCTTCTAGAGATGGTAAGATCAATGATGAGTTATGCAAACTTACCAATTTCGTTTTGGGGCTACGCATTGGAAACAACAGCTTACGTGCTTAATATGGTGCCTTCTAAATCAGTTCCTAAGATGCCTTTTGAGCCCTTCTTTGGTCGCAAACCTAGTTTGTGCAAGTTTAGAGTATAGGGTTGTCCGGCACACGTACTGTCGAAGGAACCTGATAAGTTATAAAGCAGGTCAAACGTAATGTTGTTCATAGGGTATCCCAGGCAAACAAAATGTGGTTACTTTTACTGTCCTGAGAGTCAAAGAGTCGTTGTTAGCACCAACGCTAAATTCTTGGAGGACGAGTATGTGAGTAATCACAAGTCAAGGAGTGATATCGTTCAAGAAATTGAGAACGAGAATGCAATTCCAAGGGAGGGGAAACGTGTAGATGTGGTTGCACCTGTGAGAGGTACAACACCACAGACACGTTCTTAAGTGCAAGGTGCAGGACCACAAGTTACTGCACCTACTACTGACACGGCACCGATGCCTCGTCGTAGTGGGAGAGTTATTTTCCAGCCGGAAAGGTACATGTTCGTGGGTGAGACTTCGGACTTGAGCCCGGAAGACGGACATGAGGACTCTGACCCACTGACTTACGAAGAGGCAGTGCAGGACCAGGATGTTGCCAAATAGCGTGTCGCTATGGATTCTGAAATTGAATCCATAACTACTATGGATGTATACCAGAAAACTAATTTGCCGGATGGCTTTAGGGCCATAGAGTGCAAATGGGTATACAAGAGAAAGAAAGGGATGGATGGAAAGATCACGGCTTTTAAAGCCAGGCTGGTGGCAAAAGGTTATAGTCAGAAAGAGGGCATTGACTATGACGAAACCTTTTCACCTTAGTCATGCTCAAATCCATCCGGATACTCCTTGCAATAGCTGCATATATGGACCTCGAGATCTGGCAGATGGATGTCAAAACCACTTTTCTAAAAGGTTACATTGAAGAAAGTAGGGACATCTATATGCAGCAACCCGATGGTTACATATGCAAAGGCGAAGAACATCTTATCTGGAAGCTTAGGAAGTCCTTGTATGGACTTAAGCAAGCTTCAAGGTTGTGGATCTTACGTTTCAACGATGTGATTAAATCTTATGGATTTGCACAGTTGGAAAATGAAAGTTGTGTTTACCGACTTTGTGTCAGTGGGAGCGTGGTCTTCCTTGCACTATACGTTGATGAAATACTCCTATTTGGAAACAACGAGGGAGTGATGTCAGAGATCATGGTTTGGTTATCCGAACAGTTCCAAATGAAGGATCTGGGTGAAGTTAGCTACATTCTTGGGATTAAGGTCTTACAAGATCATTGAAGAAAAATGTTGAGCTTATCCCAGGCATCCTATGTGGATACTGTGATAGCCCGGTTCAGCATGCAACTCGCCAAGAAAGGCTTGCTACCTTTCAGACATGGCGTTCATCTTTGTAGTGGGCAGTGTCCTCAGACACAGCGGGAGAAAGATGAGAAGAGTCTTGTAACATATGCTTCGGCAGTGGGTAGCCTCATGTATGCGATGCTGTGTAGCAGGCCAGATATCTGTTATGCCGTTGGCATGGAAGCAAGATATCAGTCTAACCCTGGACAGGCGCACTGGACTGCTGTAAAGCACATCCTCAAGTATTTGAAGAAAACTAGGAATTACTGCCTAGTTTATCAAAGTGAGGATTTGTGCCCTGTGGGTTATTGATAAGTTAGGATTTTCACCAAATTATCTTATTGTTCTTTGACTGTTTGTGTAGTGTTTAGATCGTTTTTGTATCATTTTCGTGCATTAATTGGATTTTGTACTTGGAATGTCGTGTTTGATGAATCATGCAGGTTTTTAGTCGAAAAACAGAGAAGGATTAGAATTTCAGTTTCAGCACCCCGTCGATCGACGAAGAGGCTCGTCGATCGACGAGGCAAAGGAAACCAAGCGCTCGACGAAGGGACAAGGGAGGTCGACGGAAGTCAAGGCCTCGTCGATCGCTGCTCATGCTCGTCGATCGATGAGGATGTCCCAAGTCCAGCGATCGACGCCACACAGCCTTGATCGACGCGCATGCGGGAATCCTAGTCTGGATCTGATTTGGAGATTAATGCATATCTAATCCTAGATACTGATAGATACATCATCCACCTCTATAAATATTCATGTAAATTCGTTTTTTGAAGAGAAGAGACCAGAGTTAGAGAGAGAAAAGAGTTAGAGCAATTACAAGAATTTATTATTGAAGAATTTTTAGAGTTTTATGTTTGAAGACAAGTTTTTACGGGAAGATTTCCGGATTCCAGTTTTTATGCAATTGAGGTTGTATTTTTCTTTGATGAATATTACCATGAATATGTGTAACTAAATCCCTTCTCAGATTCTAGGGTTTCGAACTATCAATGTATGCTTGTTATGATAAATTGAATTATTTTCCCCTTCCCTTCGTAGTTTGTGAAATCTGTGCTTATTCATAATTCTGATTTGCTGATCACATCTTAGGATTATCTAGTTGATTACTTGAGACGTAACTGTGATAGTTTTCAATCGAAAGAGATTTTCACAATATAATCAGATTTCTTGTCGTAACTGAAGGAGATTAATTGTAGGAATAAATCTGTAGATCTTTGGAGTTAGTTAATTTATCTTGAGACCGAGCGGAGATAGGTAATTAATTAATCTACTTTATGAATTGTCCAACAAAGAAGTTCGTAATACTTTTCTGATGTTTCACTACGAAGAGGAATTAAAATTGGGAATTAATCAATTCATTCATCCATGTCATACTTGATAGGTAGATATCCCTGGAATCTGTACTTCTCTTATTTGACTTCAAAAGCTTTTTAATTTCCTGTTTAAATTCCATTAGCAACTATTGCGATTTTCAAAACAACAACAAAACTTTTTATTTGATTTTCCTAATCAGTATTTTCAAGAACGTCTGGCTTAGTACTTAAAGGTTATTCGTTACTTCTTTCCCTGAGGGATCGATAATTTTATTTGCCGCTATATTATTAGCTTTGCTAAGTCGTGGGTTAAAAATATACGCGATCAGTTATACAGATTCGGATTTCCAAGGGGACCAGGATGAGAAGAAATAGACCTCAGGATATGTGTTTACCCTGGGAGGTGGGGCTGCATTAGGTCCCAGGTGTGGCCTAAATAAATATGCGGAATTGAGCCCAGTAGCCCATTATGGATAAAACCCTGGGTCTATAAATAGACCATTCTCTCTGGAAACCCTAGCCAACTTGTGTGATTATTCAAATCCGTCAATAACCTAGGGCAGAGAGAGAGAGGGGCGACGGCTTGTGTGCAAAGAAGAGGAGAATTTCGTTTCTGGCCTTGCACAACCACAGATCTATGGAGTCCTCACCAGTAGTGGATCTGAACAGCATTGGGATACAGATCTGAGAACCTAATTTGGAGAACAGAATTCCTTTTCTTCCCTTTCTTCTTTTTCGATTTTTATCTAAGAAATTAGGGTTCTAATTTTTGTTTCCGCAGATAAAATCGTATTGCGTGGTTGAATTAAAGTGGAAGTTCAAACGCAAAAGATCGGTACAGAGACTACGAAGTTACGGTAATCCCTCAGTCCACAAATCTGATAATTGATTTCATAGGAGCATGCTAGGTTGTTTATTTAATTCTGCACAATATCCATAAATCGATCCAGTTCAAATTGGTTTTGGTGATTCGGTTCACGGGAAAACCCTACAACACCTACTACTGACACAGAAACGATACCTCGTCATAGTGGGAGAGTTATTTTCCAGCCGGAAAGGTACATGTTTGTGGGTGAGTCTTCGGACTTGAGCTCGGAAGACGGACATGAGGACTCTGACCCACTGACTTACGAAGAGGCAGTGCAAGACAAGGATGTTGAAAAATGGCGTGTCACCATGGATCCGAAATTGAATCCATAACTGCTATGAATGTATACCAGAAAACTGATTTGCCGGATGGCTTTAGGGCCATAGGGTGCAAATGGGTATACAAGAGAAAGAAAGGGGCGGATGGAAAGATCACGACTTTTAAAGCTAGGCTGGTGGCAAAGGGTTATAGTCAGAAAGAGGGCATTGACTATGACGAAACCTTTTCACCCGTAGCCATGCTCAAATCCATCCAGATACTCCTTGCCATAGCTGCGCATATGGACCTCGAGATATGGCAGATGAATGTCAAAACTGCTTTTCTAAAAGGTTACCTTGAAGAAGGTAGGGACATCTATATGCAGCAACCCGTGGGTTACATACGCAAGGACGAAGAACATCTTGTCTGGAAGCTTAGGAAGTCCTTGTCTGGACTTAAGCAAGCTTCGAGGTCGTGGAACTTACGTTTTAACGATGTGATTAAATCCTATGAATTTGCACAGTTGGAAAACGAAAGTTGCGTTTACTGACTGACTTTGTGTCAGTGGGAGCGTGGTTTTCCTAGCACTTTACGTTGATGACATACTCCTATTTGGAAATAACGAGGGAGTGATGTCAGAAATCAAGGTTCGGTTATCCGAACAGTTCCAAATGAAGGATCTGGGAGAAGCTGGCTACATTCTTGGGATTAAGGTCTTACGAGATCGTAAGAGAAGAATGTTGAGCTTATCCCAGGCATCCTATGTGGATACTGTGATAGCCCAGTTCAGCATGCAACTCGCCAAGAAAGGCTTGCTACCTTTCAGACACAACGTTCATATTTCTAGTGGGCAGTGTCCTCAGACACAGCGGGAGAAAGATGAAATGAGTCTTGTACCATACGCTTCAGCGGTGGGTAGCCTCGTGTATGCGATGCTGTGTACTAGGCCAGATATCTGTTATGCCATTGGCATGGTAGCAAGATATCAGTCTAACCCTGGACAGGCGCATTGGACTGCGGTAAAGCACATCCTCAAGTATTTGAAGAGAACTAGGAATTACTACCTAGTTTATCAAAGTGAGGATTTGTGCTCTGTGGGTTATACAGACTCGGATTTCCAAGGGGATCAGGATGTGAAGAAATCAACCTCAGGATATGTGTTTACCCTTGGAGGTGGAGCTGTATCTTGGAGGAGCTCAAAGCAGAAATGCATTGCTGACTCCACCATGGAGGCGGAATATGTCGCCGCCTCCGACGCCTCAAAAGAGGGGGTATGGCTCAGGAACTACCTTTTAGAGTTGGGCGTGATCCCGAGTTTTCCAAGGAGCATCACAATTTATTGTGATAACTCTGGTGCAGTGGCAAACTCAAAGGAACCGCGGTCTCACAGGGAAAGCAAACACATAGAGAGAAAGTACCATATCATACGAGAAATCGTATCGAGAGGTGATGTGCTGATCAAGAAGATTAACACTAAGGACAACCTTGCTGATCCATTTACAAAGAGTTTGTCGCAGAAAGTTTACGAAAGACATATTCATGAGCTGGGTCTGAGGTGGATGTCAACCACTGACAGTGGTTAAAGAGATAGCAGGCTAGATAGACGGACTGTATAATCTGTAATAACTTAGTTATGCTTTGAGTATAAGTGGGAGATTGATGAGTTTTGTATACTGAAAGCATTTATTATAATGAGTATACGACGGGTTATTTCTCCTATCTGTCAAACAATCTTACATGTACGTAACAATGGTATCCTATTGTCTCACCGATAGGGACGATCATACGGCGTGTTGTAGATCGCAGAAGACAGTATGATCACTTGACCTAGTAAGACATAAACCTAATCACAACTGAGACAACGTATGAGGATACGTCTGTCCGGATGGCTGCGACATCGTTGGAATCAGTAGTCTGTCTTAGTTACTTGACATGCTGGTACGCAGGGGTGGCGTATTGATGGACCGCAGTGAGATATATTCATCTGTCTGACATCAGCGAATACAAGATCTCGATATTGATTGAGTCCAAACCCTAACGAAGGTTCAGGGGTTTGCACGGGTTGACTGTTGCTTTGACTTGCCATGGTGGAGAGCCCGAGTAACTGATAAGCTCGTTTTTCTACTCACTTATCGCATTATTTCTCTTTTCTTTTATGCATTTTAGTTTTTTTTCTTGAATAAATTTAGCATGAGTATATATTAGAGGGTGTTATGCTTGTCATGGTAAGATTTCGCAGGTTTTAGGCCAAATCCATGGGAAACTCGTACCGAAAGCAGCATATGTTCAAATAAACAGTCAAGACTTCTTCCAAAGATGGAACATGAGCTAATGGAGCATGGAATTTGAAATATCTTTGAGTTATCTTTCCAATTCAATTGGAATCGGGTCAATCGGAGTTCGGGAGTGAAAGTTATGGCCAAAACCGTGAGACTGCGCAGAAGGGTCGAAAGTGGCGAAATTGGTCTCTGTTTCGACCGAGTTGAAGTCCATCTCGACTGTGGCAGATTCATCTCGGCCGGGGCAATATTCATCTCGACCGGGGCGAGTTAGTTTGGCGAAATTCTGGGAGTTTTTCACATATTTTGGGCGAGAATTGCTTAGGATTCAAGTTACATATCGATTTGGAAGCAATGAAGACCCCAAAAGGGAAGTTTCAACCAAGAAAATCATTCATTTTGAAGCCATCAATTCAAGAAGGAAATTCCTACCATCCAAGGCCTTAACCCTACCACTATATAAACTCTTGAATAGCTCATAATTATGGTCTCCTTTTTCAGTTCTTTTTTCAGTTGTTAATTTTTACTTTAATTTTCTGTTTTCACTTTACGTTTTTGAGAATTCCTCTTTAGTTTTTGTTAAACCTTTATTATTTTTAATGTAATCTTTAATTTTCCCTACAATGTTTATTTTCAATATGTTAGGCTATAACCCTAAACAGGTTATAGGGTTTCTCCATCTGTGATGCATGTTTTGATTCAATAATTCAAACCCTTTAAACTGGTTTAAATCCTATATTTTGTTTTGAGTCTATTCTCATCGAAGGATTGAGAGATGAAGATTGTGGTAGGTTACAGTTATTAATCGAAGGACCGAGAGGTGAAGGTTAGTAATAGGAAGTTAGAATTTAATACTTTTGATTTTCTGTCCGACCAAGAAGATTTCAATCGTAGGAAAAATCTAATCTTTATTGAAATTAATTAAATGGTGTGTTTGAGACCGAGAGGAGATAACCATGATGGGTTTTGTATACTGAAAGCATTTATTACAATGTGTATACAACAGTTTATTTCTCCTATCTGTTAACAATCGTACATGTATGAACAATGGTATCCTCTTGTCTCACCGATAGGGACGATCATACGGCGTGTTGTAGATCGCAGAAGACAGTATGATCACTTGACCTAGTGAGACATAAACATTATCACAGCCGAGACAGCGTATGAGGATACGTCTGTCCAGATGGTTGCGACATTGTCGGAATAAGTAGTCTGTCTTGGTTACTTGACATGCTGGTACGCAGAGGTGGCGTATTGATGGACCGCAGTGAGATATATTCGTCTGTCTGACATCAACGAATAAAAGATCTCATTATATTGATTGAGTCCAAACCCTAACGAAGGTTCAGGGGTTTGCACGGGTTGACTGTTGCTTTGACTTGCCATGGTGGAGAGCCAACACAGCGCGCTCGTATATCCGCATCTTGGGTAATAGCAGTTCGTGTAGTACCGCCTGAGACTGAACTTAGGTAACCATATCCGAGTAATAGGATGGGGACATTCCCTGAGGAGCTCAATAACATTCATCGTGCCAAAGTCCTGCAGGCTGATTAAGTGCAGGCACGAGTGATAAGGTTTGAGTGGTACTACTCAGGAATAATAAGATATTAATTAATTGTAGTTAGAGCTTGTCAGAGGCTCCGATTAATTAATGGATGTCCGGTAACCTTAAATATGGGGATTCTCAATTAATTCAACCCGTTCTCACAACGTGGTAATAAAGGGGTAGGCCAGTATTAATTCTGTGGTGAAAAAGAATTAATATTAATTAATTAATTGTGTCCTGGGTTGTCGACATGAGAATTAATTAATTTATAGGCCCACTTTATTATTTGCATTAGGTCCCAGGTCTGGCCCAACAAGTGTGCTGAATTGAGCCCAAATTGGCCCATTAGGGTTTATAACCCTAGGTCTATAAATAGACAGCTCTCTCTCATAAGTTGTAACACAGTTGAAACACAAACCCTAGAGAGAGAGAGGTGGGCGCCGTTTTTGGTGAGAAGAGGGAGGAGAATTTCGATTCTGGTCCTGCTCAAGTCACAGATCTACGGAGTCCTCACCAGTAGTAGATCTGACCAGCACCGGGACACAGATCTGAAGACCTGATCTGGAGAACAACAGATTTCTTCTTTCCCTTTCTTTATTTTTCGATTTTCTCTAGAAATTAGTATTCTAATTTCTGTTTCCGCAGAGAAATCAGATTGCGTGGTTGAATTGGTTCTTGGAATTCAAACGCAAAAGATCGGTACAGACACTACGGATTTACGGTAATCTCTCAATCCACAATTATGCATTAAATTCATAGGAGCATGCTAGGGTTTTGAGAATATTTAATTATGAGCAATATCCATAGATCGATCCGGTTCAGTTTGGTTTTGGTGATTCGGTTCACGAAGAACCCTACAAACCACTAGTTAGTAATTTAGGATTTAATTGCCCGACCAAGGAATTAATTCCACATTAATAGATTTTCCACCAAATTATCTTTTCTGGGTTTGAATATTTGTTTCTTGCATGTTGATCAGATTGGTAGATTTCCCTAGAATCTATGCTTTTTAATATTTGAATTTCATCATTTTAATTATTTGTTTTGAAAAACCCAAAACCCTTAAATTTGATTCACCCAAACAAAGGTTCTGAAAACCATATTCAGTATATGATTCTCCCTCGTTGCACTATCCCTGTGGGTTCGACAACCTCTGGGTTTTATAAATTTATTTGCCCTTTGCTATAATCTATGTGCAGATTTTGCATCGATCAGTAACGTGCTCGTATATCCACATCTTGGGTAACAACAGTTTATGTAGTACCGCCTGAGACTGGGTTTAGGTAACCATATCCGAGTAATAGGATGGGGACATTCCCTGAGGAGCTCAATAACATTCATCGTGCCAAAGTCCTGCAGGCTGATTAAGTTCAGTCATGAGTGATAAGGATTGAGTGGTACTACTTATGAATAATAAGATACTAATTAATTGCAGTTAGAGCTTGTCAGAAGCTTCGATTAATTAATGAATGTCCGGTAACCTTAAATATGGGGATTCTCAATTAATGCAGCCCGTTCTCATAACGTGGTAATAAAGGGGTAGGTCAGTATTAATTCTGTGGTGAAAAAGAATTAATATTAATTAATTAATTGTGTCCTGGGTTGTGGACATGAGAATTAATTAATTATAGGCCTATTTTATTATTTGCATTAGGTCCCAGGACTGGCCCTATTAAATATGCTGATTTGAGCCCAATAGCCCATTAGGGATAAAACCCTGAGTCTATAAATAGACCTCTCACTCTTTGAAACCCTAGCCACTTCATAACACTCAAAGTCAGTTGAAACCCTAGATCAGAGAGAGAGAGGGCGGCGCATGCAGTAGAGGGAGGAGAAAGATTTTTCGACTCTGGCCTACTGATACAGATCTATGGAATCCTCACCAGTAGCAGATCTGAACAGCATTAGGACACCCTGAAGATCTAATCTTGAGAACATATTTCTTTCTTCTTCTCTTTTGTTTCGATTTAATTTAGAAATTAGATTTCTAATTTCTGTTTTCGCAGATTAAATCGAATCGCGTGGTTGAATTGGAAATTGGATATTCAAATGCGAAAGATCGGATCAGACTCTACGAATTTACGGTAATCTATCAATCCACAATTCTAAGAATTAAATTCATAGGAGCATGTTAGGATTTATTGTGAATTTTAATTGTGTACAATATCCATAAATCGATCCGGTTCAGTTGAATTTTGTGATTCGGTTCACTAGAAATCCCTACAGCAAGTTTGCTGGAAACTGTGCTGGAGCTGAGGCTGGAAATTGTGCTATGTAGAACAACAGAGAGAGAAAAAGAAATTTTTTTCTTTTTGTGATCCTAGTGCCTTCGTAAAATTGTAAATGACTAGAATCAAGATTAGAGTTGGGTAAAATTCTTGTACTCCTCCTTTTGTGATAGTGAATTTTTGGTGGACCGTGTGGTCTCGTGATTTTATCTCTTCAATTTGAAGAAAGTTTTTCACGTTAAATCGGTGTGTTCTTATTTCCTTTCTCCCCGTCTTTCTTAATTTATTGGGCTAGAATTTTATGCTCCTGTCAGATTCTAGTAAATCGGGAAGGTGTATGTTTTGCTTCCGCTTGCTTGCCTGTTTGACTTTTCTGATTGCAGACCACTTTCCCAACAGATCTTCATATTTTAAGAGGTCGATTCTTAGCTATATATCATCTCCATACTTGTTGAAAATAAAATTTAATTTAGGCATACTAATATGGTCTAGTATTATATAATTTTTTATATCATTATTGTGTTATTATTAACCAACCTCATTCACCGCATCAAAACGTGATTCGTACACTAATTATAAATTAATGAGCATTGCATCATTTTTATTATTACTAGATTTACACTCGCACCCAAATAAAATTTATAATATTTTATTTTATAATATTAAAATATAATTAAAATTTTATCATTTTAACAATTATTTTTAAATGTATCTAATTTATATTAATAAATATTATATTTCAATTATTTTCAATATTATGTGTCAAATAAATTTAAAAAGATACATAAAACACAAAGCCTAGGATGCTTAATTTAAAAATAATCACATACAAGATATTATATATTTAAATTTTTAAAAAATATTAAATATAAAATTATAGAGATGTAACTTTTAAAAGAAAAATCATAAATATAATTTTGTTATTTTTTTATTAGTGTTATTGTATATATATATGTTATAATAGAAAAATATTAAATAATAAAATTAAAATAAATTTTTTTTAGCGGTAAAATTTTTTACAGACTACCCTTCATATATATAGGGGTGCACTATGGTGGAAACCACCTCTTAGATGTGAAATAAGACTTGATCTTATCCATTGATTAAGAAAATCTTATAGTTTATTTCGTATAACACAAGCGATTCTGACATGTCTTGCATCGCGAATCCACTACTAAAAGTATCCACATGTTAAATCAACTAGGTGCAGAATCCAAACTGAAAGCGTAGAACACAAAACCTAGAGTTTTGTGTATTTTATATGAAATACGTAGGAAACAAATTATTTATCTTCTCCTCGAAAACAATGTGTGTTTCTTCTCTAATATATAGAGGAGAATCTTCAATCTTATCTAATAAATTTGGGCCTTATTTATTTCCATATCAAAATTTAATTTTATAATTTCTAGTTTTGTACTGCCACTGGATTATAAGATTATTAGTATGGAATATAGATGGTACTATTTTCTATTAATTTATTTCTCGGCTTAAAGAGTTTTAATTATATGGTTAAAATGAGTTCGACAACTTTTAATAAATTATTTCTTAATTACACTCCAGAAGCCTCAAACATTGTGAAATCTCGGCATCAACAGGGGCAAGCCAGGATCTTTAACCTGAACCTAGTTTATGATTAACTAATTAATTTTGGTCAAAAAAGTTAATTAAATGATTAACAAATCCATGAAAATATTATTATTTAGCCTATTAGGTTAAATATTCTTATCATTAACTTAAAATAAAATAAAAATTAAAAAAATAACTTCAAATAAAATTTTGTACTTAGAAAACTAAACTCCAATGCTAGAACAATTATTTATGTACTTGGGTAGGGATTTACAAAGAAGAAAGAGAGTGATTTGATCAACGCATGGGCTTTTACCTCTCAAACATTAAAAGATACTCATTTATAATGTTTAATATTCGGATTTCCTCTTCCGAATAAATGGATTATAAAACCACACAAACATAAAATTCAAACATAATTGAATTTTGAATTCAAAGGAACATATAACCTCTAACCTATATGTATAGATCTTGCATAATTCACGGTGCATCATGTACTTTTGGGCCCCTCCATTTGTAATAAATTATCTCCATTCGTAGGGATATATATGTCATTTATCTTATTTTCTAGCAGATAGAGTTATTCTTCTTATTTTTCCTCATGTGTGAGGTTGATCCATTTTTTTTTTCAATCCACCAATATATCCTTGATAACTTTAAATTAATAAATGAGACAGATATAAAACTGTTTTTAATGTTTCCATAATCCATTATGAATATAATGCAATGCTATTCGGTTTAAATTATTGAACATTATTTATTTTAATTGAAAAGAAAAGTTAAAGTAGGGGTGGCAATTCGTGCGGATCGGATCCTTATCGTGTCAATTCATTATCGATCCGATCCGTTAAGAAAAATCAAAATCCGTATCCATATCCGATCTATTAAGCTCAAATCCGTATTCGCCTGAATCCGATCCGTATCCGTTAAGGATCCAATAATTATCCAATCCGAATGATCCGTTATGTATCCGATCCGATAAAGATCCGATAAGAATCCAAATTGAATTAGTTCAATACGAATCCGTTTCAATAAACACAATTATAATACAATAAAAATTTGATAAGATAATACAAAATATTCATATTTGATTATTCAAATAATGTGTTTGATAAATAAATAAAACTGTAACTTCATTTGAAACTAAAATCATCAATCAAATATCCGAAGATACATAGATAAATCTTAAATTCCAATTCTAGTGATCAAACATGCTCATTTCTAAATACTGATCAATCTTTCACCTTAGTTGTCAATACTCCACTTATAATTTTGTGGGAAAAAAATATTAATTAAGATTTTAAGATTTATAACAAATAAAATAACTTATAATAAAAACTTTTAATCTATCATGGTGAAATTGAAAGAGTTGAGATAATGAATGAGAATCTACAATACTTTCATCAATATTAAAATTTTAGATCTCACCTTTTAGTTAATCCGTTGATACACCTTAATTGAAAACTTGAAGTTGAGAAAAAAAGAAAGTTATTAAATTTTGATAGTAGAAGAAAATAAATATTAAAAAATATAATTAATAGATAAATAAATACTCCCTCCGTCCCGGGTCTCTTGAGACGTTTGACCCGGCACGGAGGTTAAGAAAAAGTGATGAGAAGTTAGTGGGGTTAGATTAGTAGGTTAATGATTAGGAGAGATAATGAGATATGAGAGATAGTGGGGTAGGAGTAGAGTAGGTTTGGTGAATAATTAATTAATAAAAACTTTCCAAAAAGGGAAACGTTGCAAGTGTTCTGGGACGGACCAAAAAGGAAAACGTTGCAACTGTTCTGGGACGGAGGGAGTACATTTTTTTGGTGGTGAATTACTAAAATGGGACACGAACAACGAAGAACCAAGAGATTTGAGTTTTTTAAAGAATTTTAAATCTATATTAATATATCAAAATTAATTAATTAATTATTATATTTTAAAAATAAATAATTTTTATTAATTTATTAACGGATATCCGTATCCGATCCGTTTAATGAATTATCCGATCCGATCCGTATCCAATCCGAATCCGATCCGAAATTTTCGTGTCCTTATCGTGTCGATCCGATAAGGATCCATATCCGATAAGCCTCAATCCGTATCCGTTATTATCGTGCCGATTCGTGTCGGATTATCGGATCGGATCAAAAATTGCCACCCCTAAATTAAAGTCAGTTGAGAATAAGGCCTAATGACATTTATTTATTCTTAAAAGGGGCCGGCCCAGCCCAGCACAGCCCGGCCCATGAATGAACTGACCATCACAATTCACAAATATATTTATTATTCACTCTTCAATTAATTAATTCAACTATCAATTTCATACACGTATAGTCGCACTCCTCTCATTCTTCAGCAAACTACTTTCAAAATTATTTTCTGATTCTTGCCAAATCTCTCTCCCTCCCCCCACCCCCAGAAAACTGCATTGCTTAGTCAATCCGGTTCACCTAATTTTGTTTTCTTCAGAGAGAGGGGTAAGCTCAGTTTCACCTTTTTCCACCTTTTCTTGTAATTCAATTTTTGTCTGCACTTTCTTTTCCTGTGTATGTTGGTGGATGCGGGCATCTGTTACAATTTAATTCTGCTTATCTTTTCTTATTGTGTACGAATTTGATGAATTGTAGGATCATACCAACTTAGTTCAAATCTATCTGCTCATCTTCACTTTGTTCTTACTCCCCCTTCCCTTTGTTTTCCTAGGTGCGGAATTAGTTTTTGATGTGTATTGTTTGATTTCATACCGTGAAAGAAACCTTTTTTGTTAGGTTTTTTGAGAAAAATGTTACTCCCTGTCCTGCTGAATTTGATGAAGTTTGAATCCTGAATGCTTGTTGGCTAAAGGTAAATTGCACGGTAGATTCTTCATGGATTGCCGGAATGGTGCTAGATCAATATTTAGACTATAAGTAGAATAGGATAATGGCTTAATCATGTAGATCAACACTGCATTGGAGACATAAGTCTATGATAAGTCTCATCTGGCTTAGATAAATGCCTCTTGGTCTTTCTCATTTATCTTCTAAAGATGAAATAGAGGTAACTGTCTCAAATTCTCCTTCTGCATTTTTGTGAAGGTCTCAATTATGGCTCGTGTTTGGTGGACTGGAGCACAAAATATATTTCGATGCACTGTTTTATTGGTTGTTGATAAAATATGGGAAAATCCATGAAAGAAAATAGTTTTTTGTTATATTTCTTCACACTCTGAATACAAAACAAGCAGAAGAATATATACACTGTGAAATAACAAAACTGAGCATCCAGTGCATTCGATGCTAACAGAATAGATGCTACATCTACGGTGGTCGATCAATCGCAGCAAAAAGACCTAAGATCTATGGTGGATATTCATCTTCTATTTCCACGTCATCACCATCTAGAGTATTCCTTGAATCATCACCCAAAATACGTGAAGCCTGCTCGTGTGAAGTCTTGCGTGGGAATTGCTTCGTACGTGTGCATGAATGTTGAGTAGAACCTTGCATACATGCAGATAAGAATCGTAATAGTTGTAGCTGTCTTTTTCTTCTGTTACTACTTACTAAATCAATTTCATTTCTTATTTTTTGTAGGAGGGCTTTCTCCCGTGGTGATTCCTAGTGCTGTGGATTTGGTTTTATTTTTTGAGGAAGCACTCGTAAAGAAAAAGTGGAGTGTTTCTCCATTCATGAAACCAAAAAAGGATGAAGAGTAAATATTTCCCCAAGCGTTATGTGATTGTTATGTTGACCTTCATCTGCACTTCTGTGTGCTACATTGAACGAGTAGGCTTCTCTATTGCATATACTGCGGCTGCTGATGCTGCAGGAATAGATCAATCGAGCAAGGGCATGATACTCTCAACATTCTATTATGGCTATGCCTGCTCACAAATTCCTGGTGGTTGGGTGGCTCAAAAAGTTGGGGGAAGGCATGTTCTTTTATTCTCATTTCTTTTATGGTCTCTGACTTGTGCTTTTGTACCATTGGATCCGAATAGAGTTATAATTTTGGTTTTAGCCCGGTTGCTTGTGGGGGTGGCTCAGGGCTTCATCTTCCCCTCCATTCACACCGTTCTAGCACAATGGGTTCCACCACATGAAAGGTCCAGATCTGTTTCTCTCACAACTTCAGGAATGTATTTTGGTGCAGCTGCCGGAATGCTTTTCCTCCCTACTCTGGTAAGATTGAAGGGTCCGCAGTCAGTATTTCTTATTGAAGCGGCTTTAGGTGTCATTTGGTCTCTACTTTGGTTGAAGTATGCAAGTGACCCACCTCGCTCTGAATATCCAAAGGCTACAGCTGCTGGTTTTGGTGAATCCTTGCTTCCAATAAAAGCAAATCAAAAGGTCAAAGTAGAGAAGGGAGTACATTCCATTCGAACTTCAAAAATCCCATGGAAGAGAATAATTTTCAGTTTGCCAGTTTGGGCAATAGTTGCAAATAATTTTACTTTCCACTATGCTCTTTATGTACTCATGAATTGGCTTCCTACGTACTTTGAGTTAGGTCTCAAGCGTAGTCTTCAAGAAATGGGTTCCTCTAAGATGATGCCTTATCTAAACATGTTTCTGTTCTCAAATATTGGTGGGGTTGTTGCAGATCACTTGATCACCAGGAGAATTCTGTCTGTGACTAAAACAAGAAAGCTTTTGAACACGTTGGGATTCATGGTGGCTTCATTTGCATTGATGGCTCTTCCCAAGTTTAGAACACCAGATGGGGTTGTTTTCTGTTCTTCTGTGGCTCTAGGTTTCCTGGCACTCGGGAGAGCTGGGTTCGCAGTTAATCATATGGATGTGGCTCCAAAATATGCAGGAATTGTAATGGGGGTCTCTAATACAGCTGGTACCTTGGCTGGCATAGTTGGAGTTGATCTTACAGGTCGGCTTCTTGAAGCTGCAAAGGCTGCACAGATGGACCTCACAAGTCCAGATAGCTGGAGAGCAGTTTTCCTTATCCCTGGATCACTCTGCGTCTTCAGCTCAATAGTGTTCCTTCTACTATCTACAGGCGAGAGGATTTTCGACTAACTCAGGCGATTTCTTGTGTTAGACATGGTTCGTCCTTGATTCAATTGTACGTAGAGCTGTTTTGATGCGTGTTTATTAACCAGCTTCAGCATTCCTCAAACAAAGTATAGTTTTTAGGTCGGGTAGAGAAAGTGTGAAAATCGTTGGTTGGCTGCTAGGTACCTATTTAGAATCACTGGCAGGAGACACCACTCTCTCAGAGTTGATATATTCTGATAGCCACATAACTTGTAATATTGATTGAATATACAGATATGGTTTTGAATTTGGAATAATTATCGGCTTCACATTTCTCTGGAGAATGAGGTTAGTTGAACTATATATTCCACTCTTTTACTACATATTAGCATTGTTCATTATTGTCATAACTACTTTCATTTTAGCATACTGACCGGCTAGTTTCACAGTTGTTCATTATTATAATTATCAATGAATACTTTCATTTTAGTATATTGATTGGATCGATTCACATTTCTCTACATGTAGATTGCATTTGTTAGTAGCTACACTCCTAAAATATGACAACCTATTAATAGAATCTGTTCGACTAGAAGTTTCTCTTCATTGAAAAAAGCAAAAAAAACGAGTGAATGCATAGAAGTTGCACAAAGGAACTCATGCAACACAATTTAGAGGTACACATAAGTCATATTCCCCAAGCTTAGGACTTTTCTTTAAGCATTATTTCTGCTTATGTTGTCATCTCCAGCTGTGTCCTTGGCATACACAAAACCTCTAACCATATTCTCTTTGCCATCGGCTTGGCGCTGGCTGGCGTCACCCTGCCGGTGGCGCCTCTCTCTTCCATATATCACCCAAAAAACTATCGACAACATGACTGCAGTTACCACCATCACCAGCCCGACATAGACACGTTGGCTGTATTTCTCTAGTCCAGGACAATACCTAGTCTTTACATCCAAGAATGTCTGCCTTGCATAGCTGCAATCTTCGAGTTCAATTAGGAATGGACCGTACTGATTCAAGCCGCTACACACATTCACAGTTGCAGAAAACTGAGAGTAAAGACTCGGACTCAGACGCCCTGTAGTAAAACAAATGCCACTTGGTGACGCTCGACACACAGAGCTACTCCATACCTTCATTTACAGGAGTGAGTGAGTGAGTTGATGGTGTTATAAAGCATTGTGGAAGGAGTTGGCTTTAAATTTTCATACCTGTGTTGCATTGTTGAGATCAACTTCACCAGGCATGCAATCCCGGTCGGAGAGGTCGGGATGGAAGGGATTGCAGAGGGTTGGGAGGAGGGGTCCGGATTGGTTGTAGTAGAGTTGCACAAAGTTGGGGGCGAAGTTGATGTTGGAGACATTGGTTATGACAGTGTTGATCAAGTCGACTAACTGGGATGTCACTTGTTTGGTTTTAGTTAAGGTTTGTTGCGGGGTGGCTTGGTCTATGCAGGGCAAGATGTCATCTAGTGCTGTGTGAGCAGTTGGATTTTGTATCCATTGACTCATTGCTGCACAGGTGTCTCCTGTTACACTGTTGTCATCAATGATTTCAAGAAGGAAAATGTGAGATGATTAGATACAAGTGTAGTGCATGTTGATGGGAGTTCATTTGGATCAAGAATGACATACTTGTGGAGAAGCAGGAAGACCCCACACAGAAGGAATGTTCCTGTCACTAGAATCCATCCTACTATTACCAGCCTGCAACAACAAATTCAAGAATTAAGAGAGAGAGAGAGAGAGAGAGAGAGAGAGAGAGAGAGGGAGGGAGAGGGAGATGTGGAACAAACTAACATGTATACAGGAAATGTCATGCCGAGCATTGAAAATGCTGAAACAAGAAAGTTTGTGGTCAGAAATGTGATTATTCTCAACAGGTTGAGGGAATGATTGTAGAAAAAGAAAAGGGCATACCGAATCCAAGAAATATGAGAAGCAGCATAACAGCAGTGATTGTAATAAGGGCCAATTTCCTGCAATCAAGGCCTCATCACATTGAACAATGAGACGAGACACGAAGAAAAGGACAGCTTTCAAGCGTTCACTTACACTGAATCTAAGTGTTTCTTTATTTCTCGTGAATTATCTTCAGTTTTAGAGGTAAGAGTTGTGGCCGAGGTGTCTATCATGGTTTGAATCTGATCAATATCTGTTTGGACATTAGGTGGAAGAGAAACTTGAACAACGTTAGTTTGCTTGGCTGCAACAAGATGTTCCGACACATTCCTTAAAGTATCAGAAGTGCCATCTGCTTGATCTACCACATATTGTAAAGTGTTAATAGTGCTGTTGTGAAACCTCTGCTGCCCAGTGTACAACACAGCACATCCAATGCTGGAAAGGATACATCAGATATCAGTTTGACTGTATCAACCATGAATACCCAGAGAGAGAGAGAGAGAGAGAGAGAGAGAGAGAGAGAAGGTACATTGCAGCAATGGAACACAGTATGAGGAAGATGAGAGAGAGCACATAAGCAATTGGAGAATAGCCATAGGGCTCCCTTCGACGGCAGCAGTAGCAGAAACAGATGAGAGATAAACATAGGCCAAAGGTAGCAAACCAGACCGCAGCAACAACAAAGAAAGGAACAGCAGTGTAACCCACAGACTGCAAACAGCATTGTTCAGAAAAATCAAGAACACTAGAAAATGAAGTCAAGAAAACTGTGAACATTCAAGACTCACAGCCCAATAGTGACGATTGCTGATGTTCCAGCCTCCAGTGTACATCTTAAAATCATCAAGAGGGTCTTTCCTGTAAGTTCTTCTCGGAGCCAGCACGAGAGTTGGGTCCGAATCTAGATCAGCTGCTTTGTCGGGAGGAATCGACATCTCTGCGGTAGTTTCGCATGTAATAAGTTTTTGAGTACATGAATGTGATGAATGATAATCATTAGTTCTCACCTGGGGATGGTTGGAAGGCGTTGGAGTAAGCGGGAAAAGGAGGAGGAGACGACTCCTCAAGTGAAAACGAAAAGGGTAGCAGAAAAGTGATGGTGAGTAGGGAGAGAATCAGTAATGATGGAGGATTCATCAAGAATGATAATGGCATTGTATACTGTATTCCAATGAAAAATGCAGTGGTCTGTTCCTTGTAGATATTCTTGATGAAGATGAAACTGTTGAAGCTAGTGCTGCAGCCTCTGCCTGCAAGTTAAGAGAAATGAGGGGGAAGTTTTTCTTCTGACATACAGGCATACAGCCAGCAGCAGTTCCCACACATAGTTGTAATGACCAAACCATGATTAGCTTCAATAGTATTATTGTCCATCACTAAATATCTGAGTTATAACATATATATTTGTAATAAGTAAAACTAAAATCACATCAATTATTGAGTTCAGTTTTGTCAATTTTTTTCCTGTTTAAGCATGCTGTGGACTAGGATGTTCAAACTTCCCTCAGTGTGTGTGTGTGAGTGAGTCTGAACACAAAGTCCCACAATCCAGGTTAAATTCCACTATCCACATATATCGAAGGCGTTTCATTGTCTTTATAAAACAAAGATTATAATCGGCTACAGCTATACTTCCGTGATTTTTGTTACACTTTTTTGACTTGCACACTCTTCACTTTTCTCTCTTCTTTTTGAATTTTGGGTTCTTCACCATTGCACCACCATCATTATTTCTCTCTCTCTCTCTCTCAACAAGTGATTCGAAGCTTTCGGATTCGCCATTGTACTATCTCTACTAACAATCCAACACAACCCAACCTAACAATAAAATATTATTTTCTCTCTCTTCCACCTACACAACTCACAACCCAACTTAATTTCTACTCTAGTAATGACATTCACTCAACCTATATTATATAATTTTTTATTTAAATATTTCAATATATATTATTTTTATAATTCTTTGGTAGTTTGAATAGTTTTGGGAATTTTGGTAGTTTGAATAGTTTTGGGAGATAGGATAATCTTGTTGGCTTGAATAACTTTGGGAATTGAAGAAGTAATTGGGATCATTTGGATTCATAACTAGATCTGAAAAGGAAGAAATACTAAAGAAAATAGAAGTTGAGTTTGTGAGTGAAAATGTATGAATATTAGGCTCATTTTATAGAGAAAAAAAAATATGAATTTTGATATAATTTATTATTATTAATTTTAAATATTTATTAAAAATATAAATGAAATTACAAATTATCAAAAAAAAATTTGAGCACCCAATCACATGCTGCCAAGTGGCAGCATGAGATTGAATGCTCATACATTGGTGAAGCAACCGGTGTCATTCACTGTAGCACCATAACTCAATTTTTATTTTTATTTTTAAAAGCTTCACTTTTGTCTTATTCCATGACTTTTTTAGATTGATCAAGACCATTTAAAAAAGACTCAAGATTTTCACATAAAATCCAATCTAAGTAACATGTTAAAAGAAAATAGTCTCAATAACTGTTACTGCCTATTTAATAAATTTTCAATACTATTCATATTTAATTAATCTATAAAAAGTATTTATTTATTAAAAATAATATGTAATTGCTCATATTATGACAATAATTTTATTTATTTATTTATAAATAATGTAACCATTCATATCTTTATATTTTCAATTTGATTTTTTATTATTTTATTGAATTAACACAACCATTTAATTAAGATTCCCAACATAACCGTAGTATGTATCTTCATAATCGCTCAATAATATAAAAAAAATATTTATTTAAAATAATGTATATATACAAGTTTTGAATTTCGATGATCTTATATCTTCATGATCACGTTTTTATATAATAAATATAAATATTTTTGAATTAAAATTAAAATGAGAAAACGAGGGTGTAAGTTACGACTCATGTTAGTTCTTTCGTGCAATGCACGGTGAAATACTAATTTATAATGTAAGGGAATGTTTGGTTTTTGAAAATGGAAGTTGTTTTATAAAGTGAAGAAAATGCGTAAATTCGGTTTTCTCATTTAGTGATGCCTTCAGAAATAGAGTAATTGATTTATGAAATGAAGGGAAATGCATCATTTTCAGTTTTCTAGTAAAAGTTGATTTATATATTAAAATAAAGTTTGACTAACACAATATAACGTATCACACAAACTTGTTACAGCAGTATATTGGATACGAAAACAATCGAGGATTTATAGTCGTAGCTTGCCTTTTCTTTCTAGTGATAACTCAAATTTAATTAAAATAGACAATGATGTTTTAGCCTTATCATAGTCACTCTTCCTCATCGTCTGCTATAGAATTAGATTTTATTCTCTGCTGCAAAAAGAAAAAAAGAAGACTCGCAATTCTTCTATTTTTGCTATAGTTGAATAATAAATGAAGGGAAGGTCTTGGGTTAGGCCGGCCTAAACGATTTAGGCGGGTTTTATCCATTAACTCAAGCTTTAAGCGGATTTTATCCATTAACCCAAGCCCAAACCCATATAATATACCCTATTTGGGATGGGTGAACTCATTTGGGTAGGATAAAACCCGCCTAAACCGTTTAGGCCTGCCTAACGCAAGTTTTTGCCATAAATGAAAGTTTTATGTTGATGTTTATTTGTTATATAGTAGAAGATGAAACAGAGTTTTGCAGTAGAAGATTAAGTTTGATTTTATTACAACCATGAAATCTTGGCAAAAACTCTTCAATTTTTCATTACTTGCATGCATAACTGCATTAAGCATAAGGCATATGAAACTGCTGGGTGCGTGAACTTTTCAATAGCCAAAGCTGCTCAACTGGGCATCATTTAACATTTCATTCTTAAATAATAATTAATATTTTGGGAGATTTAAGAATAATAATAATAATAATAAAAAAAAGGAATGAATAAATACTTGTTAGTATAAAGAGCAGGTTTCTGAATGTTGCGGTGATCCTCCCACAAAATTGTCACACGATCCATGTGCATTTCTGATACACCAAATAAACAAACATCGTGTGTGTCTATGCAAAGATTTCTGAGTCGACCTGCTGAATGTTATGTTAGGGAATATTCCTCTCATCCTAGATATGTAGTTGGGAGAACTTGCCTGCAATGCCAAATAATATTTAGAAGCCACTCAATTGATTAATTGAGAGGGGAGAATTTGGAGACGCTGGACATAGTTGCAAAAGATCACAAGAACGAGCTAGTCTAACGGGATTATGAGAGGAAAGACATACACAAGGATTGCGCCTCTCTCTGGATCCAGCAACACCTTCAGCTAGCGATGTTATTTGGTTGTCATTAAGCCACAGATCTTCCAACCTGGTAACCAAATATATATAGGATGATAAGAAAGGTAAAAATTTGGAGCAAGAAAAAAATGGCATGGCTTTATCAGATTGATTTTCACACCTTGTCAAGTTGCCAATGTCATTTATTTCTGTGAGCTTATTTGAAGCCACATCCAAGATCCGGAGGTTGATAAGCCATCCATTTTTTCAAGTACAGTTCTTCCAGGGCAACGGATTCCTGCATGTCATGGAAAAATAACAAGTGAAATAGGAACTTGCAGGAGACAGAAGTTGGACTTTTGTGACTGTAGCACTATGAAGTTCACATAGCACCTCAAGTCCTGTCATAGATGTTAAGCGGTTCCTTTGAAGGCTGAGCTTCCTAATGCATTTCAAGGATGACAAATTCTGTAGGTTCTCCATTACCTGATAACCAAGCTCAAGTCACAAAGGGATACTTAATTATCTACCTACTGTCGATTGATAATTCAGGATTACAAGCAAGTTAGATTGCACAATTTTCTATCAAAGCTAATTCGAAACTAAGGGTATGCATATCCTTCCTAGAAAAATGAACCAAACCCGTAGTCTGTTGGACCCAAGCTCAAGAATATGCAACCCGATCTCCTCCATCTTTGTCACTTCATTTTTGGACACATAAAGTTCTTTGAGAGTGTTTGAAACCTTGGATAACCCACTAAGCGAGGAAATCTCATTGAATGAAACATCAAAAACCAGAAGCATTCTGAACATCGCAACGTCTGGAATTTTCTTTAATTGATTATCCCTTAGCACCAGCTCCTGCAGATAAACAACAACAACAATGTCAATAAACAGGCAGACAAGTTTGTGTAAGTCTCCAACAAACATCTTGAAAATGTGATGACAGCCAGCATGTAGTTGGTCAGATAAAAAGGCAGTAAGGCACAGTGACAGTTCCTAAACATGTTGAAATATTATCCTCAATCAATATGTTTAAAATATTTTTATCTGTGTAATATGTGATTATTGCATGCATTTCAGTTATAGTGCATATTAGAAATTTGTTGCGCTAAACCATCTATGCGAAACACGAGTCCAGATGACAAATAAGAATCATTTCTTTAGAATCTCCAGCATCAAAGAGTGACCTAATATATATTTCAATTTACAAACATGCAGTGGCGGATCCAGAAAATTTTCCCGAGGGGGGCTAGAATTTTTTTTTTCGCCTTCACCTTAACTTCAATCATTTTATATCATTTTTTTCTTTATTTTCATCCATTTTTTCTTCTATACGAGGGGGGCTATACCATAAAAAATCGGATCATGACACTACAAAAACGAAAAAAAATTCGGGCTAGGGGGGGCTGGAGCCCCCCCTAGCCCCTACGTAGATCCGCCACTGCAAACATGCAATTTTTACTGAAAGGGATGAAACTGCACAAAAAAGATAAAATGGTGAAAAAGGAGGCATTTTTAAATATTAAAAACCTTGCTACTTTAGCAACTCCACACTCTCAGTAAGTCTGAGCCACATGGGCACAAAAAAGGTGAGTATTTGTTAAAATGCTCCACGAAAGCAAGAACCAGTTTATAAATATCAGAACGAAACGAAACGCTGAAAAGATAAGAATAGAACGGTTGACACTCAGTTACTTCCATTGTAGCTTAGAACTTACATTATGCATCATATGGACTAATATTTCTCTTTATATGTGTAATGTAACTAAATTGAATTCTGTGAACTATCAACTCTGATTTTCTCAATTAATATATTATATAGCTCTCCCATCTGCAATACCTTTATGCAAAACAAAGTTGGAATTTAACTCTTGCATTTCACAATGAAACTAAAGAAATATAGGCAATCTCGACACACACAAAAACAGAAAAAGAGAGCGAACAATTAATTAACGTAAATAAAAAAGCGCACTTGGAGAGCGGAGATAGAGCGCCAAGACGACAAGGGGAGGACTGCGTCGTCGTTAAGGAGATTCTGGAGCAGAGAGAGCTTCTTCAGATTGTTGAGCTGTGGAAGACGGAGGTCTAGCGCCGTGAGTCGGTTCGCCGTCAGGTCTACTTCGACGAGAGAGGGTGGTAGGTCGACGGAGCTGAGATCAGGAAGCTGACAGCTGGTGAGATCCAGCATCGTCGGTTTGTCCGCCGGATCGTGGTCGTCGGGTAACGCCGACGAGTTCATTTTCCGGGAGGTGGCACGGCGATTGAGGGCGGAAAAACTTTGTTGGTTTAGAATTTGGATCTTAAAATTTTAATTATAATTAATTTAACTAAATTTACACGCGAACAAATATTACTTATAATGATATATAATTAATTATACTCAAAAATATCCTAATAAAAATTAGTATTATTTAATTTACTGAATGATAATTTATATTTCCATTGCATATAAATAATTACATATAAAATTTTCATCTAATACTAAAAATATTATAATAGTTTACTTAAAATATTACTAATTATATGTTACATACAAATATATGAAAAAAAAGAAAAATCCCTAATAAATTTTCACTGCGTACAATATCTATTCAAATTTGTACCCAAAATAAAAGTATTATCATTTACACTCTAAATATTTGTCAACTTTACAAAAATAACATAGTGTTCACAAAATTATAATTCACTCAAAATATTTGTTTATATTTGTAATTTAATATCTTATACCAAAAAATATTATTTAATTTCTATTTTTTTTTCATTTTACCAACTAAATGTCTATCATTTATACAATTATAAATAAATATTAGGTTATTTTTGTAAAGATAAATAGATGTTATGAGTTAAAATGCACTAATTCCTTAAAATAATATGAATTCAAAATTGAAATAATAAAGTTTAAACAATAGCAAGGAGGAGGAACATTTATGTGATTGTGATTTGTGTGTAGACTAGTAGTAAACATAGAGTGTAGTAAATGAAATATTCATATTCCATCCACCTAAGGCTATGGGAATGGGATGATGGCTATCTATCAGATTTTACAGGTGTGAAAGTAAAACTGTCGCCGTTTTGTATTTGTACCAACAAGTACTACCCAAGAAGAAGGCATTGGCAATTTGAAAAAAAAATAAAGAAAGAATCATCCTCGCCTGCAAAAATGCCATCAACGATACTATAATCCTTCTTCTCATCTCATGTCATGCCAATGAGCAAACCTTGTCTGCACGCACCATTTGAAATTGAAACAAATTACCATTCATCAGCATCAGCATGAGCATTGGGCATTGGGCATATCGGAATATCATATCATAATCATAATCATACCTTGGGTTGAGTAACCACAGCACAAACGAGTTTCGTCTATATAGGTTGCACGGATCCCCATCATCCATGATCCCACTGACACATCCTCATGTGCATAAACCTTCAACGATGCACTGCACTCACTCCCACATGATAATGATATGATTTTTTTCACATTCTTATTATTATTTTGCTTCTCACTCCACTCAGCAGTTTAAGGCATGCATTGCCATCAATCAATCAAACTCACCTGTTAATATTTATGTACTTGGCTAGATTTTTTGATACTATGAAGATAGAATCAGCTGCGTGCCGGAAATACCTGACAACCACATAACATTAACATCATTTCATCTACTCAACCATTTCCAACTAAAATACTAAACAACAACTCATCACATTCTTTGTTTTGCTTCATTCAACAGGAAACCAGATCTACAACATCATAAATGGTGGTTTACTTACGATTTCTGATCCCCAAACTTCCACCATTCCGGCTCATACCATTGCTTTCCTCTGAAAATTAAACAACATTTTCCAGTAAATATAAAGGTGATTCACAATTCCACAAAACTACATCTTAACTCATTATAAGTTTTGTATACCCCATGTGCATAATATGATCATTAGATAACAGCACAGGTAGAGCCTCATTTCAAATATTTATCATGCACAAAACTCAAATTCAGTCAAATAAGGGGGAAAAAATGCATTACTCTTCAGCTACAACTTCCCCAGACTTCATGCAACCAATGTAAGCACTATCCTGACCACGACGGCTCTGGATAAGCTCAATCAACTCATCTGCCGAGAGAATGGAAAATATGATATCTTTATCAAGAACAGAAAGTTGAAGCTAAATTGTAATTCTCTAAGCTATATATCTAGAATTTACCAAGTTTAAGATCAACGTTGTCATCAACTTTCACATAAAACTCTGCATCCCACATCTGCACTGCTGCGCTAAAGAAAATTTTAGCTTTCTTGGGCAATTCCTCTTCAGCCTCCTCATGAAGATCCTAACCACATATCAATGGAGGCATTCACTTTCAATGCACATTATTGAACGTGTGTTTCATTCCAGTTTTTTTTTTTAGAAAAAAATTCCTTGACACCCGAGCATATGACAAGAACAATAAGACCAAAAAAGCTGACTACAGTGGATTTAAGATGATTATTACTTGAATAAATCATTTGTAATCCTTAGCCATTTTCACAACCTTGACAAGAACAATGAGACCGAACAAGTTGACAACTGTAGATTAAGATTAATACTTAAATTTAGATTCCTATGTAGAGCAAAATAAATAGTCTGGGCGGAGAGGGAACCCCTTTATCTCTACATAAAAAATAAAAATAACTAACATGACTTTAATGACTCACAAGAATCAAGAAGTCTTTCTTCGTACGATTTTCATCATCAATACCACGGTCCAAGGTATCACCTCGGTTAGGACTGGAAAAAGTAAAACACACAGATCACGCATATTGTTTTGGTTGATGAAGGGGCCAAAATTTAATATACATCAAACAGTTTTCAATAATGATCAAGGAAAATAGTTTCCATAAAGAGGGGAGTTTTGCATCAGAAACCTGCGTCCGATGACAAATCTTACGACAATCCCTCGTTCTTCAAGTTTTGATAAAGCATCAGCTGCAACCATTGCCAAGTTCATACATTTTAGACCTTCAGTTTTTAGGTTGCACCAGAAAAAACCCATACAACCACGAATGCAGTCTAAACATACCAGAAATATCTAGGCAAAGGGAAAGGATACACAAATGTATTTATAGATAGGATTTTTATGTATGGAGGTGATTGAGGTTGTATCCTTAATCATGTCATAAATATACCAAAAAAGGGTTATGCATTGTATCACCGAACACGCAGTGATCAAGTGTTTCATAAGAATGTTTGCGGTATAGCATACACGAGCAATTATTTTTTTTTTAAAATAAGGAAACCACAACTAAAATTGAAACTCATACTAACCTTCTGACATCCAAGATCCCCTGATGACATTTCGTCGCAATCGACCCCCGAATCCAGTATATATACCAATAACAGCAAGAAGCTTTTTACCAGAAGAAGGCTGCAGTTGGTTCTTAAGATAGCCTTGACTCTTAGCTAACGTCAATTCCATCTCTGCTTCAACAATTCTATGCTCCAAGTCCCTAACAGTTTTATCATGATAACAAGGTCACTATGCCTCATCTTCCAAAAAGGTTGATCATTTGCCCATTACACAAACATTTAACCAGGTAAAATTAGAAAAAGAGAAAAATTATGAATAAACGTACTTGCATCCATAGGCCACTAGTTTGTCTTCCACTGTTAGCACCTTAGGTTGCTAGCAAACATAGGTATTCGTTAGATTTTGTGGGAAGGTTTCTGGTTAGTCTTGAGTTTCATAAACAACTATCATATCAAAAAGAAAGAGATACATATAGCGATAGAGAAAATGCAAAAAGTTTTACAATATTTTCTTTCATTCACAACCGAGTTACCCTATCTACATAGACCATATATAGCTAAGCTTGATGCTCTATGATAAGAATGATCCCATTGCTTTCTGAGCAAAATGCATGCCTTAGATGGCTACACACATCGACTCAGAATAGCACCGAGCAGGATGTATTCCATCATCCATGTGACTTAAGGCAGACTTCAGGCTGTCAAATCTTTGGCATCCCAAAACCAAATCGCAAACTTACATCTACGCATTTTCAAAAACTGTATCCGTGGTAAGTTATCTATTAGCATCCACACGCTTAGAGATGATGCTCGATGAACCCTAATACCACAATGACATCGTACCATTCTCAAAAATAGTTCTTGTATATGAATGTATCGCACTTCACGAATGCATCGACTTGTAAAGCTAATTCAAAACAGGACTAAAACTGCTTATTCAAAGTAAATGAGGAAAGATATAGACGTAACAGCAAACAAAATCTGAAACTACAAATTCAAAGTAAGGATAAGGTAAAATGAAAACGCAAGAATAAGCCAAAAGGAAATCAAACCTGATTAGAATTCTTCTTCAACAAAATTTCTAGCAGCTTCCTGTTTTCTGTATCTTGCCACAACCTGACGCGGAATACAGAGAGAGTCGTACAAAAAAACGATCAGAAAACAATGAATAAGAGAGAGGAAGAAAAAATAAAAAGAAATTGAATGACAAACCGGCCGGCAACGTATAGCCAAGCAAGGCAAGAAAGAAATGCAAGTATTAGAGAAGTTATAGAGGTAGACTGAAGATTCTTGGATTTGGATCGCCTGTCGGACTTGGAGTAGGACGACGTAGTGAGCGGCAAGCTTGGCTCCATCGATGAATCCGATGAAATGAATGTGGAATGAAGGAGATGGGCAGGGAAAGTGAAGAATTAAGGCTGAAAAACTTATGAATCTGGGTTTAAATGATGAAGAATTGGTGCAGAGAGCTTTCCTTTGTTTGAAATTGAATGAGAAAGGAAAAGAAAAAAAAGCAGTTACTTATTTGTTAGTCGTCGTCGTCTTCCTCCTCCTCCCATTTATTAATTATTATATATTATATTATATCGAAAATGTCGAAAATCCAAAGAATGCATTAATTGCAGCGTGCGATTGAAAAATGGGATACTTGTAATTTAATTTTGTTTGGGTCCACATAGAGGATTGAGAAAATGAGATATGGAAGGAAAATCTTTGACAAGAAATAATTTACACACCATAACATAACATTGCAGATTGCAGAGAAGATTGAAAAGTGTGGATGTTGTGATTAGTCTCGAAGAATGGTTTGGGGAGTCCACTTGATCTGCACATTCAAGATTGCAGGGGAAGAGGGGTCAGTGCCATCAATTGGAATACTCTCTTTAAACTCTCCTTCTACTATTGCTCTTGTCAGCGTCATGATGCATCTTCCTATTTTATCCTGAAACCATGAATGAATAATACATGATGATGATGATGATGAACCAGCAGCAGCAGAAGAAGAAGAAAACAGTTGTGTTGTGTAGGTGTACCTTCCCCAACAAATCATGGTCGTAAACTTCCAAGATTAGCAGCTCGTGCAACCCATCCTCTACGACAAACTCAAATGTCTGATTCCAAACTGGATTCAACGTCTCCTTCAGCACCTGAAATCACCAACAATGATTCCATTTCTTGAATTCATTAATTATATTCTCATGCATGCTTACTCTTGTCTTCTCCTTCTGCTCTGATTTCTTTAATGTCACCGTCACAAAAGGATCAGACTTCCCAATGAGATCCATAGCTGGCAGTTTCTCTGCAGATATGATTGTCACCGACAGAACTCCTCGTATTATAACATCCCTTTTCATATCACTGCCTTCTTCTCCTCCTCCTTCCGCATGTCTGAACACCTTCTCCACGGTTGTCAATCCGTAGTCCGGGTTAAAAGGATTATACAACTCACCACTTGCATTCAGAGGATAGTACAGGATCTCCAGATGTACCTTGTTTGTTGCAGCCCAAACATAATCAGACAGACATACCCCAAAATCAAGTTATTCACACTTACATATACTGATACTGATACGGTTGTGCTCATGAGCTCACCTTGCCTCTGTTTTTCTGGTCTCGTTGCACCTCGAGGTCCTTCACCAGTTTCAGCCACACATCTTTCACTTTACCGGCCTCCACCTCTCTTAGAGGCAGCCTAGCACAGCCAATCAACTCTGCGGCTTGAATCCCTTCGCTGTCATAAACTCTTACTGTCAAGTTTTGGGTGGATACATCCTCCACACTGAACACAAACGCCTCGTTCCAAATCGGATTTGTTTGGTTGTCCTAACACCACAATACAACAGAGCATCAGCATTTTTTTTTTCCAAACAAGAAACAAGTAACAATCATTCATAAACATCAACAAGATTGATTCTAACAATTGTTTTGCTGGTTTTTGTCCTGTCACGTAGAGGCCGTATGAATAGCTCAGCAAACGGATCAGACTTGCCAATGATGTCTTTATTTGTTAACTCCTTAGCTTCTATAAGCTTCACCTCTAATGTCCCAACTTGCTTCAGCTCTAGGTAACTATACAAGGCAAACAAACAAGATTTTTAACTTCCACAGATGTAATAATAAGAGTCGATTGATTGATTGTTTGCATGGTGAAGAAAGTGGACCTGTAATCTCCTGGTAATATGGGTATGATCTTACGGACAGGCCAAGTTATAGAATCTTCCACAGCATCCCGTATTGTTTCCTACCAACACAACACTAGTGAATCAATACCCTTTCTTCAAGATAAGATTTTGTGATGTTAAGCATGAGAGATAATGAAACCTCAAGAGCATCAGATATTCCAGGAATTGATGATAGATCTCCACCCACTACTTTCAACGAAAAGTCAAGTTTTTTCTGCAGGTAAAACCACAAACACGAAACGTAACAAGATGCATTAATGCATGGATATCAGTTTCCTTCGAGCAAAAGAAACAGAATAAACAACCTTTTCTCTCAATGAATAACAGAGAGCTCCAAAACAAGGAAACTCATCAACTAATGGTTTGAATATTATCCTGAAAACCCCAGTAAATCCGATATTTTTCACCTGCATCCACAAAAGTAGCCATGAATATAACACATATCATCTGCTAAAGATGGAAAAACTAACAGTTGCTGCATGACTTGCCAATACCAAACTAGTCTGCATACAAGATGGGTTAACACAGCTGTCATACCTCTATTGGTAGTGCAATACCAACACTGGTTTTAATATCAAGAACAATTTTCGGATTTCCATCCCACTGCAACTCCAACTCCATGATTATCTCATTGGATTCACCATCAATGATTGAAACTCCTATTAAAAATAGGCAAACAAGGCATATGAACCAGTCATTTAGGAAAGAGATACCGTTTTCAAGAGGACTGGTAAATGCACTAAACAAGTTGAAATCAGTGACAAAAAGAGCTGCATAAGAACCAAAGTGGCCTTACAAAAGTAGTTAAACAACTGAATTCAACAAAAAGAATCCCCTACTAGCACCATAAATTGAGAACATAACATATTTCATCTAAATCTTGAACTCATAACTAAGTGCAGTGTACTTCTCATATTTTCCTACACCCTCACATATTTTGATCTCTTATTGATTTAGCCCCTAAGACATAAATCACCGCCCAGCTCGGGTCATATAAACGTCACTTCATGATGACATCAAGACTATACATATCTGCACTGCATGCTATGTGAGATTCTTGAACTCACCTGTGAACTGTGGTGCCACAGTACCAAGAGTCAACTTAGAAAATTTGAGAGATACAAAAATTGCAGATCTGTATTGCTCAAGAATTGGCTCAACTGAACTTCTTATTACATCAGATGCTGCCTGTGCGACAGAAACAAGTTATAGGCATTCCCAATCTCACCCAAAGAAACAACATGAACATAAAGAGAGAAAATTAACCTCGTTAATATAAGGCCATAGTTTGTCAAGGTGATGATTGAGCCAAGTTAACTGTAAACCATTGATAAAGATAAAGACAACTTTCAGACAACACGTATCCCATGAAATCTCAGGAAAACATTAAATTTATAGTGCAAAACTTGCCTTCTGCCTCTCCGAAAAGACAACCCACGAAGGGCAAACATGGTCTGGAAGGAGCTTTCTAGAATCTTGAACAGTCATGCGAGCTAAAGCTGCAACTGCTGCTGCCTGATACACATTCCCAAATCAAGAGTGATTGTGAATAACGCATATCTATGAAGATGAATCAATATAGCATTCTTGAATATGGATACCAAATCAGTACGACTTTTTGATCTGGTATGCTGCTGGCGACCGAAACCCACGATGAGACCTATTCCGACAGCAAAACCCAGAACATAACCCAAGAAAAATCCCATATTTTGGACAACTTCTGCAGAGCCCAGAAGATTATTTCATATCTTCCATTGTTACAGAAGAATCACTGGCTTCTTGCTCTCTCTAAAAAAAAAAGTTGGAATCTTGTTTGTCGTTGAGCTAGAGTTGGAATGTGGTAAAGAATAAAAAGCTACTACAATTTATCCATTTCTTCTGACTTGAGCAACATTCAAAATGCCAACACTATCTTATACATATACTAGCTGAATCACTGAAAAAGTTACTTGAGTTTTCTGATTTTCTCACATATCACATGGGAAAATATATATATATATATATATATTTATATATCAGAAAATTGATAATGAAATCCGTTGATGTTTGAGGGCTGTAGAATTCCTACATCTGCAGAGATACTATCAGTCGGTTGGCGAATGAGGTATTATCAGTTATCTGGTGACGTGTGCATCTCATTGATGACTCGTGGCCACAATTATTCACATATTTTTTTGTAAGTCAAAATCATGACAAATTATAATACAAGAAGATTTTTTTTTAATTCTAAATTTGTGGGACATGTCTTTAAATTGATATTCACATTTAATATATAAATCAATTTTTTTCTTTCTCACCAAAATTGAATAGTAGTTGAGTAAGCTATTTTAATTTAATTCACTTCTGTACGTAGTAGTAAAACAACATATTTCATGGATCAATAGAAATTGGTTTATGTTTTATTATAAATTTATTAAAGATACTCATTTTGGTCACTTGATATTAGTATTTAGTAAAAATGCAATGGGAAGGAAGGAATTAATTAAAGAGGAGGAAAAGTGAATCATGGCATCTGCTATTTGGATCCAGAGAGGCAAAGTTACATACATCATCAACTCTCCCAAAACCTACCACTTCAAATGATGCCTATCCAAGCCAACCACAAAATAATCACTCAATCCCCCCTCTCCCTCTCCCTTCATTTCGGTATGATGCTATAAATGTGTGTGTATCAATATTATGTCAAGAACAAGAAGAATGGCCGAACCAGGGTCCAACACCACCACCCTTGCTATGGATCCCAACACCATTTGGGACGACCAGGGAAGGTGTTGCTGGTGTGGATGAATACAACCCATGTGTTGTGTGAGATATACTTACAACTGAACCTCCTTTACATTGTTGGATGGCATGAATTTGCCTCAGCCCCTCTTCGTGGATGCGTGATAACGTATCCAGCTCCTTCATCGACAGAGCATCCAACCCAGCACCGTATAGAGGAGCATGTCGCGACATTTCTTCCTGGAGTTGGGTCTCTAGATGATGAATGTATTGCTGCCAAACCAGGAGGAGTCAGTTTTGTCGAAAATCATAACTAAATGCTCATGAAATAAATAATTGGAGAATGACAGAGACCTGGCAGGCCTGCAATTTGGATTCCATCCCGTCAATGTAAGCCTCACACCGAGCAATCTGTTCCTCTTTTTCACGTTTCTCGCCTTCTGTTTGCCCAACTGTTTGCGTCAGTCTGCGGATCTCATCCTCTAGCGATTGCCGTACCTCTTCTCGAGTCACATTTTCTGTGGCATATCTTTTCAACTCTTCATCAAATCTTTTTCTTGCTCCCTCTGCACTCTTTAATCTCTCAGCAAGAGCATTCTTCTCCTTCATTACCCTCTGCAACATTTGGCAGCAGAGCGTCATTATAACATATGCCTATTCCAGGGTCAAAGCTCAAGGCATCCTAATAATTCTAAATTGAAAGAAGCTCTGACTGTCCTCCAATTATCATGTCGAAAAACACGGAAATATTCTTTACAGTTCCCTGAAATATATTCGCATTTCAATTGATTTATAAGCTATTAGATTCAGACCTTCAGTTCATCACGTTTACGAGATTTCAACTGGGAGATTTGTGCTTCTGCATCATGGAGACGGTCTTGAAAACTCCTCTTCTCAGCCTTAAGCTTTGTGATTTCATCATCTTTTTCCGAGCGAACCCACTCAATTTGATTCTCAAATTCTTGTATCTGCTCAGCCAGTTCTTTTCTTTCCCGACCAAAGCGATCCACATCAGCCTTCATTTCAGACTGCCATTCCAGGAGTGTGTCAGCACTAGCAATGATTTACTAGTCAAAGTAAATACAGGAAAACAATTACCTTTAGACGGCTATAAAGAGCCTCTGATTCACTCAGCCTCTGAGATAAAACAGTTTTTTCTTTAGCAGCAGCAGCTGCTTCAATCTTCCTTTCTTCACGGGTACGAAGAATCTCGTCTTCACTAGCACATAACTGATGCCAGAGAGCTGCTCGATCAACATTTGCAAGCTCAACCACCTCCCTCATCAAGTTTAGAACAGGTCTCACCAATTCCTGGTCCTCGGATACTAAGATTGCCAAAATCTCCAAATATAGATCTACTTCAAGACTAGCATCCACAGTATTTGTTGCACGATCAACAAGCCTCTTTAGCATCCTTAATCTGTGAGACTCATCTGCATACCATTTGAACAACACAGTGTAAAGAATCTTTACAAACCCTTTAACCAGTGGTTCTTTGGAAAGTGCTAATTTTTCGGTAAGGCCTAGAACTGAAGCAAAATCATCCGCTTGAGCTCTCAGTTGCTCAATGGCTTCATTTTCTGCGACTAAATCAGGCTGCTGAGAATTCTCGGCAATGTATTGGGAAGATCGTTTAGCTAGGCGTCTTTCCAAGACTGCTGCTACAGATTGAGGAACAAAAGTGCCACGAACAACAGCTCTCTCAAAAGTATGCGCAGCTTCAATTGCGAGGCAAGGTATGGACAACATCTCAATCAGAATGTAAGCATCAGAAAAATGGTGGCTAACATGGAAATATTGCTCTTCTGCTGAATGTAGTTTTTCAGAAACAGGCCCACTTTCACCAAATATAAAAACCCCAGATTGCACAATATCACTAGTCCCATCATCGGAATCAATATCTCTAATAATACAGTCAGCAATATCTGCACAACTATTAACAGTCCGGCTTAAGCAATCTAACACACATGAAGAGACCTCTGTACCCAATTTTTTAAGTCTGCCTCGTACTGATCTCACCTGCAATGTGGATGAACAACAGTCATTGTATGCTCAAACTAACGAGCAGAAGGGAAGAAAACTCAGGGAAAAAAAAATGAAATGTTCTGAGCTCTCTAGTTTTCAACTCACTGCTTCAGGTAGTTGTTGACTGTGAATTGCAGCTTGAAATACAAAATCCACCGTTGCAGCGAGGACTTCACCATTACAATTAGCTAAAAGCTCCAGTGACTGGAAAAGAACATGCTCCCATACTTCACTGCTACACTCCAACTGAGTAAGCGCCCCAAAAACCTGGAAATGAAGGGTTTTCTGAGATGAGCTACACGCACAATCATTGAACAGATGCAGAACTCAGAAAATTGTCACGTCATGTAGAAATCACCTCAAATGTTTCAGCAAGTATAGAAATAACAATATGGGGCATTAGCATATTATCTCACCGGCAAACGCAGTTCTGGTTCTGCATCCGGTCTTTTAAGCCTTTCAAGAAGTGCACGAGCAGCAAGAGGATGTTCTGAATGCTCAACTAGTGTTGGGACCAAAGCAACAAGATCTGGCTGTAGATGCTTGGGAGCTTTATCCAATACAAGAGCAATCTTTTGGGCAGACTGTGGCCTCCTTCTTGGTTCTGGACAACCATGCGGGACAGCTCCATCAAGTGCTCTCAAGGAGTTGACAATCAATCCTAGAAGCTCCTCCGATTGCTCTGGCCACTTAGCCTGAAAGGAAAGCTCGTTCATCAACTTGTACATTAAGCAAGTAAGGTGTCGAGAAGATATAGAAATTATACCTTGGGTTGATGAGAGTGATATTCATTGGAAATAGCAGCACAAGTCTCTGGTGGACAAATAGGCTGTCCAGGAACAGCTTTTGAACCTAGATTAAGAAGCTTGTTCATATCAGAGCTTTGTACAGCAGACATGTTTATACTTTCAACAGCGCCAAGTTCTAATCTGTCTTCCACAGAAGGCTGGGCAAAAACTGTCGCTTCACTCTCACCATCAGACTCCACTGGACTAATTGCTCCACTGCCATCTGGGAAAGGTTTAGAGCTAACATTGGAGGAGGCATCACTAGAATTCCCTTCCGAGGGTTGGCAACACTCAACCATTATATCCAGAAGTAAATCAATTATCGCTTGTTGCAATACTTTGACTCCCATCAGTAAATTCATCAAACTGGGTGAAGATTCATCATTCATATTATTTTTCTTCCCATCATTGTTGCCAGATATCTTTGTAGGAAGAAGCAAGCGCTTCACTTTGGCAGGGTCATCCAGATAAACACGGAGTCCAGTTAGAAAGCCGGCTATTGCTCCAGCGTCCATTAGAAGTTTCTCTCTTAAAGTGACTTGAGGCTGAGATGGATTATCCCCATATGTCAGGTGAAACCCAGCCCTGGACAGAAGATTTCTGAAGATATCTTCTTCATCTCCACTTAGACCTTCACTGTCGTCAGAATCAATTAGTTCATCAGGATCAGTTGTCAAAGCATCTTGGTCGTCTTCAGAAGCTAAAACCTGGAAAAAAAATATCAACTGAGTAAATATGGGCACAAGATGCTGGACGTTCAAGATATTGATAAGGCATCTAATCTGAAACTGAGAAGATTAAAGGAAAAATGAGGAAAAACATTGGTTTATGCATAACTATAGCTAATTTTAAGGACATCAATAATCATGGAAATAATATAACCAATAAGGGTTTCAGGACTCGAAAAGTGGTAGTTCCTTCACCTCCTCCAAAGTTGGCCAGGTCAGAAATATGTCTGTAAGAGAATAAAATCCCTCTATTAGCTCCTGGTTCCTACCCTACTAGGAAAGGAATACAAACACCTCTCACAATTGCTCCCATCTCTAATCTGATACGCATGTATCAGATCCAATTAGTGACTAGGAGTTTCTGTGGGCTATTTACAGTATTTAATTATACTACCTCCGTCCCGCTACAATTGTCGTTTTTCATTTTGGCACATTAATTTCGGAGCTAATGTTTAGTTGCTAATTGATTATGATTGCCAATTTTATTATTAACCACAATTAGCAACTAAACATTAGCTCCGAAATTAATGTGCCAAAATGAAAAGCGACAATTGTAGCGAGACGGAGGGAGTAGTTAGTAATTCATTAGGATTCATTCAGCATTTAATTAGGTGTGACTACTCCTGTTTTAATTGGGTTAGGACTCTTGCCAGGGAACACATTTATTTGAGGGATCTCTCCACAGGTATTTTATCATTCCTATTTTCTTCTGCATTTCTTCTCTTCTCCTCACCGTTTCTTCTTTATTTTACCATTTTCTTGTTCCCTCCCCTCTAGTATAATTATTCTGGGTTCTTCACTCTTGGGTTAATTCATGCAAAAACAACGCCTATCATGGAGTTTCACTTTGAGGGGTTAGAGAAGAGTTTATTGGCACTTGTGTTTTGCATGGTCAATGGTGTCTGGGTAAGAGTCTGGCCTGGGATCCATTAAATTGAATTCTGAGCTACAGAAGCAGATGGTTGCTTCAACTGAAATGATATCTACCCCCTCTGCCGAATATCTGACCATCAGCAGCGATTTCTTCACGAGCCCGCCCTGTACCTTCACCCCCAGCTGTGCCCAATGTATCAGTGACCGTGCTGACACCAGTAGTCTTCTCTGCCAAACTTCCATCTCTCTTAGAATTACTGATGTTTGTTGGACAGGAAGTCACTCCTATTGCAGTGCCATGTAATATCTTATTTTGATCCAGATTCAGCACCATACCATGGATGGAGATTCCTTTGTTTGATGACCACTGCATCTCGGACATAACCGGGACAAATTTCATGTTCAAGTTCAAGTTGTGATTCAATTCTGGAACAGTCATCACGAGTTTGAGGCTAATGGTGTCCCACGGCAACAGCATAACATGTCACAACCTTGGTTGCCTGCATTGCTAAGTTGCCTACTTATTCTGATCCCTATTCCTTGGGTGCAGATCTTCTATGATTTGAAAGAAGAAATCCACCACCACATTCCTGTTGCACCATTTAGCACATGTTCAACACAGTTTGCTGGCCCAGACAAATCATATGCTAATATGTGGTGCACGTTGGTTCATTCCCTAGACCTGGTGCTAACAGAACCACCGTTGGAACCCCCAACCATACCACCAATCAAAGTTGCGGCGATCCTTGAATTTCAGCCTCGAGGACAGGGGGCTATTTTAGCAAGTTGGCAATTCATACGTATATATCAGATCAAAATCCAATCAGTGGTTAGGACTTAGGAGTTTTAGGGATTAAGAATCTTTAAATGATACACATGTAGCACTATTCAATTAGCTTTGATTACCATGTTTTGCAAGGTTAGGAAAGTTGCCTGGACCGATTGAAGTTGGTTTCTACAGTTTATTATGTATGTACTGTGGAATTATTGGGCTTACATTTGTTTGAGAGATCTCCCCGGGGATACTATGATCCTTATCAATAGTACAGTTTAACCTTCCATGTTTTCCTTAGCACGTTCTTCTCACCGTTTCTTCTTTGTTTTACCTTTTACTGACCCCTCTAGTCTAGTATAGCCTTTTTGGGCTCTTCACCTACTATGATCCTTATCAATAAATCTCACTCTTACTACGTCAAAACCCATATATGATTAACTTTGATCTGTAGTTGCTTAGCAGCCATGGCTACATTTTTGCAATAATTTAAAAAAAATTAAAGGTCAAATATATAATCACACCTCTGGACAAGTAATCCATTAGACTCCAGAAAGGATAAATAGAGCTGAATATCACCAGCATGGTTTAGCTTAAGGGCTCACCCCATGAAAAATCATAAAAGGAGCTGATGTATACTAAACTTATAGTCTTTTACCAATAATGGCATCCTCTAAGTAGACAGACAAAGCAATCAAGCATTATATAATTTAAGAAGAATATAAATCATCTATTCATCCCATTCAGAAGGATTCTATCAACTTATCCATGCGACAGCATTTTTAAATAGGTCTATCATCTTCCACAAATCCCATAATTCATTACTGATTCTGTTGAGCTCACACGGTTTACTACTTAGATAAGATCCATATATTGAATGATCCTAATGACCCAAGAACATCAGTTGACATTTTCAACAGCAATAGCCACAGAATCTGAGAAAATTGGGCTACAAATAATGCTGCTAACAGATGAACTTACAAGGTCAAATGCAAAATAGAGATTTTGGTGATTATTCAATTTTTTAAAGACTTCAAGACCATTGAAGATTTTAAAAAGCAGTGGCATCTACAAAAATTGTCCGCAGAATAATGCTGCGGAGTGCTGACCAAGACAAACAATTTAAGATAGCTTGTAAGGGCAAATGCAAGTCTTCAAGATACAATATAGAATATTCTTATTATAAAATGAAAAAGGAAAGTGGAAGGATTGTTGCAAAATATTTTTGAACATAATCAAGCACTAACCATGTAGGCATGTACAATCAACATCATTACATTTGTGTGGGATACTATGAAGGAGTTGGTAAGTAGACAATTAAAAAACAAAAATCATACTGACCTCCAGATCTCCAAACTCAAACCATGGGCAGCAGTCCAAGATTTCACAAACAAAGACAACAGTATCACGCAGCAAAAACCCGGCATCAGCTTCCATCATCTCAGAAACCTTCATAAATTGAAGAACAGAGTTGTTCCATGTTTTTGTGCAAATGGAAGACTCCTTCCAAGCAGTTTTAGAAGGGTTTTTTTGATTCACAATAGCCATCCTATATTTCACCCAAAAGTTATTCTCAGGCTCAGAGCCAATTGACTGGTCACTCTCCAAGTAAATACATATTGTGTCAAATGACTCGTACACTCCTGCACAATCAAAGGGGAGCACAATAAAAACATAGAATCATCTACGAGAATTCCACATCAGCTATAGTAATGCCAATTCATAAACACAAGCTTTGAAGAAATCACCAACCAATTCGAAGCTCACAACCACCAGCGTGAAAAAATTTGCTGAAGATTTTTCTAGTTTCCATAATTTCCTTGAAAGACAAGAAGTTCTCCACCTTCCATGTGAACGAACTCCTCTTCCCAGCTATGTCTAACATAGAACATAGATTTTGTGATTTGGTATCTTGATTAGCAAAGTCCTGCATTATGGATGTTTCTTTCAATATAAGAACCTCAGCAGAGAAGATAACAGTATCCTGGACTAGAAATCCAGAATCCTGATCAAAGAGACTAGTAAGCGTCACAAACTCGCGCCAACCCCAGTCCTTTGCAGACTTGGAATAGCGGTTCTGAGATTCCTTAGTAACAGACTTATCCTCCATTTTTTGATTGATAACTGACAATCGATGGCTCACAAAACAACTCCAGTCACTGTTGGTATTCCGTGAGTCTGTAACTTCAAGAAACACGGAAAGGTGGCATGGAGGCTGAGACTGTCCTGATATCAGAAGCATAAACAAGAGCTCATCAATTCAGAACTCCAAAGTATGCTGGTATGCAAGCAAATTTGGATTACTTAAACATAAGTTTAGTAATTGAATAGCAAAGGCAGTTATACTCAGGACGCTATTAAGATTACTTTGCCCACTGTTTTTTTTTCTATGTTAAACAACCCATTTGCTTTCAGCGATGAGAAAGACCAGAACAAAATTCATTACAGAGCAAAATAAATAAATAGCAAAGGCAATTATACATAGTAGTGGAAGAGGAGAAAAAGGAGAGTGGAGATTTCCTAGAGTTGACAGAGTTAGCTTTAGTGTCCAGGTCTCCAGGTTATATCCTCTAATAATTTGCTATTTAAATGCTGGCTGAATCTGATAAGCTAAATCTTCAGGGTCCTATACTGGTCATTCTAGACACAAATAAATCACAACCAATAAATGCAAGAGTTCTCTATGTCCAGGAAAGTTAATGGCTGATTGATAGCATAGAAAAGATCACTACTTAAAAACGAAAAATATAATATTTTCTACGATGAAAAGTATGAAACTATTTACTACTGTTTTGAGTTGCCCTATTGTGGCTTCAATCATAACCAATTGACAAGAATGACAGAATAATCAATAATTCCTATTTAAGTTTTCACTAATGAGTCATAAGGAACATTGACATATTCTGCATTCTTTCTAATCCATCTATCAAGTCAAACCCAATAGAGTGGCGTAACAATATGAGTTCTGAGACGCAATATAAACACTGACCCCACCCGGTGAAGTGAGTTTCCATTAAAAAATTTATGCTAGTGTACATCATCAAACCTGAATTGTATAAATAATATAATACACGATATTTTAGAGAATTTCCAACATTATAGCAGAACCTGAGAGCAAACGATCCTCATTGCTTGGAACAAAGTAACAGAGATTAGGCATCAACCTATTGCCACAATGATTACAATACAACAAGTGGCAAGATGAAAGTAAGAATTAAGCAAGCTAATACTCTTTATGTTGTTTTGTTGAAGGTATACAAGTACCTCTGGGGTAAACAATGAGACGGCAATCCCGATTCCCAATCTGAAACCTCCTACTTTTTATGCAAAGGCCAGTAATTTTTCTCTTTTTCAAGAGATCCTTCAAGCGGGTAAAATTCTCAATTCTCCATGTAAACTTTCCCATATGTCCATCTGACTTCCTCAAGTTGCCCCCATTCCTCACACCAACCAAATTACCACCCTTTGAGAAACTGCTCAGCTCCTTAATAACATGGAATGAAGTACTAAAAACTGCAGTGTCTTCCACCAAGAACCCTGACTCAGGCCCCACAAAATCAGACATTTTCATGTAATCATTCCAACCCAAACTGGTGTTGTCCCCGCTCTTATTGTCCGCAGCAAAACGGCCATAACTATCCCGGTGCACATGGTTTGAACCGGCAACCTGCTTCTGATTCAACACTGACATCCTAAACAGACACCAGCAACTCCTATCCGACACCAACGAGCTCTTCTCTGTGTCCTTGCTTTCCAAACACATGGACAAATACTCCACCCCATTCACTACACTCTGATACACACTAATCCGCAAATTACACTCCCCGGCAGGGAAAACTGGGCTCATAATTTTCTGAGTCTTAATCATTTCCTTAAACAAACTAAAGTTCTGCACTCTCCAAGTGAACTTCCCACTCAGAGCCTCCCCAACGACTGGGCTGACACCTACACCACCCATAGCTGAAACATTATTCGCCTGCAAATCATAGCTGTCACGAGTGAAAGAAAACGACTCATGAAGTATCATTATATCCGCTGTGATCAGTATACACTCATCGTTCGAATGCAAGAATCCAACCTTGGGGTCCAGAAGAGAATTAAGCGAGGCAAAATCACACCAGCCGTGGGACTTTTTCTTGGACGAAAACCGATGCCAACTGTCTCGGTGCACGGATTTCGAATCATCCGTTAAATTCTCAATGCAGAGACGGTAACTGGCGAAACAATCCCACTTCGAAGAAGCATTTCGGGGGTCCATGATTTGTAAGTAGATAGAAACATATCCAGGGAGCGCCTGTGAATCGCCCTTGGGATAAATCAGTAAACGGCAATTGAAATCCCCGATAGGGAAATACTTACTCCAGAGTGAGCGCGATTTGATTTTGGGGAAATTAGGAATGTTCCATTTGCAGGTGGCGGCGTACTCTCCTCGGTGCACGATGTCACGGTCCGCGGCAGCTGCAGTGGCGGGTGAAGAAGTCGAGGTGGAGGTGGAGGTGGAGGTGGAGGTGCAGGAGGCGGCGGCGTCGCGAGATGGATCCTCAAAGGCGACGGACAGCTTATCAGATGAGCGATTGGAGGGCGATGGCAAGGGCGGAGCAGGTGCGGATGGGGCGGCGGCATCGGAGGAGCTGACGGCGGCGTCATGGTGGTGATTGTGCTTCATTGTAGTGAGGAATGATTAGGTTTTGTGTGCTTTATTATTAGAATAGTCTGTCAATTATATAAATGCACTTAGCAGAAAAAAAAAAAGTGCATATATACATACACATATATAGATACTCTCTTCTAAGTGTCTATAATCTGATTCCTTAGTTCTTCATCATGAATTGAGGGAGAGGAGTGCGTTTGTGGAGGAAGGAGGAAGATGAAGATTATATGTGTGGCCGGCGTAAGTATGCTCTTTCTCTCTCTCTCACTAAGATATTGGACAAAAAGTGAGGGTGCATCATAGTTATACCGTGGACAACAATGGTTTGGTAATGTATTTTCTATTACTTTAAACAATAAATTCTTTTTCGCAAAGATTAAATAACCATTAATCCTCCTCACTCCTCATAGCTAATTTTTATCATCACAATTTACAAACAAACAATCAGCTTTTTTGTGGGTTTTTTTTTAAAAAAAAAAAATTCCAAACATTTTTGTTTTCCATTCCATAATTTCTTAGCCCTACATCAATAATCAATCATCTCTTTCTCAAAATAACTTTTATATTTTTTTAAAAATTTGAATAAATAAAATATATTCATGTACTATATATATATATATAGGGGTGTGCTTTCGGTCGGTTCGGTTGAGAACCGACCGAATTTTTGACAACCGAATTGACCGAACCAAAAATAGGAACCGACTGAAAATCGAACCGAATAGCCGATTAACCAAACCGACAACCGAACCGAATAATTTGGTTCGGTTCAAACCAAAATGCAGCCAAAAAAATTAAATATTTCTTATAAATTCGAAAATCAAATAAAACATAACATAAAACATAAATTCCAACAACAAAATCCAAGCATACAAATTGTGTTCTAACTTCTGTGTAGGGTTCGATCGAATGGGGGGAATGGGATGGGTAAATTGAATTATGGATTATTATTATTATATTTAATTTATATTTATTATTTATATTAGTTCGGTCGGTTCGGTTCGATTTTCGGTTTCGAAAGGCATAACCGAAAATCAAACCGAATCTATTCGGTTTTCATTTTTCAGAACTGAAAACCGAACCGAACCGATCAAATTTGAGCGGTTCGATCAGTTTTTCCGGTCTGGTTCGATTCTTGCTCACCCCTATATATATATGATCGTAAATAGAGATTATTCCTTCGTACAGTGGTCATGGTAAAATCGATGGAGTTAAGATTAAACTTTTCCATAATCGTGTTTGACTGTACTCACCTCGTTTTTTGGTATGTATTTATATATATATATATATAGAGAGTAGTGATCATATGAGAATAGTTTTTAGTATGAGAAATGAGAATAAATCTCAGCCTTTGAGAATAAATCTCAGCCTTTGATTTTGTGATTTTAACGCTCATGATCTATTTCACTCCGTGTGCAGTTTTCCTCGATTATCCTGCAGTTTTGCAAAATTAAGGTTATTTTTGTAATTTTAGCTTTTTTAAAAATCTGAAATAGTATATCATCAGATTTTTTATTCCTTTATTCGCGCGATTTGATTCTTCTTCCTTCTTCGTTCGATTTGATTTATATTTCTTCTGTCGATCATATTTTTTTTTGTTTCTGGATTTCGCATTCGTGTTTAGTCTTGACTTTGTTAATTGTGCATGAATATAGTTTTAAAAAATTTATTTTATTCAGATCGACGTTCACTTTTACTATTATATTGTGCACCTTTAGTATTAACTTTGTGCAATTTTGTGTTCATTTATTCCAAAGTGTGTTGATGAGATGAAGCATTTTAAGGGCAAATTTTTTAGAACCGTTGATGTTGGTATTGAGTTTTATAGAGACTACGCTCGTGTTGCTGCTTTGAAGAAGATGTTTAATTTTTTTTAATTCGTATTTATGTAAAAATGAAGTAAATCGGGCTTAAAATGCAGGTTGCTGTTTATGTTTGAGTATTTTTACAGTTTTAGCCTTTAAGATATTGGGGCAAAAATGTCGCGTTTTTCAATTTGCTGAGAATGAATCATGTTCGTCGATTTGATGAGATGGACGCGCGAGATCTATTATTATTTCTCATAGTAACTCCTATTCTCACCTGATCACTACCCTATATGATTCCTCCTCTATATATATATATATATATATATATTTATAAATGGTGTGTATTTTGATTTGACAATAGACAATGGCATTGGCATATCATAGAAATATGAATTTAGCAATAGTAAAGTATATATTTTAGGATTGAATAACAGAATTTTTTAGATTAATTGGAAATTGTTAGTGCATAAACTATCTTTACTCTCATTCGAGTCTAGAAAACTCTGCCGGGAAGGGTGATTATGGGTTCGACTCGAGTCGAATTATTTTTTGAGCTTGAAATAAAAATACATTGAGTATTTTTTTAGCACGTCAATAATTTAGGATATTATATCCTAGTTACCTAAGGTGATGATAAAATGGTAAATGTTTTCAAATGTTTAGATTAATAAATAATACTTATAGAATAGCCTAGAAGAAATTGATTTATGAGTTGAACTTGAGTGAAATTGATATTGATAAGAAATGAAATATAGATATGAAGTTAGTGGTATATTGAAATGGAAAGAATTAATACAGCAAGAAAAGAAAAGAATTGAATAGAATAGAAGTGAAGTGATGCATTGCATGGGTAAGCTAGGTGAGGATGTCAAGCAAAGTGAGTGCGGCGAAGACCAGAAAGAGAGTGCCACCAATGTATCCAATAGCCTGTGGATGGAGATGGAGAGAGAGAATACTTGAGTTTGGAAGCACAAGTAGAAGAGAAGAAACACATACTCCTATATCCTTGCATTGCATAATACACATACCTTCTCAGAGAGGTAGGTTCCAAGGAAAGAGCCCCCCAAAACAGCAAGCTGCAGTGCAACCTCATATGAATGAATGAATGAATATGTAATTATGATATGAGGGAGAGAGAATGAAAATGAATGGGGTTAGTACCAGTGTTGCCAATCCATGACCAGCAAGAGCCCCTGCAATCACTCCCACAGGCGATGATGCCGCAGCAAGAGCTGATCATACATTCATTCATTCATTCATTGCTACATACATATCTCTATCAATATGAATTCATGGATGGATGGATGACATACCAATTGTGGAGAAGAAAGACTTGTCCCCCCATTCAGCCACGAAAACCAACGCGAACGTGCTCAGCACCGTGTTTGCAGCCGAGACTACACCTGCAGCGCCTGATCCCGACACTTCCGAAACAGCCAGCTCTGCCTGCACACCAAACATCCATCCATCCATCACTATTAAATACTATTAATCCCCTCCCTTCTCCCTTGCCTTCTATCTTCATTCATAATCATGCATACCTCTTTCTGCTCTTCTTCTACTTTCTGCCCATCGCTCGATGATGCATCCACCAACGATGATACACCAAAATATACCTGATCCAATCCAATCCATCACTATTCTATTTCAATTCAATTCAATTCTCAAACCAACCCACAATCCTTAATTCCTATCCTTACCAGCAGGCAAACTGCAGCTAGATCATCAAGTGGCAAATCCGCATTTCCAAGCCTGCAGATCCATCAAACCATTATCAATGTGGCTCCATCACATTTTTCTTACATACTAAGCCCTAACCTGAATGGAAGGATGTCGTCTACATAGTGAAATGTTCGTCCAAGAACCACCGATATAACTGTCATAATCCTGTCCATTTCAACCATTACACTACTCATATTTGAATACAAAATCAGAGTGTAAGAACTTACGCTAGTGCACCGAAAGTTCCAATGAAAGTTACAACAGCAGAGTTCCTTGCTGCTAGCAGCGCCTGCTCACATCAATACACGAGTTGAGGATTAATGCACTTCATTTCTGTTTCTCATAAGTGAAGATGAGCAGTGTCTGTCTTACCGCAATAAAGAAGGTTTTATCCCCAAGCTCCGAAAAAAATATCAGCAAGAAGGCCTGCAACTCATCAAGTTACTTTCCAAACGATAACAGATCAGAGTTAGCAGAAAAGATGGAAATTTCACATATATACATAACAAGTTTCGATTGGGAGGGAGAATTTCCTAACTGAAGCAAAACCTGTGCTAATATCGCCAGCATCCCCTAAAAAAGGAATTGATTGCACACTGCCAGCAGCATCTGTCCCCGCGAGGGCTTGTTGAGTAGCTAGGAAGGTGAAGGATCCAGACATGAGCAGAAGCTTCACGTAACTAAATGACGGCCCATCTACAACAACTCGGTAGTCTAATTTCTTCCTTGGCTTATGCAGAAATGTAAATTTCCCAGGAGAGCTGCAGGTCTTACTAGCATGAGCTAATAACACCCTAAAATCGTAACTCGTCTCCTTTGCTGTCTTACATTCCTGACCAAAAATATATATAGCATCTCAGACACAATTTTAAATCCGAGGCTTAGAAATCTGGTGTATGGTGAGATTATTAGCAACCTTGTCTGATGTGAAAGATGAGATTCGAGAACCATACGAAGACTTTCCAGCAAAGATCTTCCCTGCAACCAAAACGAATCGGCTACAATGATCATCTATCAAGAAATCAGCATGATGCAAAAAACTTGCATCTACTGGTAAGTTCATTTTTATTGGGAAAGAAGTAGAGGTTCCCCTAGGCCATATATGATCCTAGAATTTAGTGAGATAACACTATGCAAAATGTTGTTTTCCATTTTCTTTCTCCTTCCATAGTCCAAGGTTAAAAAATAGCAAAAAGAAATACTTTTCATGAGTCCCAATATCTGCTAACTCATAACCTATAATCTGTTGATAGTGGGAAGGGCACTTCAAAACTATTACATTGTTGTGAATAGCAATGAGATAATTGAACTCGAAATGCGATAAAATATTAGTAAAGGAAAATGGTTTCTGCATATTTGTTTGCTTATACTATGCAAATTCTAGTGCAGGAATCTGCCCATAGAGAAGATTAACCAAACAGAAAAATTAATTACTGATTTTTCTCAAGTCAATTCTCTGAAGCAAGAACATGATATCATAGTCACTGTAGAAGTTACAGAGAAATAACCTTAAAAACTGCAAATAAATAAAAAGAAAATCTTGCTATTCCAAGTGAAAGAGAGATGAGATTACTTGAATGGAATTGTGGAGGGGAGAAGAAATTGAAGGTGGGATCAGCAAGAAGAGAACTCCATGGAGTGGAAGTCAAGCGAGTGCATTCCATCATTTCTCTGTCAGCGAACCAAAAAAAATTATTTATTCTGAAAGAATAAGGAAGAATCAGTGAATGGTTTCGGACATGAAGCCATGAACTACGAGGTTGATTTAAGGATGAAATGTGGTGGGCATGGATGCAAGAAGGAGTAATAGTTCTGTAAATGTGAAGCGATAACACTGATATGATATGGCAGTTGATGATATATACGTGTGGTGGAAACAAACTGAATTGCAAGCTGACTAGGCTTGTGGGGTTCAATTCATTCCACCCATTTTTCCAAAGCCTTTCAGTCTCTCTCTCTCTCTCTCTCATCCCCTAGATCTTTAGGAGGATGAATGAATGTCAGTTAATTGAGTTTGCAAAACAAGATCCAGCCATTTCGCCTTGAAGAAACATGGAGTAGTATCTTCACAAACAATCATTAAACCGGTTTCTCAAATTGATTTCAAAGTTTTGTTGGAAAATCTCAGCTACGATCAACTATGAAACTAAACTGAGCACAGAATCTCTAATCAGACCATGAACATCCAAGGAAGTTTGTCGAAACACTTCAATTAATAATTACACAGTAGATTCTTTAACATCATTTATCAAAAACCAAGATACATAAACTAAAAATGTAGAAATGGGAATCAAGATTGGATCTTCAAGAAACAGGGAGCACTTTCTTGACAATCTCATCACTGAGCGCTGCAATCTGCGAGTCGAGAGATTTGATGGTTTCCTCCTTCTGCTTCTCCAAGCTGGCCAGCGCCTCCTGCAGCTCCACCTCGATCTTCTTCCTCCCCTCCGCCAGCTTCTGCTCCACCTCCGCCTGCGTCTCCTTCTTCATCTTGTTCAGAGCCGCCGAAATCTCCGCCCTCGCCGCCTTCATCACGGCGGCGCCCTGTTCCTCCAGCTGCTTCACCTCCGCCGAGGTGTCCTTGACGCTGGCCAGCTTCTCTCTAATGGCGGCGTCTCTCTCGTCCATGAACTTCCCCAGCGGGGAGTAGTACAGCTTGTCCATGGCGAACATTAGGAACAGGAATTCCAAAGCGATGATGGGGAGGGTGAGGTTGAAGTCGAAGAGGGCGGCCTTTTCGATATCCGCGGCGAGGGACGGGGGCGCGTGGGAGAGGGAGAATGTTGCGGCGGCGGCGAGGAGGGAGGGGAGCTGGTGGGGTTTGAGGAATCTGGGCATGGATAATTTGGGGAGAGAGATGAGGGGTTGGGGTTTAACTTTAGGGACGGGAGGAGGGTTGGAGGCGGTGATTAGAGCTCTGGAGGAGACCATGATCATGTTCGCCATGGCAGCTCTGCTTTGCTCAGCTCAGCTCTTTTTTCTTTTTGGTTTTTCAAAAAAGATGGCAAATTTGTTTGTGGAGGAAGGAGGGAAAGAAAATCTTGAAAAGGCTATCTGTTCCTGCGCCACACAAACTGATGAGAGGATGTGATTGAGTTGGAAAAAAGAAAATAAAAATAAAAATAAAAAATAAAAGTTAAGTAAAGAGGGCGTGCTGCTCACGTGATTTCATTCAACAATAAAAGATTAGTTCTTACAGTTACAATGCAATCTAACAGTTTTGGTTTTGTTGTGTAAGAAGTTACAGAGATAGTAAGTAGTAGCAGTAGGTAGGTAGCTAAAACAAAATCTGAAGCTTTGCATCCAACAGCAGAGGAATCCCCTAATTATAGTTAGTTTCCAAACTCTAAAGTTTCCCCGTCGTCACCGGCAATGCCAATCAAAAAAAAAAAAAAAAGGAAAATGCACCATCATCAAGCAGCAGCAGCAACAGCAACATATCAGTCTGGTCTGGATGGATATACAGTGGCATCCCATGGTTTGCAATATCAAAAGATGATGATGATGATGATGATGAGTGAAGGCGGCAGGGCAGTTATTTCCCAATAAGCTTATAATAGGCATAGAGGCCGGAGCCAATGAAGCCCAGAAGTTGCCCAATCACGTTCAACTGTGCCCAAAAACAAGCATTCATGTTATTATTCACAATGCAAGATGATGAAGAAGAAGAAGTTCCCAAGGAGACGAGCCGGGACTAACCAAGTCGAATGGCAGCCCACCAAAAATCACCCAGCCTAGAGTGATCGTGAAAAGATCCTGCCCAAACAAGTAAAGATGAGTTTCAACAACAACAACGGGCTTTTTCTATCCATTGAGCATATAAAACAAAGGAATTAGAAAAAAAGATGAAAACAGGAATATCTTGACCAACCTTCAAATTGCCGCAAATTGTCTGTGTGAGTGCAGAGTTCAGAGTTGTGTTGAGGAATATACTATAATTCAGGAAGAAAGCTAGTACGCACGACAATAGCATCACAACCTGAAACCGGAAACAACTTATAAACGCAATCTAAGCATCAGCAATATGCATTTTCTTTAAGTAAAAGTTGTATACACATTTGGGAATTGATAGCCTGATTAGTCCCATCCACCATCTATGTGGTTAGAAATTGAATGCCAGGATATGATAAGTGGGTGGATCAAACTTCACCTAGAGAGTATCAGCTGAAAGAGCAGTTTTCCAAAAGAGACAAGGAGAACATATCGAAGCTAGAAGGATTGAGTATAAAATGATAGGGATACGAAGAGAAAGTTAAGGTGGGTTATAATGGATTGAACAATCTGGATACAAAATTAGACCAATACGAAAGATGAGGTAAATAAAGCATAACTGAATAACATGAGCTGCAAAACTAGTTGACGGGACAGATAAACGTTCTCAGTGCTTGGTGTCATCAGGAATTCTAAAATTCAATGTAAATACTTGAAACAAAAAAGAGCATTAATTACAAATCAAGCCAAGAATCATGCACTGCAGTTGAACATTACCAGGAAACCAGGAGAAAGTAGATATGGGAAATTCATCGTCATCTCCAAGTCACCTCGAAAAAGGGTCCAAAGCAGTAAAACAGGACCACATAAAATTCCTACAGAAAGTCATAACATCTAAATGAATAGAACAGCATATGAAATAATTAGGATTCATGAACTTCAATAGTATATTTACTCACCATTGCACCACATGAGGCCAAAACTATTAAGCCCACTGGATTTCCCTGGGCACATAAAATCTCAGAATGGTAAACAAAGAATGAAACTACAAAGAGAACAAAGGGTGAAGGAGTAATACCAACGCGAGCTATAGTTGCTAGGTATATTGCAGTGGTGAAGTTAGACAGGAAAACAATTAGATAGCCATAGGAGTCAAATGACAAATCCCGCAATCCAGCAATGAAAGCACCTAGAACTATCAATGCCACACTGACAAAACCACAATGGATAACCAGTTAGTTAGGGAAATGAAACTATCCAACTTTAAGCAGTTCTGTATTCTGCAGTAATCTTTTGCTGACAAAAAACAAGGTCCATCGAAAAGAAAAAAAAAGAAAAAGAAGGAAATTAGAGTATTATAAAGCTGCTAGTCGACATCATCCAGCAATAGCAATTTATTTCTTTCAATTCATGGAACTGGTGATAGCAATTGCTCGAAGGCCTATGTAACACATTGCAGTATACATTTAGATATACCATAGCCCTTTTTTCACCTCACAATTCAAGTACCTTGATTAACATAAAACTGTTTGATTTACTCATGTAATTCTGGCATACTGAAAGGGTACTATGATGATACAATACCCCAATTGATTATATGATTGTGAATTTGTGATACCCAGCAATGCTGATTTATCAATCTAATCAATGCAAGCAGATAGTACATAAACCATCAGAGACCTATGTTCCAAGTCGTTCATCCTAGGAGTGAGTCAGTGACAGTCTACATTCAGGGCAGTGCTTCGCACCACTTGATCCAAATCCACAAACTCATTTACAATATGGTTGGTATCTCATTGATAGGTGCTATTGTAAATGTTTATCATAGGTCCAATGCAGGGATCCTTTTATGATATCATGTTTCTCTTAGCTTAAAAAAGCACTGGCAGAGTAAGATGGATCTTACCTTCCAAGAATTGGGCGTGTATACCTCTGACTCACAAGGAGGTACTCGACAATCATAGTAAATACAACCGTAGTTCTTCGCAAAGTTGTATACATTGGAACATTAACACCTCGAACAGACTCCATAGTGGCTAGCTTTCAAGGTAACCAAGAGAATTTGTGAATAAACTTTTTTATGAGGAAAAAGATTACCAGCTGCAATAGGACAAAGCTAAATAAATTAGCAGAGAAATATTACCATGTAAAGTAAATAGTTTAGAGCAAGAGGCGAAGTATGGATAAGTGTCTGTACTGATACCAACATTTTGGAACTATCACTGACAGCCATGGATTCATTAGCATGAAAAGAAATGACCTTCGAGCGTCTTAGAACATAAAGCAAAAAACATGAACATATCATCTGCAGCAGATACAATCAATGAAGTCATCAGCTATGCAATGTCCAAAATGAAATAGAAACAAGTAAACCAAAAAGAAAGCAGAATAAGGACTAAATGGAGTAACCCCTTTCTCATATAGTTAAGTAACAAAGAAGCATGATGAATAATAATCCATAAATCTTAACGACCATAGGATCATATAGGATACATCATAGACTACTATTGAAACTATTTTCATATCACTTAGTAATGAGTGGCTGCTTTTGATTGATAGATATTGTGCAATAAAAGAGCATGGGCGCGATACAGATCCAATTTGATTCGAAACATGACTGAAAAACAGGCAATTTGGAGCCACATCGCTTATCCACATTCTGCAGGAAATTTTTCGTTAAATTTAAGGGTTGCAGGTCATGATTATATGGGTTTATATATGACTTTTTCAAATTTTAGTTGGAAAATTATTGCCATCCTTCTGAGAAGATTTGAGATTTGAGACACGGCGGATATTAGAAAACGTGGAGCTCATATCATTTCAATTAATATTTTTCTTTACATGAGGACTGCTGGCTATTGACAAAAATACAGAGCAAACACCTTAACTCAGGGTTGAAACTTGTTTGTCATAAGGAACCAATATTAAGGAATTTAATTCGCTATTGCTGAGAATGAAGTTATTCATTGTACCTGACAAAGTGTGATGACGTTGGCACATGGGAAGCTATATGAGGAAAGAGCTGCTTTATTAAATAATACCAAGAGCACTGCAAAATCACATTCAACTCAGAATTTTAATAAAATGCAGGCCAGAAGAAAAATAAAAGTTGGGCCATAAAGATTAGCATGAGGCATGATGGCATATAGCACTAAACATCTGACTTCTTAAGCTGATTTCCTTGATAAAGTTCATAGTTGTCAAGAAATAATTCTACAAATTAGAATGATAAAAAAAAAAAAAATTAAAAAAATCTTTAAGAATTTCAGATGCTATCTGTTTGCAAACTAAATCAATAAAAGCAAGATATTGGTAACTTAGACTGCGGACAAATTTCTCATCAATCACAATTCATTATGCTCATATGAGTTTACCACTAACACATCCAAGTCCATATAAGACCCCTGCTTTGACAGCCAACTCAAATGGGGTGTATGACTAATACATCTTTCATTTTTATGATTCTCAAAGGCATCACAAGGAAACTTTCACTAGTACTAACACTTTCCTTTATCATTGGAAATTATACTTGCACTCAAAATCTGTCAACCAAATTGATACTTGACCTTCCGAAACTAAATAAAACTCAACATTAATTGGAAAATCGATCATTCAGAATATCAATAATATCTACAGAAATCAAAATTAAGAAATCTCTTAAACTTCACTGCCCAATCCTTCAAGGCCCAATGGTTTTTTCGTACAAAAACTCAATCAGCGAATAAAAGAAAATAACACACCTAACGTAAAAGCGGCATCTTGAGAAACAACCCTTAACGAACTAGAACCAGAATTCAATTAATGAAACAAAGAATGAACAAATTCAAAGAGAATTAAATAGTGGGTCACACCCAGGAAATGTTATAAAGAAATAAAATAAATACCAGCACAAGCCATGTAAGAGATGGCGGCATAAGCTCCGCGCTTGGTCATGGCGGATCCTTTGAAGAGCTTCTCCTCCAGTCTGGGCGGAGGATCGGCGGCCGCCATTGGTAGAATCGAAGCGGTCTTAGAGTTGGCAGCCATGGATTGGATGTTGGCTGTTTGTTTAATTACCAAAACAGGATTTATAATAGTAACATATTTTAGAGAGGCAGAGGGAGAGAGGTGACGGAATTGACTCTGCTTTCCATTGAATATTTTCTTTCAACTTAACCATTGCCCTTTTCTTTATTATTAATTAATTATTAACATCCCTAATTATTGGAGTATAAGCATACACATTATTTTTTAGAAATATATTAAAATAAAATATTTAATATTTAATTGCACAAGTATAAATTTTAATGTTAAAAAATATATATGTATATAGTAAATTCTTTAGAAGGAGAGAAAAAGATATTTGTATGGAAGAATTAGAGTGCGAATTATTGAATTAAGGTTATGAGAAAGGATCATTCTAAATGATGAGTTTAAACATTGAATAGAAATAGAAATAGGAATGTTCATCAAACAAACACAGATGAAATAAAAACGGTGTTTACCTCAAAGCAAAGCAAACAATTTCCTAATATTGTAAAATAAAAATTTTGAGTTAAATAGGAGAAATAATATACTTGTTGTAAAGAGTCTTTTAGGCATTTCGTATTATTCTATTTCTATAATCCACATTAGAGTACTTTAATTTAGTTTACTTTTCAAAATCATTGATGGCATCATTATTTATTATTGAGAAAATAATTTTAAGAAAACTTAAAAGTAGGAGGGTTGACTTTTCTATATATGGTCTCAATTTCAGCCCAAATCCAGACTATTCAGCGGCCCAAGTCATTGCATATATAATTTATACTTTTGTAAAATCATGATCAGCTATTAATAATTTAATTTTTTTAGTAGAATCAATTAATAGAAGTATATTTATTATTTATATATGATACATCATTTATATATCGACCATTCATAAAAATACACCAATTTTTATTATGTTAGGTAGTTGTCGTATTTGAGCTTAATGAGTTCGTGTCGATTATTATTGTGCATGTCGGTGTCGTATCAAAAAAATTTAGTCCTAAGTGTAAAGTTGATAATTTGCGTAACATAGATTTTATTATGTCGGATCGTTATCGTGTTTGAGCTTAACGAGTTCATGTTGTGTTTATGTTTGTGCTTAACAGATTCGTATCGTGTTCGTGCTCATTATTATCATACGGATTCGTGTCGTGTTATTGTGTCATAAATTTTCAATCCCAATTTATACTTTGTAAAATCATGATCAGCTAATAATATTTTAATTTTTTTTAGTAGAATCAATTAATAAAAGTATCTTTATTATTTATATATGATACATGAAGGTGCAGGCCAGGGGCATCACTTTCATTAATACATCGACCATTCATAAATATACACCAATTTTTAATTTGGAAGAAGTGATCAACTAAAATCCCTTACATTTTATTTAGTATAATTGACCTTCTTTAGCTATAGAATTTATACGCACAATAATACTAAAGTATTATGAGAAGAAAAAAAAATCAAAGAATTCAACAATAAGTCAAATAATATGCATGCTGATGCAATGCAAATGTGATTTTGCGTAAGTGATTCATAAATTATTTATCATAATTTAACAATATTAATTAGAGAGATTAGTTGAAGAAACCTAAAAAACATAGATATGAAATTTAAAGAATGAAAAGAAAGAGTGGGAGGGAGATGAGATTGGTTGAATGTGGTCATGAAAAATTAAATAATATACTATCCTTTTAATTGTAACTACACCAATACAACCATATAATCTTGAATATTGTACGTGTTATATATACATATGTTGTTAAACTATATTATTAGTTATTTAAGTTACTAGCTATTATATTATATGGCATAAAGTTGCTGGTTTGTCATCATATTACAATTGATTGTAATACATTGCATCTTTTTAAAAAGTTAAACACGCATATATGAGGAACACTAGCTATAGCTATTTGGAAAAGTTTTGTCTGTGATGAGCTTTTAATTTGGAAAAAAATTCAGCTCTATATATTAATGAATTGAAAATAACAAGTCATGAGAAAAGGATATTTATATAATATATGGCAAAGTCTCAGATGAGACGGTCTCATCATTTTTATTATTTGACGAATTTAATGAAATGATGTATTTCTTTATTGCAAATATGTTTCACCATTTTTATTGTGATATGAGTTTAATAAAATGATGTATTTCTTTATTGCAAATGATGTATTTCTTTGTTGCAAATAATGTAATTCTTAAAAATGAAATGATGTATTTAACTTATTGAAATAATATATTAAGATCCGTCTCACAATAAAAAAAATAGTGAGACCGTCTCTCAGGAGACCAACTCATAATATATTATAGAGGACCTTCATCTTTTGTTAGCTATTTCCAGAGGCGGATACAGACATTGAGTATTGTGGGGGCTCGATTATATATTCGGGATCAAGATTATATATATATATATATATATATATATTTTAAATGTATGTAATTTTTTTTTTAAATGTTTGTGGGGGCTCCAGCCTCCATGTGCCCTACACTACCTCCGCCACCGGTTATTTTCCAAATTATTACTCCAAAATTACTACTCTGCCCTTCCACACATAAATATTTTCTTTAATTAATTTAAGACTAATATTTTTACTTTAGGCATGTAGTTTAAATATTCCCCAAACATATTCATTCCATTTAAGTTTACAGCTGTGAAGAAAGTGTGGAAAGAGACAATTATCTGGCGAGTTTTACAGCAACATCGGAACCCTCCTATGATCATGATAATTATGGCGATGCAAAATGAAATGGAAATGGAAGATCATGAAATATGGGCAATTTTGACTTTGATGCGTTGGAGCTTTATTTGTTTCGAGAAACATAATAAATAAGGTAATAATAAAATAATTTGTTTGAGAGGAGCCTTGAATTATTTAAGGAGTTTCAAGATGGCTAAAATGGAGTTTGCACATGATTTGAGATATGACCATAAGCTAGGATTTCGTAGCTGGATTTTGCCGTAAGAGGGTGTATTTAGATCATGGTTGTAAAAATCGCTAGGCACTAGTCGGGCGTTTGGGTGGGGCCTAGCGCCTAGGCAGTTTAGGCGGGGATTAGGCGTTTTCTAGGCGGTAGTTAATCGGTAAGTTAATTTTCATATCTTATATATATAATATATATTTATCAATTAATAAAAAGTAAGATTATCTAAATTTTAATTAGTTTTTAAAAAATATATAAAAAATAGGGTGCTCGAACTGATTAGGCGACATGCAACATGCTTAGTCGGCCACCTAAATGGTGCGTAGCGAGCTTGGCCGGCCACTTAAATCGGCGCCTAGGCGGCCTAGGCGGTGCCTAGACGCTGATTACTCGCCAGACCGATTAGACACGGGGATTAGAGGGTAATCGGTTCGGTGGAGGACTGCCTAGCGCCTAGGCGGGGTCTAATCGGTCCTAGGCGGGGATTTTTACAACACTGATTTAGATTGGATATTGATGTATGCTTTAATGAGGATCTTGGTCTGTTTGGAGTTAGTGTCAGGGGCAGATCCATGTATAGCCCCCTCGTATAGATGAAAAAATGGATGAAAATAAGGAAAAAATATGATATAAAATGATTGAAGTTAAGGTGAAGGCGAAAAAAAATTTCCAGCTCCACTCGGGAAAATTTTCAGGATCCGCCACTGATTAGTGTTGTGGTTCGAGATTGGAAGGGGAGGATACGAGTGGCATGGTAAAATAAATTGCAAGACCGAGATCTATTGTGAAGGGTGAAATTATAGTTGCTTTCCATTGTCTGGGAATTTGTCTCCAAGGAAATATTGGACCAGTTGATCAATTTAGTGACTCGATGCATGCGGTTTGTGATACTATCCTCATGGATGAGTAATGATCGTAGCCCAGGAACAAGAGTTGACACGACACTGAAACAACACGAACATAACTGGAACAGAAAAAGACTATAGGATGGAAGTCCAACAATCCTAATTCGACCCTTCAAATGACGTATTCCGGACGAATCTCATATACGCCCCAAGAAGCTGAAGAATTAATGACGCAGAGCCGTAGAAGACAATGATCACTAAATTTTTAATGATACTATAGTTTAGTGACAAATTAAAATTATTGATCCCACAGAGATTGTATAAGCGAACATCCTAAATACTGAAACATAGTTTTTCGGTTTATTGTCCAAGTAAATCAGAATTTTGAAAAGGGGTTTTTATAACTGAATCTAAATTTTGCAAGAATTAAATTAAAACAAGAATTAAACCAAGGTTTTGACAATCAGAGAAAAGTTCAGATTCCATGGCAAGTTCATATCTTGGATAACATGCTAGGAAAATCTATCAATCAATTAAAAAATAAAGATTAAGGTGGAAATCAGAAAACTATTACAAATTTCAGGGTTTGACAATTCATAAAGTGGATTATCAATTTCCTATATCCTTTCGGTCTCTAGAAAAGTCAATAACTCCCAAAAACATCAGACTTATTCCTATGGATTAAAATTTTCTTTTCAGACACAATAAAAATCCATATTATCAATTCTTAAATCGATTAATTAATTTTCACATTTCGGTCTCAAATTAATTAATTATAAAACATAATCAAATGGCCAATTTAATCAGATTAAGAAAAGCACATGAATTGATAAACTAATTTAAGTTTTGATCGATTCGATAACCTAAACATGCATCCAAGATATTAACATAAACCCTAGAATCTGATTAAAAGATTACCTACACATATTCATATTAAACAAATTTATGAAAAGATAAAACTTGTAAATTTTCTTCATAAATAAATAGTTGAATTGAGTCCAATCTCGAGAAATATTGATCTCAATCTTCAATCCAAAGTCAAGATAATGGAAGAACTATGGGAAACCTATTTCTGAGTGTAAAAAGTGGCATAAGTCCTTAATCTCGCCAAATTACAAATATATATATTAAGTGTGAATGATTAAACATGGAAATAAAACATAAAGTTGGAAAATCTTCATAAACGGCCCGTGTGTCGATCGATAGGGCGTTGGTCGATTGGCACACGACCTCAATTTCGATCCGTCGTGCTGCCCTGTCGAGCCACCCCTTTGAACGCTGTGTCAATCAATACAACACGTGTCGATTGACACGCGTGCTGCATGTCGATTGGAAACAAGCTCTCGACACCAACTCCTCTTCAGTAGATGTGTCGACCGACATCCCGTGTGTCGGTCGAAATAGAGGACACTGCAGGATTGCTCACTTTTCACAATTAGCCGAGTTTGCACTCAAAAAACTGCATTTTTCACCACGACAAACATACCAAGTGTAAAACAAGGGCGATGCTAAGAAAATCAAGTAAACACATGATAAAAACAATAAAACAACCTAAAAATTCATTAATAAGTGAACGAAATAACGCATTTGTCAACTCTCTCAAACTTGAACTATTGATCGTCCTCGATCAAATCACCGAAAGAAATTCAAAGTCATGCCAACAGAGATGTAATGCCTCACAAGATTCATCACAATCCAAGTACACTCTCATTCAAAAGATAATGCAATCAAAATCCAATCAAGATCATCAACAGTTTCGGGAAGAACCTCACATATAGAAAGAATTTTCCACAATCACTCATCACTCAAGTGTTTAGGGCATGTGTTTACACTCAATTCAAAATAATACAGTTTTCTTAATCATAAGTTTGATAAATTTCTCATCTCTCCACTGCTTAGAAAGTAAATGACTCGGTGAATCAAAAAGATTTTTATTTTGATTGTAATGGGGCTTTTCTAGAAGGTAGGTCGTTTTAGGCTGAGTGACAAACACATGACTTTTGATTTTCACAACTTCCCAACTCTCAACTTCCTACATCACATCTATTTCCTCAAATTCCTCTTTTCTTTACCCATATTTCTTTTCATAAACTTGTTCACCTAGTGAAATTATTTCACAACACTCTTCCTTTTTTATATATATATATATAACCCAACAGAACCCAAAGTAACAAGGGGATAACTTTTTTTTTTCAAGACAACTCAAGTACATGAGCATTAATTTTTTTTTTCAATTAATAGTGTTTGGTAGTGAAATAGAGAAATGTGATTAAATTGTTTAATGCCTCATTTTATAAGCATTTTTATATTTAATTAAAATAATTTTTATCTGAAAAAGATTTGGATTTAATTGATATAATTATTAATCCTAATTAAGTTATTAAAAAAGTTTAATTGTTGACTAATATTTGCCAAAAAAAGAAAAAATATACCTAATCGAATGAGACGTCTTACAAAGAAAAAAATACCTAATTGAATGAGAGGGAGAGAGTATTAATTAGCATCAACATACATATGGGATAAGCTCAAAACTAAAATATATTTTAATTGACTATTAAATGCTCATCATTCATCAATTACTTGCTAACCAAAAACATTCGGAACAATATTCCTCAATAATAAATGACATATTCCGACAATTCTCGATCGAACGAGTTGAGTAGAATACATATGCATGAATGAATGTAACCAGCTGGTGGTACACGTGGTAGGAAGAAAATATTGTAATGAGATAGGATTAGGTTGAAGTGTATAGATTTGGAAGTGAAAATAGCTAGGGACATTGAATGTGTCCTTGTTTAGGGTTCCACCACACGTGCAACCAACACAGGGGATTCATTCAAGAATCAAGAACAAGAAACCACTCATGCATGATCTGCCGCAACTGCATGCATGCCTGCCTCTACTTATATTGTATGTATATATGTATCTATACATCCGCCACCCAACAACGGTGGCGCTCATGGGACTCCCATGTCGTGCCGCCATGCAGCGCCACCACGTGAACTTCACCACCCCCCATCCCCATTTTAATTAATTTCTTCTCTTCTCGGCCCCCTTCATTATTTTTGTAAATGAATATGACCCTTTCATTTGTTTCGGAATGATTTTATTGGTGGAGCCACGATTTTGTGAATTGTGAATGAAAAAAAAAAATACATAAATTCAATAATTGATTATTAAATAATATATATGATTCTTTTTCTTTTCCCAAAATGAAGTCTATAATATGAATCATGCATGCATTTTCTTGCAATATATATAGATTAGCGTTTTGAACAACTAAAGCTAGTTGATTTCATATTAGTTGTCATTAGAAAAATTCCATCTACCAAAAAATTACTCAACTCATTAATGATGTATTTTCACATAATTCTTGTCGGAAAATAAATCCCTCATTGACTAAAAATCTTTACAACAAGAAAGAAATTGGTAGAAAAAGTCTTAAGATATTAATTCATTTCTTGGAGGGGCCAAATTAAATATTAATTTAATAATTATTCTTTTGAAACGATTATGTGACTCTCTACAAATCATAATTTCAATCTCATAGTATATATATATATATATATGGACGTGAGAACCACTATTACCATAAGAAATAAGAACCAATCTCGGTCGTAGATCTTGCTCAATCAACGATCCAGATCTAATAAAAAAACGCGGGCATTTTTCCCCAAAAACCTGCATTATTGGGCAATTTAGTCTTTTCGCTTTTAATTAAAATTCGCTCTTGAATTATAATCTTCTTAATACACATACAACGTACATATATACATTATAGAGTTCACAAACTATCATTATATAGAGAAGATACTATCATTATATATTATCCCTCTAATTTCACACGAATACACAAATATTACTAACATGTGTAATAATTCAAAGCAGTGGGTTTCATCAAA